>JAPZDX010000004.1:1173678-1184541 GCA_029783625.1 Naso annulatus | reverse complement strand
TTTAGGTGGAGGCAGGCTAGCACTTCCCATTGACTACCAGTGTTTGAGCTAAGCTAATTAGCAGTGGGCGAGCCCTGCCCGTCTCGTCCTTGTTACTGCACACACAGTCGAAGGAATAGGATCTGTCTTCTTGTCTGGAACTCTCCAGGAAGGCAAATAAAAGAAAAAGAAAAAAAGTTGGTGTATCTATTTATAGTCTTAATAAAAACTGTTTTGCCAATAAGATGATTGCAAATTATACCCTACCATTTCATGAAAAAAAAATAAAAAAATCACTCACTAAAAAACTCTACTACTCCTTCACCATCAGTCTGCTTTCTTGACATGAACTGTAAGATGCATGTGTGTCTTTGTTCACTGAATAATGTCTGTCTTTACACTTTACCCTTAATGATTAGTGTTAAATGTTCTTGTCTGTGTAGTAATCTTCAGTGAATGTATGAATAATGAATCTGTTCTGTTTTATTTCTCAATCTTGCTGCTGTTCAAATATCGATGTTTTGTGTTTGCATGCAGACAAGGCTAAGGGCTTACAAATTAACCTGTCTGAGGCCTTGCAAGGTAAAAAAAAAATTACAAGGGATTATTTTTTTTACAAGCTCTATAGAAATTGTGGATTGCTGCCTTTTGTCATTTGTACTGTCTGCAAGACATTTCTCTCTTTCCCTTACACACTTTCCACAGAGCCCTGAATTAAAAAAAATTAATGCATAAATTCTCCAGATGTATTGAACTTACAGATGGCAAGGATTGATTTATTAGTAAATTATGCAGCAGCCTTATTTTCTATCAGTTGTTTAGAAAGGTCAGCATAATCCTAAACTGAGCCTGAATAAAGTCTTAGCATGCACAACAGCTGAAAAGACTCCTTGAGTAACTCGAATAACTTGATTACAAAAATCCAGGACTATATAGTTAAAGTGCTGAGTAGCTCTGTATAGTACTCAGCTGTGTAGTCCAGAATAGCGCAGAGTGTTCATCTTCAGCTCTGTGTTTTGCACAAATGAATATTTCTATCGCTAACTTTACTTTCCCTGTTGATACACTGTAATGTGAAAATGGGATCAGGCGCTGATTGTAGAACAGAGGAAGACAGAGAAGAAAATCTTGAGGGGCAAAAAGATTAGAAAAAAAGGAATTATTTTACAACTTGTGGAAAACTAATGTTAGCTGCCACTCGTCTTGTCTGTAGCCTGCAGGCTGCTGATGTTCGAGCCACTGTCTCTGGGGAGCGAGAGGGCGGGGCTTCTTGTGTTAGCGGTTAGCTGCGACCTGTAGCTGCATCTACTTGGTGATAATGTGATTTTATTTCAAACAAAAACATCTAATTGTCTCTTTCTGTGATGCATGGCAGATCAGAATCTCAATCCCAGCTCTCACTGAATAGCCGGCACATAGCAGACGTCATACAGTCAATGTCAGTGCCGACTGGTTTGAAGCTGCTCCAATAGTTTTACACTTAAATTGATGCTCGGATTCAAATTCTGCAAAGAATCCCCAGTGAAGCGTGGCCAGACCCTTTTCACATAGTAATCTTTTTTTTTTTTTTCAAAATGAATATTGGGTGTGGGTTACCAGGCTGGATTATTGAGGGCATTTAATTTCAGAATCTTAAGTCTATTTTGCAAGACACAGTGGCAAATTATGGCATGAAAACAGAGTAAAGTGTGCATAAAATTATGTTGGTTTTTTTTACATATTAAACTGTAAATTTAACAATGTAAACATGCGAAGACAATCTTTAGACAAAGACGTAACATTTATTTAGACCAAACTCGCACAAATAAAAACTTTCTGACAAGAAGTTTTAAGTTTTTAAATTCTCAGAGAAATTCAGCAAGTTCAAGTTGTGTCAAGTTGATCGACCCATAATCGCCTAAGATATTCATCATTTATGTCACATTAAAAATTGATTTTTGGGATTTGAAAATCGATTTTGAATCTTAGAAAATGAGAATCTAGAACAAAGTGTGAATCAATTATTTTCACCACTCCTGGCAGGCGCCCCTTCAAAATCGTCAATAAATGTACGTTAGTCAGTCTGATGTTTATTTGGGCCTGTTGTTCGTGTAGGAGACATGAATCATGTGCTGCATTGATTTTAGACTCAGGGCTTCTGTTCAGCCTCATGTCCATCCTGTCCTCTGTGCTTCATTTACTTTGTAGTTGTGCTCGACTGTGATAGTATCATCTGACACAACACAACATAATAGCATAAATGTTGCTAACAGCTTCAATTAAGCAGGCTTCCCAAAGTGCTCTTAAATGTCACCGAAACAGACACTTTGTCCCCAAATATGTCCCCCATTGTCCTATTAAAGTTAACAGACTTTATTTTTATTTAAATGTCCATGACTGTCATTGTTCCCTGTTACACCCTCTGGCCTCACTGTGTCCAAATTCACTCACATTTAAAGGAACTCACCAAGCCTTTAGCCTATTGTAACATTGACTAACTTACCCAGTTTAACAAGGAACCAGTACAAATTTAATTTGTTTTAATGATGAATCATTTTGCTCATGCTAAGTAAAACATATGGTTGATTTCTGTAGGCTTGGTGCATTTCTTTAAGTGTCTGTCTGTGTTGAATGATGCATGAAAATGTGCACTGATCGATTTGTTTTTGTTCTTCCTCTGAGAACAAACAGTAAGTCTACATATGTTTGTTGCTGCCGTAGGTAAACTGGTGGCATACGATACAGATGGCGATGGTGATTTTGATGTCGAGGATGCTAAAGTTCTGCTAGGCAAGTTGATTTGTCTGTGATTTACAACTAATGTTCGTGGTTATTATCAGTGCCTTGCAGAAAGTTCACCAGAGAAACGTATTTTTCTCGTAACAACAATTTGAAAAACCTTCACTGCATTATTAGTGAACAGGCACATGATTTCCCACAGTCAGGACACAACTGACTTTTTTTGAGCCTAAACGTTTCTGCAAGCCACTGATGGTTTGTTTTGTGTTTGTTATTTACATTAAAAGGCAATTTGGGTTTCTTTTGCATGACTGATAATTATGTGGCTCACTGATAAACATTTAATGACCTTTGTGAAGATTTTTGTGTTTTTTACTGGATTTGTTTTCAAAAATAAACCATGTGCATCTCTCGTACTGTCCCACATCAAAAGGTTTAAAAGTTTGAACTAGTTTAAGGTTCCAAAGATCCCCAAACCTTAGGTCCTACTTTAAGAAGTCAGGTACTCAGTAGTGCGGCTATAATGAAAAACTGAGGTTTGAGAAGCGCATAAATGAGGTTCATTAGGATAAGGTGTCCGTCTGATAACTTTAAACTGAAGGTAAGTTAACTTTAAAGCAACTGAGGAGCCGTAACACACACAACACTCCATGATTTTAGATGGACATGTTCTGTATTCTTCAGTTTCAGTACTGTTGGGATGACACCCATATGTGTTGTGGCAGTTTTTGTTTTGTATTGTTTTTAACCCAGTTGTCTTCGGTGCTGTTTTTCCCCATTTGAGGTCTACTGCATGTTGCATGATTTTTTTTTTTTTTTTTTTGCAGGATTAACCTCTAATTTACGTAACTACTGAATTAACTCATAGTTGTTAGGGCTGGGTATTGGTAAGGACTTCATTATTCAATACATGCCATGATAGATATATAGATAGGTTTATTTGTCCTTACAGGAAATTTGTTTTCACATTCCGTACAGCTTCTAGAAAAGAAAAACACAGTATATAACAGATACAGCATAATCACACACACATACATGGGTTACATTATGCTTGTATCACGATATATTGCAATATTCCACATGGTTCACTGAAAATGTAAAATAAGCAGAAATACAAGTTTCTGTGTACGATTCGGGTAGTCTTAATACATCACATCACATTACATTAATAATTCAACGGACAAATTGAGTCAAAACAATTTAATGAATGGGGGGATGATGATGATGATGATGATGATGATTATTATTAATATTATTAATATTATTATTAATGTTAATGTTTATTTATTTATTTATTTTTTCGCACCACCCTAATAATTGTACATTAGTTTTGCCCTTTTGGAAAACAACTGTTGAATGAATTTCAACAGAAGATTCAAAAGTTTGAACCTGGAATGAGACAGTAACACTTTGGAATAGAACAGTTTTAGATTTAGATTTTGGCAATCACAAGTTTAGCTTTATCTTTATTTACTGTTTATTCTGTGATGGCACTACATGTCGTCATTTAATCAGCTGTAAAAATCTCTGCTGTTTCTACATTCAGAAACATGTCAGTACACACACCTTTGCTAAGAGACTCTTCTTCTGAAGTCCTCTTGCACGGCAGCTGTTTGTTCTAGCAGTTATTTTGGTAAAGCTCTTCTGTCACCAGAGTTCATCCCTCTTCTTGCTCTGCCCACCTTCAAGCTTTCTTTCCATCTTGCAATCTGTCATCCTTGTCTCTGTAACATATTCATCTCAGAGTGGCTATAACAAATAGTTGAACTACAACTTTGTTTGCTTCTTGGCATGATAGGTCATTCTCCCATTAGGGGTGTAACAATACATCAACTTGTACTGAACTGTACAGTACACGTGTGACCGTTCGATGCACTTTAAGACTGATGAACGCAATACAGACACCAAATTCACATGCACGAGTTCTATCCGGAAACCTTAAGCAATGGTAAGACTTCACTGATTGAGCTAACATAGTAGACCCGCCTGCTTCTTTTAAATCTTGTAACCGTGAGGCTTCTCTAAATTTTCCAAAGTGCCTGGATTAAACTCTGATAGTGAGACTAGTCATTTCGCAGAGGTTGCGTGATGCTTTGAACAATTAATCCACCGTTCGAGCCACAACAAGTGAGGGAGAGACTAGCTGTGTCAAGCTGCACACAGGAAGTCACAGACACAGCACGAATCCGGTCTGAACAGATCACGTGTTCTGTTTTACTAAATCACCTACGGCAACCAGTGATGTGTGGCAGTATGCACGTACCAGCAGTGTTTTTCTCACCTGAGTCAGGGAGCAAAAATAAAAATGGGAAAGGAGGATGATGCTGAGGTGGAACCGAACCGTGCGGTGTGAACAGAACTGTGACGTCTGTGTACCGTTACACCCCTAGCTTCCATGTATGTGCTGTACTGCTTTTTCTTCATTTTGATCCATTCTTCATCTCCTCTTTTGTGTTCTTTTTTCACACTCTTTTTAGCCTGATGCTAATGGCTAATACAAAGCAGCACAGTGCAATATTATTTAACACTAAAACATTTTCAACACAGTCCTATACGGTTTACCGTTTTTGAAGCCAGGGTATCAATAGAATGTCTTTCAGTAGTTTAACATTTTCCTGTGGCTTTTTGTCGCTGCCCTGTTGTGGTTTCTCCGCCTTCCACCAAAATACGTGTTATTTATGGGCATGTGGCTGCTGTGTCCACCCACAGTTCAGATTGCAAAGGAGAATATGTAATGTAATAATTATGGTAATTACTAAAATGATAAAATGTAATGCATAGTGTGGAGTGTCAGATTGTCCTTTCTCTACCGTTAGCTTGGCCCCACTTTAGGACTGATTCTGTAGTCACTTTTTGATGTTTGTTTGTTTTTTTTTTAATCTTCTTTAATCATTCTTTGTCTATTGATCTCTTGATGCATCTCTGTATTTACTTTGTTATTTTTTCAATTACATTTTGATTCTAAAATATCCCAGAATTGGGGAAAAATGTCTTCTGATTTTATTTTATTTTTTTATTTTTTTATTTTTTTTTGGAAAGACTACATGTTATAATACATGCACTCCAACAATAAATGGTAACTGAACCACTTGAAGACTTGCAAAACACTGCTAATGTTTGTTGGATGTTTAACAACATAAGAGCGTTTTAAGTGGAAAAAAAATATTAGGCTGCTTTCAGCTTTTTAAATGCAACTGGAAGCTCAGCTTCATTTTCTCTTTTTTTCTCTCTAAACTCTTGTCTCTGACTCTAAGGCTGTCTCCACATGATAAGCAGTGAGCTGACCTCTCACATGTCTGGGCAGAGTCGTTGCAGAGAGCTCAGCTCAACACTCATGTTATAGGATCGAAATGAAAAAGAACTGAAAATGGCTCAAAATGGCTCAAACTGACATAAATTGTGTGTAGACAGCCCAGATCCAGCTGCTCATGATAAAGCCTTAGTAGTTCCCTCGCTGCCTAACCTACGCTTAAAACTTCTCTTACCTTCTCCTTGTTTGTTTGTTTCCCTCATCCTTTTCTCCTCTGCTCTTAATCCTCTTTCATTCTTTCATTAAATCTTTTTTTCGACATTTGATCCCACTTACATTTCATCCTGCCTTTTATGAGTTTCCTCCACTTCCTTTCCCCACGTTATTCCATCTCCTTCACTTCCACCTGTTGTGCTTCAAAACATCCCCTCCATCCACCAATGCCACCACCACCACCACCCCACCCCCTCTTGTTTGCGTAGGCCTGACCAGTGAGGGCGATGATCAGGGTGAATCCAAGGTTCTGGATTGGTTAGAAGAAGTGGAGGAGAGCGGCTCTGATTGGTTAAACAGTTTCTTCACTTTCCTGTATGGTCTGATAAACCCCCTGGAGTCCCTGGAGGATGAGGAACGCAGTCCTTCGGGAGCAATCTTGGAGGCTCAGGAGGAGGATGAAGAGGAGAAGGATGAAGGAGGGGTTAGAAGGAGAGGAGCAAAAGATGAAGGAAATCCGGGGCAAAAGATTGTCATCGTCGGCCTTCATAATCAATAGCCTCAGGCCAACTGCAGCAGTCCAGATGTTCTATTATGCAGTTGTTTTCAACATCGAACAGCCCAAGCTGCAGTTTGGGGGTTGTTCCTACACAATTTGCTCTGCTTACCTCGGCAACAACCCAGCTGGTAGTTTGGACATGAATACCTCCTCCAGTCTAACCTGTTGTGGGCCACGCCCATCCCAGACTTCACCCACCGGAATCCCTGAATATTGTCCGACTTGACAACCCTCCATTCTTTTATCAGCAGAATCTTGAAAGAGGAAAATTCTTTTGAAAGAGTTCTCTACCATGTCAGTCCTGCTTCTGGGATATACTGCATATATACACATAAAAATACTCAGGAACACTTTTGGAAGTCCTCTCAAGTATCTTTTCGGAACGTATTGAAACATTATTTTTGGCACAAACGTACTGGCAACAGCCAGCAATACTAAATAACACAAACTGCAAAGATAATTTGCACTTGGACAGCTGCTCAGTTGTCCCTCTCTGATATTTTGTCTTATCATAAAGCTGCATGTCATAAGAACTGATCTTCAACATATTTACTCTGGACTCTCGGACTACAAGCTTTTATCCTTTTTTAGTACCTTTTTGTTAAACCTGCCAAGTTTAATGCGCTTGCTTTTGTCTTGGACCAAATTCTACCTGGTATTAACATGCAATGTGGATTTTATTAATTATTTTTTGGGAAAGTGTCAGCTCACCCAGAGTGCATTGCAATTGGAATGCTTCAGAATGTATAGACCAGGGGTTCCCAAATGTCTCTATGGCAAGGATCCCAAGTAACTTACAACCAGGGTCACCCATTTGCAAAAGGGTCCCCCCCCCCACCCAAACTCTGCAGCAATAAATCCTCACTTAATGAATGCTGCTTCATTCTTGCAAGTTTTACTTGGCATTTAATGTGCGTTCCAGTTGTCATCAGAAGTCGTTTAACGAGTAGAATTCAGAGGGTTAGGGTCAGAGTTTCAAACCGGAAGTGACGAAAGGACCGCCCCCTTGAAGTCAGAATTCCTACTTGTATACTTGGGCAAACCCAGAGGACCCTGAGTTCAGAGTTGGAATTCCGACTTTGAGGGGGTGGTCCTTCCGGTTCGCAACTCAAAATTTGCAACTTCCAATGACAGCTGGAACGCACGATTAATTTGTCGAGTCGAGGCCTAATGCAGCAGGTTAGCACAGAGCAGATCGAGCGGGAAAGGAAGGTAGACATATAACAGTAAAACGTCCAACTAATTTTCAGAATAAAAGTGTTGACGCCTGATCATATTTCTCTAAACTCCATGTACAAAACGTCAGTGCATGCAGAGCCAGGCCTGAAGTCACAGATCAGAGGTTGTCAGAGGCCGCGGTAGCATGTGATTTTATAATTACTGCGAAATCTTGTACTGTCTTGCGACTCCAGCTGTCTGGCCATGCTGCGCTCTGAAATGCACCCAGTGGGTGTTGAAGGACAACGGAGCAAACCTACAGCAGAGCTGGTCCGAGACACGCACACGCAACCTGTGGAATGGCAGGGTTTGTCATCAAGGCAACTAAAAGGTAGCCTACAGATGTATTCAGCTGTAAGTGTATGATTTAGTTCTTGCTTTTGATAGTATGCAGCACATCTTTTCTGTTTTTACAAGTCTGCCTCTCTGATTTACAATATGATCACATCATGAGAAAATTCAAGAAGTAAGGAACACTTGTAACCAGGCATGAAAGCAAAGCTTGCAAGTAGATGTCAGTATCCAGACAATGTGTCAGGATATCAGTTGCATTTAATACCAGGTGAAAATGGAATATCAAACTATATAAATAGCATTATAGGTTCAAAGAGTGGCTTTTTTAAATTGATGAGTATATTTTGAGCCAAGTTGGTGCTTCCTTTCCTTCAGGGTTCTTATGTGTATTCTGCAGCAATTGAGCCTGTTTGTCTGTTTTTATGCCATCTCTCTGCGAAACAACAGCATGCGTGTCTCTCTCTGTTCCTCATTTTCCTTTAATCATACTAGATTCAAATGTCTTAACTCTGCAACTGCTGTCAGCCATGAACCTCAAAGCATGTTTTTTTAAACAAGGCTTCAGGTTTGTGACTTTGGACAGGGGAAATTCACTCATGTCTAACTTGTTGCCATTTCATTTTGGTTGTGTTTTGGGTCAAAGGAGAGCGAAGAGTGCACTGCAGTAGAAAGGGGCATACATTAAAAGTCTGAGGACTGAGACAAGTGATGCAGCAAAAATCCTGTTAAATTCACATGCATGAATCATCTCGTTACTGCTACAAGGTTAGACAGCTGAAGCCAACCACAGGTGTGCAGTCTTGTATATGTGGGTGTGTTTTCACGTCAACAGGATTGCATTAAACTTGTTAGGCTGTTGTGAAGGCAGGGGTGACATCTGATTAGAAAACGGGTTATTCCTGCTCCTGGGGTGTTGACAAGAGCTTTGTCTTTTTACAAGAATAAATTTACATGATGCTGTTGAGACATGAAGTTGGGCTACGTCCACACTAACACGCCTTTATTTTTCAATACATAATGTTTGCTTGGCTTGAGTTTTAGTTCCCTTAAAATTGGTACTTTTGGAGTCGCTGCTGACCCCTTGATGTAAGAGATCAGTGTCAACATAAAGCCTCGTTTCCAGTGAGCGGTATAGTTCGGTTTGGTTTGGTATGACACCCGTAGATGGCTTGTGTTTCCACTGCAGACCGTACCCTTACTTGGTGGGCCGGGTGTTTGCTGGATGCATGTATGTTGTGCCGCAGGAGTGCACCGTAACGCCACTCTGCCACTTTTTTCTCCAGGTGAGAAAAATTTCACCTCCATGCACTAGTAGAAGTTGAAGCACATTTTATAGAGTGTTTGAAAATCCATTTTTTACTAAAGCGCACGCCATCATGCAAGAAAGGCAAAAGCAAACCAATTATGGATGTTCAGACATTTCACTACTGTACGTGTTTGATATGTTTGCGCCAAATAAAACCTTCAAGTTGTCGTATTGACATTTAAAGTGGACTGATTAGTTCATGGTGTAACTCATGCTTTTATTAACATGCAGTGAATGAAATGATCTATTTTATACCAGGAGCGCTAAACTGACAGCAAATACTCAACGTGAGAAGGCAGCAAAGCATCCTTTCGTTTATGTTCCAGGTTTTAAAATGTTACGGAAACATTACAGCCTGTGTTTAACCTCACCACAGATCATCAGTTCATCTGTAAATTTTCTCTCAGGGGTGACAGTGTAAGAAGACTGCAGGTCTCACTGCCAGCTGAGGCTCCTTGAAACTCTGAAAACTTTGTCAGATATTAACAAACAAGTGTTACTTGGATAAACTGACTACATATTTGAAATCTACATGGTAACATTTTCGTGTAAAAAAAATATCTAAAACTGAATGGATATATTAACAGTTCTGTGACAACACTCAATAACAGCTTTTTGCCTGCTTGTAGTCAGCAAACTACAGTGACAGTATTGAAAATGATACCATCGGGATTTCTTAATACTACCCTGCTATGCTGTAATATCTTCAACCCACCCAAGCCTAGTACTAAGCTGTATGCCTTGACTCCCAGCAGTTAATTCAACTTGGTTAACAAATGAGAGGCATTGCTGACCGTGTGTGTGCTAGCAGCAGTTTCAAAGTAAATTCTCTATTTTATCATTCTACTACTGTTCACAAACACCAGCGTCCCCATGCCTGGTGTACTCTGATTATTTCACATGCATTTCCAGACCTGTAAGTCTGGACAGAAGTTAATTCTGTGAAGGTGCTAAAACACTCATCTGGGGAGAGATTGTTTCAGTTTTAAATGGCTGTTCTTAAAATGAAAACTTATTAGTGTGGATGCAGCCTTGGTCAGGGGGGCCTTTATTACAAGCTCAGTCAGTCTAATAATCACTCTCCCTCCAGTCATTCCCACACCTACCAGGCAGGTCACATTGACCTGTCTCGCTGTCAAAGACTGGATTTGTTACTGGGTGGGCTTGTATTGACAGCAGCTTCAGCCTCTGATTCTTCCTTTTCACGCTGACATAAGCTAGCAGGAAATCAGGTGCATTCCTCCAACTCATTGTACATCTGGTTGTATGTGTTTTATTGTAACATCAATTAATCCCAATGTACCCTGATATGATCACAAAATTGAC
>JAPZDX010000004.1:918549-929144 GCA_029783625.1 Naso annulatus | reverse complement strand
GAAACTGATGTAGCTCAAGTTTCATCAGGAAGATTTCTGTTTTATGAGCCTGCAGCATAATTGTGCACGGAGGATACACCGTTTGTGCTGCGGGGACATCTGCAGGTAATGTAATTAATGTTTTCCTCACTTAAGTTGTACAGTAGGCTATTGTTTATTTTATAGTGATACTTTTTATACTCATGTCACTCAGTCAGGGCATTATCCTGCAGATATTTTCGATCAGCACATCAATATGTAGACTAGCATATTTAAATTACACTAACTGAAGCAATAGATTTAGGGAAGGCTTAGCCTGCTCAAGGCTGCAATGAATAAAACGTCATCATGCGGTAGATGAATGAGTTGTAGTTGACGAAAAGACATACACTAAATTGATTAGATTAAATAGGAGGCATACGAAAAAGTTGCTCATTCATTTGTGTGGTAATTTATCAATTTCACTGGTTCATTTGTTATTTCAGTAACTATAGCTGATTAAAAAAATAGTCAATATTAAAAAGTTACAGGTCTAGTCTTTATCCGTTAAAAAATTACAACAGCTACAACAAAAGATTTCAAATTAACAATTTACAACAGGTCTAGTCTTCGACAAGCAGGAAAATATGTCAATAAATTAACAAAAAAATGTTTTAATTATGTGGCAAACTAGGTCAACAAGGAAATAAGAATAAATAAATGAATAAATAAATAAATAAATTAGTTTGTACACTCTACAATAAACAATTTAGAACATGTCTAGCCTTCGAGCAGAAAGAAAATTAATAAACACTCTAATTAATCAACATATTAAATGATGTTATTATTAACAATCAACGATCCCCTCAACTAGTGAAAATTAAACTGGATGTTTCCATTAATTGTGCAATTCCTCATCGAAATAGGCAGTTCTGGCATCGGTGGCTGAACTGGAGACTGCTGGTGGGTGACAGTGCTTGTGGAGCTTCGGCAGGACAAGATCTGGCTCCATGTCCTGGGACCCAGTACGATCTGAGGCTGGTCTCACATCGGTGGCCTGTCACGGACTTGATCTGATGACTCTCCAGGCCTGCGTCTGAGAGCCAACCCATGGCAGTGCTCCATAGGCTGTGGTTTGTGTAAACCCGGGAGAGAGGCGCCAAGAGACTCACCTGAGAGGCAATCAATCAATCAATCAATCAATCAATCAAACTGAAAATAACTGATTAGAAACAATTCAGGGGAGGTGAAGGATAGATAATTCCAACATTTTTAATCACATAGGCTGATTTATGTATTTTATAAGCTCAATATCTCACCTCTTCACAGATCACCTTCAGCTTGTGCCCAAGGTAATTCACCCCCATCGGCTCCCGGGTGTACCACACTTGAGTGTCATGAAGGTGTGACTCTGGGATGCGCTTCAGGTGAGGATAGAAGGCTGTGGCGTTGTCTGGACACTTGGAGACGTAGCTTTTAAAACTTTGTACCGGACATGTGGGAATTCCAGGCATGGTGAACATACACTTCCTCAGGTTTTCCTTGTTCGAGGCAGTGGGATCTTTATGATTTTTGGTCTCCGGATTGTGCGCAAGGTTGATGTATTCAACATCATCCTCATCATGCCGCATGACAAAGGATGATCTGGTTAGCTCCCGGTTACCTTCCCTGCCTCTCCCCGCAAAGCACAGCTGTATGTCGAACCAGACTTTTCTCACCAGGGACGCAGGTGTGTCAGGGGGCGGTACAGATGAACTTCTGATTATCTCCAGGTCAGATTCGGTTATGCGAGGATGATGGGCACTTGTGTCTTTGCTGCTTTTCCTGTAGCATTTCAACATGGCTTTAAAGACAGCATTTCTTGACTTGAACTCGGTATCAGTAATTATATTGAAATGTGGTATAGAGCGGTTGATACCAGCTCTGATGCTCATCAAGCCTGCTACACTGTACTCACCGCCGACCTTAGTGGACTGAACCGAGGCATAAAATTCACGCAAGATGTCATTTAGCATGAGTACGGAGTACGTCTCCAAATCTGTGTTCTTTTGTTTTTGGTCTAAAAAGTCTCTCAGTATACTTACTGCCCATTTTGTTGCCTTTATGTATTGATCTCATCCCTCTCTTCTGTCATTTTAAGCTCCTCTGCTGTCAGTTCCTCATGCGTTTTTCAGCTGGTTTCTCTCTTTTCTTCTCCATTTCTCTCTCTGCTGTTGCATTCTCTAAAATGATTGAAAGAAATGTGAAAATCAGCTATTTGTGCATTTTCTATGTGTTTTCCCTTCCAGTAATTAGTTTGTGAAGCTGACAACTCGCTGAGCTTGTCGCAGTTACTAAAGAGTGAGTTTACATGTTGCTATAGTTACAAGTTGGGTAGCGGATGAATTTTGAATGGTGATTACACTTGTGCCGACCTGCCTGTGCATTTAACAGTTTTGTTGAACAGCTGTCAACCAATCAGAAAAGAGTATTCACACAGACCATGGTACAATCAGAGTTTGGTAGCGGCTAGAGTGGAATGCATTGACTTGCGCTAGCGTAGTCACTGCTGTCACAGGCTTTGCGGTTTGCCAGTTTAAACAGCCTGAAAGAAGGTTGTGGTTTCAAAAGATTGCACTCTGGAACTCGGTTTCAAAAGTTTGTGGTTTCAGGGGTGCCAGCATGCTGTTGTCATGTAAAAGGAAGGGCGAACCACAACAGAAGTGTTTCAGTTGATGTGAAAACTTTCGCTGTCTAAACAGGATCTTAGTTAGTGGCGGTGAGTGAAACAAAACTTGTTTATTTATCTCTTTTGTGTTCAAGAGTCTCTTTCAGTGTGTTGCTTTGCAATTTTGCGTGTCTTTTCCAACTCAAATGCAGATATCCATCTTCCTCCTCTCCAGCTATGCCCCCGCGTATTGTTCAACACATTCTCATCCCTTTTTGTTAAATATCGCCATTTTTATCACCCCCTTTGGCATCTCATACAGACATCACAAAGTACCCTTTTACATTGAAGCTTAGTTGGAGTCCAATGCCTCTCAGAGAGATGCCAGAGGGTCTTCTGTATGAAACATCAAGGGGAGTGACAAAAGCCTTGTCTCCACTGAGTGGTACAGTTCGGTTTGGTGAAGTAAAGTACTCTTTAATGGTACCCTTAGTAGATATTTCAATACTGCATGTGTACGATATGTAAATGTGCCAAAAAATAAAATAAAAAATCTGCTTAAATCATCTTCAAGTTATCATATCGGCATTAAAGGAGGACAGAATAATTTGTAGCGTAACTCATGCATTAAACAACCTGCAAGAAGATACCGCATCTTGAGAGATGCATTTGTGCAGCACAGTGAATGAAATTATCTTTTTTTCACAAAGGTTCATGAACCTTTGCTTTTTGTAGCATGTTTTAAAATGCTTCGGAAACATTACGGTCGTGGAGTGGCTTCAAACACAGCTTCATGAACACCTCACTTCGTGGAACCCTTGATTAGACATACTGCATTCTCATCCTTAATCTTATTCTAACCCTTACGCTAAAACCAAGTCCTAACCCACAAGCGCAGTGAGCCAAAACGAAATTATTTCTCCGATCCACCTTCTGTCTTGTTGACAGCACTCCCTTCCTTGTTCGATCAGCGCTGCTCTCTCTCTCTCTCTCTTTTTCTGAGCAGCACAGATCAAAGCGCATGCTGGATCTAACGGTATATTTTACAAAGTGCAGCAAAGTGGAAGGCAGAAAAGAAGTGTGCACTTGTAAGGAAAGATTAATAAATAATAAGTGAACATGGAATGAGAAGTAGCAACAATTAGAGAAAAAAACAGTGGGTGCCACCTACCCCTAAACATGAACCTCCCTTCTACCCTGATTTTTCATGCTGCACATTCTCAATGGCCAGTTTGGTACACATCGCCCGACCATAATAGGCTACACAATTAGCGAGACCCATCATAGAAAACTACATTACTCACAAAAGATTGAGTTGTGTGACCCAATTTGTTCATAGTGGCAAATAAGACTGATTTTTTTTTTTTAAAGTGTTCATTAATTTCTTTGTACTGAGAATTTTCATCTAACAACAGATTTCTTCTCAGTACAAACAACTCTCTGATGACAGCAATTAGCCGTGTTTCCGTAAATGTATGTGATACGCATTTTGAAATGTTTCATTGGAAACGGTAAATGAAACAGCAAAATTTTGGGGAAAAGTCCTCAATTGCGCAAAAAGGGATACAGAAAGCGCTGTTTTGAAGAAGCTGATTCCTCTGTCTTCCTTGATATTCCCCAAACACATGAAACATGGCCGATAACAACAACAACAGGTACGTGTGGAGCAATGTGGGGACCAAAGTATTCCTAGATCTCATCCAAAGAACATAACAGCAGTTTTAGATGGTATTCAGCAACAGAATGCCACAATGTTTTGTTTCCAGTCTGGAACCTTTACTTCTTCTACTGTTTATTGTAACCATGCGTAACGTTGCCTATACTGCCATCCTCTTACCAAACTAGGCTTTGCCGCCTAGTGTATTTCCTCCAGACCAGTTGTTAGAAACGCTCCTAATTTGCATTTTCTTTTTCCTGAGATTTCAAAAGTTTGCTTAAAATTTGCATCACAATTAATGGAAACATGACTGTCGACGTGGCCACCTTAGCTGCACGCTGAACCCCAGGCTGCTCCTGCTTAATGGGTTACAAGAGATGACTGAATGTCCTGAAAAGCTGAATAAGTATAAAGCAAAATTCATTCTCATGTACAAATGTTACAAAAATGCCATTCAAAATTTTCAGGTGACATTTCTGATGTGTACATTATTGTGAACATCTTCAGATCATTGTGTTCTTGAATCTGGTGGTTTTGTTATTCAGTGTTTTGGACGTAAGCAGCAGTCAGAAGGAGAGGTTTGGACTGAGAAGCCCAAGGATGCAGAAACAGCTTTAGGCTGCACAGCCCACACAAGGCTGGCACAACAGCTTCTGAGAAGTGTGAGTGGGTGGCTTGGAGTGCATATTTTGGGTGTGCACGTGTGTATATATACATATATGGTGTCTCTGTGACCATTTGAGTGTATGTGAACATATGTGCTCTGTTATGCCAACAACATAGTCAAGGCTTTGTATTATATAGTGACTAAGATGAGTGTATGAGGGCTGCATCCTCATGTAGTGTTTTGACTTCTTTTAGAAGCATGAAAAGAGAGGATAAGGATGTGCGGTCACTTTAAGTGTTAGTGCACTTGTATGTGTTAGTGTGTGTGTGTGTGTGTGTGTGTGTGTTTGAGTCCGAATGCGTGTCTGTCAGTTTTAGTTTTTGTGTTCTACACTTGACCATGCCCCACAAATGTCAAGTGAAGCACGAAAGATAATGCCACAAATCAATAAAAGCTTGGCTTGGATGGTGGCAGACAGCCTCAAGGAGACCTGTGTTTTTGGACACAGCTCAACTTCTGAACCTTTTCAGGCCTGACTGATCACAGCCAATTTTATATGTGGCTTCACCAGAGCAGCTGTGAACACAGCACATTGGATGTGTGAACGTGTTTAGCCAGTGGATCAGAGAGCAGCAGTCCTCGCCAGACAACAGGCTGTCACAGATCTTAGAGGACCGAGGTTTATGGGGGGAAAACCATTTCAGTGCCTGCAAACACAAAATAAACACTTGGGATGAAAACACTTCATTTGTCTGTCCTGGAAATGAGTTCAACTACCTTGAGAAAATGGTACTCATTAACCATCGCCACAACAAATTCTTGACCTTTCTATATTTACTTATCCAATTTTGCACTAAATGATTTGTCAAGTTCTATATGGCTCTATTTTTATGATATTTTGTGAGTTAGAAAACTGACTAAATATATTCTCATTTGAAATAGGAATTAGTTGGGTTTTCAGTTACCTTATATTTAATAACACAATGGTAAATATTACATGAAAATATCTGTTCCATCTCTGTCAGAGAAGGAAGTCATGATTCACGTTGCTGATAAAAACAGTAGGGGTGAGAATCTTTCAGTATCTCACGAGTCAATTGATTTTGATTCTTAGGTTCATGATTTGATTCAAAATTGAGAGGGTCCCACAGCTTCCCTTTACCAACAATAAAAAAAAAAAATCCACTTCTCCGGTTTTCACCAGTTCCTTGTCGAGTTAAGTACCCGGAGAGAAGGCTTTTGTGGCTGCAAGTAATAAAAAGAGAAGTTAAAGGGAAGCTGTGGGACCCTCTGTCTCCACATCACTATGTGTGTGGAGAACATTTCATATCAGGTAAGACTAGCTAACGTAAGCTAACGTAATTTTTGGTTATCAAAAGCTATAGCCAAATAAATGGCGTTTAATTCTGTAATAAAAAGCCACGGCTAACGATATTATTGTAACCATTAACTATCCCGGTGTTTATTAGCTACTGAAGCCTATTGAACTTTTCAATGGAGGGAATTTAAAAATGCCGGGCACTGCCCCTAAATTACCCAGGATGCCTCATTCTCATTTGCATAAAGATGCCGCTCTGGTCTATGCCAACATTAGGATGATAATCTTAACACTGTAAGGATGTAAGCATGGTAATATTAGCTAATTATCATTACCATACTTTGGCTATTAGCATGCTAACAGTATGCTATTTTCATAGCAACAGTTTGGATGTTAGCATGCTAATATTAGCCTGTAATCATTACTACAGTTGGGTGATTACCACGCTAATAGCATGCTATCATTACAATAATTAAAATTTTAGCATGCCAATGTTAGGATGTTATCATTACCACAGTTACGATGTTAGCATGTTAACCGCAAAATGTTAACATTCACCAGTTAGGATAGTAGCATGCTAACAGTATGTTATATAATATATACCAGTTAACATGTTAGCATGGTGCCAATGCTAGGATTCTGTCATTATCCCAGTTAGGGTATTACCATGCTGAAATTAGGCTAATGGAGGTTTGTTACTGTCATATAGACCTGCAAACTAAGCTTGTTATTTCATAAGTTTTGACTTTTTTGTTAAGTTTTTATTTATCTGCTGTAAGTTCAATGAACATATAGTGTTGTGTGTGTGAATTGTCTGCCTCGCTGAGTTTCTGCATTGTCATGTGAGATGTTGGGTTTGTCAGGTTTCTGAGGGAGCTGCATGTGTGAACTTCTTCAGATCATGCTTCAGTGGGTTCACTTTAGTCTCACCTTTCTTTCATGCAGCAGCTCTCATTGTCTTGTCTCCCTTCTTGGCACTTCCTTCAGTTGCACATCTCTTTGACAGGACGGGCCTGGACAGATGAGTTGTTTGCAAGGTGAAATTTGGTAATTTACATGGAAACCTTCTGACATCCTGTTTAAATTTGTGCATTTAGACTGAATTCACTACACAGGAGGACAGCCACTTAAAGAAATTTAAAAATTCCGTGCATGAAATTGCAGGTAATTCACTTCAGTTGTTCAATGTTTTCATGTAAATTTTAGTTTTTAACAACAGTTTCATTTGAGTCCGGTCTAGTTTCTCCTAACTCGTCTTTTTTTCTGTGAACGAAAGTGTGTTTCTGTTTTCATTCTATTTTTTAAATTATGGTTTGGTTTTGTCAGTCAGGATCATAGCACTCATACGAACAATACAGACAGCCGCTGTGGTTGAAGTGTGAGGTGAAAATAGCCCAGCAGCACAGGAAGTGAGAAGATAAAAACAGGTCTTGGTTTCAGACCCAGTTTGAAGTCTTCCTCTGTTTGCTGATAACTTCCCCGTGGCAACACCAAGTGTCAGAAACAGTCATACAGTCATTTTCCCCGTCATGTTTCTTTTTCAAACCGGTCAAAAACAGACCAGCTGAGAGTTTCCCATGAGTCACGGTGTGGTGAACTTGTTGGCGCTGTAACACCCACTAATACACAGCGTTTCTAAGAACTGCTCCTCTCTTTCCTTGCAGTAAATGAGTTTACAGCTGGGTTACAGTTCTCTATTTCTCAGTCCGAGTCTGTTATATGTATGTAGGGCACTTGTGATTAAATCCAAAATCAGCATCTTTTTACTTCACTGTTCTTGCTCAAAGGGTCTGTTGACAAAACGAGAGGCCTACCCAAAGTATTGTGGGATTTCTGGCTTCACACAGCCTTGTGTTATTATTAGGACACTCACACATACTCTTACACTGTGAGGACAGATTAACCCCATTCACAATAACAATACAGTCATTCACATTATTTCATGACCGTGCTCTGTTCTCAACTAATTAACGACTCAATAAGTGTTTTAGCAAGGTAATTTCATTGCACACCTGACAATTAGCTCTTGTATGGTTGTAATTTGAATTGCAGTCTATTGATCTGGAACTCAGTCGAGCATGCTGCTACGTTTTCAAAACATTACCTTTGACACTTGCTTCGTTCTTATTAAACCATAATCGCACTGATTATTTCAGTGCATCAGTTCATTCTGCCACAATAGTTGTAAAGTGGGAGTTAGTTTTGCCCTCATACTTTATTTCTATTTATTTTTTATTTTTTGTGTGATTATAAAATCTTAAAGCTTACATAAAATTAAACTGGATCATGTAATGCTCCGGTGTCTTATGTGAAAGTTATTCTTTTTAATTACGTAAGCTTTGTCTCTGAGAAATTGTGTTTTGTCCGTCATTTGGCCTGGCAGATAAGTAATACTGTAATATTACCCACAGGCAGTGTTGGGGAGTAGCTAGTTACATGTAACAGGATTACGTAATTTAAATACGAAATAAATGTAACTACAATCTGTCATATTTACTGAGAGAGAAATGTGTAATTAAATTATAGTTACTTATGAAAATGTTAATGATTACAAAGGGGGTTACATCTGATTATTTTCTGTAAAAAGGCTGCATGTTGAATACTATTCATTTTGTTGCTTTGCATGTTTTTGCTGTGCACAATGTCTTCTGCTGTCATTTCCACTCAAGGCTGTTAAGTAAAGTTTGATGCTTTTCAGATGGTTGTGATTGTTTCTCTTGATTAAATTTGTAGCAAATTGGTTTTCGGTTTGATGTTGTTTTTCTATATTTTTTTCTGTATTTTTATGGCTGCTGTCCAGCCATATACTAGGTTCACCTAGTCTCGTTACCTTCATCAAGTGCAACAAGTGCATTATAAATTTAAGCTAACACCAAGTTGTGACTGAGGTGATCACTACTGTGCAGGCCGATTGTTTAACTGCTTAATGATGAACACAGTGCATCTCTTTATTGCTCTTTGATGCAGGTGGTACCGGCTCAACTCTAAGACAGGGAAGAAGGAGAAGGAGCGAGGAGACATTCAGATCACGGTCCAGTTCACCCGAAACAACCTGACAGCCAGCATGTACGACCTCGTCATGAAGGACAAGGGCACCTCCACCTTTGGCAAGCTGAAAGAGCGCATGAGGGGGAAGAGGAGATCCAGCGATGAGGACTCATCGTCTGCCATCCTGCCAGGCGGTTATGGGAACCTTTGCCGGATGCGGCAACGACTGCCGAGTGACGGAGGTGGGGAGGAGGATTACGAGGACGATGAGGGGGGTGAGGTCCGGCGGAGCAAGATGAGGACCTTCTTTCTACGAGGAAAGCTGAGGAAGTCATCAGACACCCGCTCCAGCACGTCGCTCGGTTCGGAGAGCAGTGAGTCGTCATCACGGGGCGGCAGCCTCAGCCCCACGGCTGGCATCAGCGTGGTGGTCTCTGACCTCTCCAACTCTCCCAGTAACAGCAGCAACCTGACAGCTGATAACAGCCCAGGTGAGGATGATGAGAAGAGACGATAACCGTTGTAATCATTGCACATTTAGTCCAACTTCAGTTTTTCCCTTTCTTCATAGTTAGATGTGCAGGTGCAGGTTTCCCTCTTGTGGGTAAATCCTGCAATCTCTTACAGCAACTACTAAACTAAGGCTACAACTATCCTTTTGTTATTAATTAATCTGCTATCAGTTTAACTGGTTAATCGATCATTTCTTAGTCTATAAAAGTGAACAAAAGCAGAGGAGTCTAAGGTGATGTGTGAAAATGTCTTTTCTTGTCGCAGTAGTCTAAAACTCAAAATCATTCTGTTCATGAGGACATAAAAAACCTGCGTGTCGTCTTATTTTAGAGCCTGACTCTGAAGAATGTTTGGTATTTTTCTTTTTTTTTGCTCGAAAACTGAATGTAAAAATGAACCCGTGACCAAAATAATTAACAAATTTTCCAGCATTGTACAAAATTACGACCAATACTATAATGATCTTTTAGAACTTTCAGGATGCTGTGATTGTTCCTGTCGTTCTTCTCCCACACATTAAATGAGAACATAAAGTCATTAAAGCTGGGGTGGGCAGTTTATTTTTGGTCTCATTTTGGTGACATCAGGCTAACATTCCATAATAACCTCTGAGCATTTTGTAATTCAGTTGGTCTGTAAGAACTCTAGACTTCTGCTCCTCTCTGTGGCTCTGGATTCAAACAGGATTTTTCAGCCAATCATGGGTCATTTCAGAGAGTGTGTGTTCCTATTGGCTGCTCTATGCTGTGCTTCTTAGGGACAGGTGACGTCTCTATGAGCTGATTGGCTGTTGGAACAAATGACGTGCCTTACGTTCTGAAACTGGTCTTTGGCGACTTGACAAGCTGAGCTGCAGGCGACACCGTCAGCCGGCTTGAGTCGAGCTGAGACGGAGCAGTTTACACCG
>JAPZDX010000004.1:889507-902526 GCA_029783625.1 Naso annulatus | reverse complement strand
TCCTGTCTCAGTTGCGTAATGCTGAGGTACATAAATGTAATAATGACCACGAGGAGGCAGCAGGGGAGGGGATGGTCAGAGGAAATTTTCATCTGAGAGGCTGCAAGTGCTGCTGTGTGTGTGTTAGTAGGGTGTGTATATTGGGGCACCGTGTGTGTAATGAGATCATCTTTATCACCGAAGTAGAACAGACTACATATAAATAGTGAGATTTTCCTAAAATACTCATCCTAAAATGAGCGCATGTGAAATGATGCACATCATTTACTGCTTTCAGTTAATCTGGACCTTCAGAGCCCACAGGTGGATGCTGGGTTGGATGTGGGTACGACACCCGTGACAGGACAGTATTCAGGTAAGCAGTGTGGTGGCAGACATGGCACATTTTTCAGTATTCTTTGATAAAAACAGGGGGAGATTTAGTCTGAAGAGTTGCTTCATAGCTCGTCTTGATTCAGACCAACACATGGAACTCTGAACACATTGTAGATGCACCAAAATGAGTGTAAAAACACGAGGGCTGCACAGGCCAGTTACTGGCAGACAGAAAGGACAGCAGCCTTTGATTTCAGAAAGGGCTCAGCCATAAGTAATCATGCAGAACATTTGATTGGCTAAGCTCATGCAGGCCAGTTTGAATTTAAATCAAGTAAGAGCACAGCGGCAACAAGAAAGAGCAGAGGCGGAGTTAAGGTCAGGGAGCTGGAATAACTGATAAAGCATACACAGTAGCACCACAAATCACAGCATGAAATGTCTGCAGAGGAGCAAAAAAGTGTGAGCTGTGATGTGAATGAGAGAAAATCAGATAGAGAAAAAGACTAGATAAATACAGAGGCAGATATAGAAATACAGAATGAGAAAGATTTGTATATATAAAGTAGGCAGCTATTGTACAGAGTGTGCATGGAGGACAACCAGTGGTGTCTGATGGAAGATGTATGAACAGAGGCCTCGGCTGGTGTCCCTAGAGCTGTTAGTATAAGGATAATTCCTCTAGTGTCCCACGCCAGGAAACGAATTTCTTCACGGGAGGTTAGAAACTAAGGTTACCTGTTCTAAGCCTGTATTTTCTCTTGAACTGATGAAGATGATTTGACTGTAACCTGTAGATAATAACTGTAGCAGAACAACATCACTCAGATTCATGTGAGATGTCTTAGAACTATGAACTAAATGCTTGGAAGCTTGAGCTAGGGGCAAATTTGGTGGATCAACGGTGGGATGAGGCTGTGCACAATACATGCTCAGTTACTCCCTACAGCTGCAGCTCACACAATTAATATCTACACAATTTATGGCTATTATTATTCTTAAATTCAGGGCAAACTTTTATTGTTCCTGCTCTGTTTCTAAAGAAAAATGGGAGTAGCTCTTGTAATTCTGTAATGTTTTCATCTGTCTATCCCTAAAAAAATTTAAAAAAGAACTATTGACTAATTCTGTCTAACTATACAAATTCACTTGACAATCCAAATGAGCAACAAATTTGATGAAAATAGCCTATTAGCCACAGCAGCTTATTAGCTAAGCTAGCACACATACAGTTTCTCAGAAATCCACTGTAAAAGTTACATTTTTTTAACGTAGCTGAGGCAAATGCCGGACCGAAATATTACGCAGGGGAGGAATTTCTCAGGCAGATCAAAAATCAAGGAGATTCCGATAGGAGTAAATGGATTTCCAGGTGAATTGCCTCCGCGCACATATGTGACTGAAGGCGAGATGTAAAACAGTAATGTGATAGTTGAGGTCACGATGAATACAATTAAATGCATATCAGTGCTACTAAATACTTCAGCTGAAGGCTGCATTTGATTATGGAGATTTCTCCAAAGAACCAGCTAGACGCCTGGTTTCTACTTCTGTATGTAACTGGTGTCCATAGATCGGATGCTGCCCCTAGTGTTCAACACAAGGAAATGTTAGGGCTCGGTGTGCTTTCCCTCTTTACGGAGGGATAGAAACGTAACAGTAGCAGAATCAGATTCATGATGTGTTAAAACTATAATCTTGGTCTTTCTAATTATACAAACTCACTTGACAATCCAAATGAGCACCTGAATTGAAGAAAATACCCCGCTAGCTACAGCAGCTTGCCAGATAAGATAGCACAATGTCATACGGTCTCTCCGAAATCCACCGCCAAAAGTTCAGGTTTTTTTTAACTTACTCAGGGCAAATTCTGGCCTGAAATTTTATGGAGGGAAGGAGTTTCCCAGGCACATCGGATGTCACAGAGATTCTCACAGGAATGACTGGATTTTTGGCTGACCTCTTTCTCTCTCACATATGTAAGTGAAAACAAGGCGTGAAAAGTCGCTTCACCATGTGAACGTCTTTCTGGAATAAAGACACTTCTGAATACAGTACTTTCATTTGTGTAAGTTACATCTACGCATACAATGTATTTTCTTTAGTAGGAACATGAAAAGTTGATGTGCTTTTCTGTTTTTGCTTCAAGTCCAACCCACACAGTTACAAGTACACCAGAACGTAATAATCAGATCAGCTACAGAGGACGATGATGGACCTGTCTGCACTCTTTGCTGTAATTTCTTTTCTCTGCTGTTCATTCCAGTCGAGAGCACTTGAAGAACTATTGAAGCCGAATATGAGCAGCAGCCCGCACTGTACTTTGCCTCCAGCCCATTTAAGAGCTGCTGGCTATTATATCCACATCGTGTGTCCATATATCCACATTTTGGGGCTGTCAGTGAGAATAATGTTGGTACCATGGGCAATTTTAGCCTGTTTCCTGTGGGGGCTAAAGCACACCTGAATTTCATCCCAGCACTACTTGAAAATAATTATGTTATTAGATTGGTTAGTTGCATTTTAATGCAGATATTGGTTTTAGATGGATTAAAATTATAGATTAACTGCTTGTGTTGCAAAGCTTTTATGGCACAACAGTAATGTTACAAGTTGTCATTAAGGTGGCCCTGCTCCAAATAAAAGCCATGCAGTCAAGAGTCAGCATGAGCTGCTATGACACAAATTGGAATATATGCAAAGATAAGTAAAAACTCTGCAGTCTGAACAGTCAGTAAACATTAAATGTTGGCTATCGCGCTAATGTTGTTTGCTAGCCAGTTCTGAGTTTGCAGGATGATTTTAGCTCTCTGTCTACTTGCATGACATACTCGATAGCTTATTGATGCACTTCATAACTGTAGTTAAAGTGTGTTTCTTATTCTGGTGAAATGGGCCTCATGGTGTATTTTCAATACATTTACAAGGAACTGAAACATGGTAACATTATTCATCTTTCTCAGTTTAGTTCTGTTACAGTAAACTGCAGAGACAGTAAAAACATTTGCTACAACAAAAGCCTTTTTTTCAATTACTGGATGCTTCTAAACAATGTTTTTCTTTACATTGATGCAAACATGGAAATTCTTTTCAGCAGTACAGAAATGTTCTGGCAAGAGAGTGAAGTCAAATGATGAAACCTGACTGCATCGTCCACAGCAACCCAGTATTTAAAGGTAGAGTCTGCAGCATTTGTTCTTTGCAGCTTGTGAATGCAAATTCGGCTCCTCCTCCCGGCTTAAAGCCACCAGAAGTATTGTAGTGTGTACTTAAACTGCTTGTACCTAAACAATGTATGTATGTAGAAATATTACATTTGTCTTAATGGAGGAGTTGATGATCTAGCAAGCTAGCACAAGCTAACCACCTGTATGAGGCACTAAACGTTACCTCCTTATGTGCTTGAATACGACTGAAAGCGACTCTCGTTCTGAAACGAGTTTTATCTGCTTGATGTTTCTCCTCACTATTTATTTCTTTTTCTTTGCCGCTACGTCGGCATCCTTAGTTTTCTCCTGTTTGAATGGTGTGTTGTCGCTATGTTTAATCCACTCTCAACCTCACCTGCACACTGTCACAGGCTGGAGGAAACACACCCACTCCCCACCCAGCAACGTCCCGACTAAACCAAAACATCAACATTCAGACAGAGGGCGGAGCTCTGTAGACACAGTCACCACCACACATGTAAGATGCACCCTTAAGTGACGACTATGCTCTATTAATTTTGTATAAGTCTATATTGGTTTTTTTATTTGGTAAACAGTGAATTATATTTTTGCAATTATTCTTTTGTGACTGTGTGCATGTTACTGTCAAAAGGGGCAGAGGCACCCAAAATTCAGATCTAGAATTGCCCCTGGTTGGTACCAGTAAACCCCAATTCATATACAAGTGTGGGATTTTGGTACACTGTCATGTCACTGGTTACCGAGTGTAATGGTCCAAATGTTTTTGATGTGGATTCAACTTTTTGGGGGGGAGAATTTTTTGACATCAGGCTTTCATACAGTCATGAAAATCTAACATGGAAATGTTACCAGTAAACTGACAAAGACATAAATGTCAGATTTTTTTATGGTCCCAGCCTTAAATATGGCACAAAGTGGCGGCAGTACTCGAAAGAATCAAGTACTCAGTGAAGTAGCAAATGAACTTGTCCCATCTGGGCATCCAAAGGTGCATTAAATGCAGAGTGATTCGGCGCCATGTTGGAGCATTTTGATGCAGCACAAAGCAGTTGCTCCACTGACCATTTAAAACCTGTTCTAACTTTTTTCAGCATTTTCATGTATGCAACAATGATGTCACTGCAGAAAATATCAGGGGACATTTAAACTACAAAACTAAAAAACATAATACAAAAACAAGAGAAAGAAATGTGGTCATAAACTTGACCTGACAGAGAAAAAACTCTAGAGAAAAAGCAGGAGCTCAGGAACTATCAGGAGGACAGCTGCCTACTCTAACAAATTCACTATATGAACCCGGACTCTGTGTGTGTGTGTGTGTGTGTGTGACATTTGCAAGAGCACAAGAACACAGAACATTAATTAACATTAGATCCTGACTGATCCTGTCGGCTAGTCAGGAGATTTAAATAATCAATGAAGCGACACTGCTGTGTGTGTTTCGCCCGTGTGCATCACTGCCTCGTCTCCTTTTCATGTTTTCATGCTCGACTTCAGTGTTCTTCACTCTGTAGCTGCTCTGACATACAGTCAGTACGTCAGTAAAATTGTTTTAAAATGGTAAAAAGGATTGTTAGAAACATCCTGTCCTTTTAATAAATGCAAAAACCGTTTATGTTGTGCAGTATTTAGCATGACATCATTATGCAGACTGAATTCTTCTTAGCAGCCCCAACTCTGACTGATTTTCAGTGTCCCTGGTGTGTGTCCGCTAAGTCTGCAATGACTGCACTTTCAGAAGCATAAATATGTATTCATTTTCCCAGCAGCCCACTGGACTGTGACCACTGCATGAATAAGAGGATAAGTGGGGATGTGGTGGCAGATGAAATGCATTCATTTCCATACGAGCTCGGATTGTGACGAGCGGCATCAGACTGGAGCTCCTCTTTTGATGACACTAAATGACAAAGCACAACGGCTGCTTGCGTTACCATGCTGTGCAAATGGAACCACTGCAGTGTGAGCACAGTGTGATCATACATACCACATGCTACATGTTGTGTGCACGTTCATTTCATTTCAGTTCCCTGCTGTTTTAAGTTTAATTCCCTCAGTACAGATTAATTTTTTTATATCATCTTTATATGTTTCTGTTCTTTCTTGGTAAAGCAGGTCCTTTGACCTCATCCTTGTATTATATGTTTTAAAAATGGCAGCTAAAAACTGATGATGGACGCTACAGACATTAAATAAGTTTTGTAGCATTTTGTACAAGCCAGTGAGCAGCACTGCTCCGGACTTTCATGGCCCCATGAGGTGATAGAGTGGAAAATTTTACTTTTGGGATCCCACATTAACACCTCACAGCAAAGGCTCAGCTGGTTATATTTTCTTCAGATCATTAAATATGGGCCTTGGTGGCTGTGAGGATTGCTGTTCCTCAACAACACAGTTAAGGAGGGAGGGAACGTGGCTGTGGAGGTTTGAGTGTTTTCTAATTTGTTGTTACTTAAAGCAGCAATATGTAACTTTGACTGCAACCCATGGCTTTGAAAAATGAAACTTAACGATGCATGTTAGAGTGACTTTGTCACAAGATTCAATACATGGCGTAAAGTCTAGTTGCCTCTGTGACGAAGGAGAGATGTTTGAAAGTTTCCTCTCATTTACTTGAACTGCTCTTACAAATATCGCCAGACGATTACTACAATTCGATGAACCTGTTCAATACCTGGTGTTTATTACAAATTTTTATACTTGGAATGGTCATGTTTCTTTCCTTGAAAAGTGTTTGTATTAGTTTTGTCCTTTTTTCTTCTCACAGAAGTGTCACATGACACAGAGCTGGCATACAGAAGTGTGCGTGCGCACATGTCGCTCAATGTAAACAATCAGGATTTCAGCCAAACCAACGTAAGTAAAACTACTGACAACTAGATTTTAATCCATATACTGATTGATGTGACAAAATCAAAGGTAAGCAGCTTATTTTCATTACACAGTGATTTGTATGATGAAATTGCGAGGTTAAAGTGGAGGGTTAGTCCTGAGCCGCTGCGACTGAGCGACTCATATCTCAGCAGGATTTGGAAAAACTCGTCCAAGCATTTATCTTCAGTAGCCCCGATTACTGTAACAGTGTCCATCAGACAGCTGCAGCTGATTCAAAACGCGATGCTCGAGTCCTCACTAACACCAAGAGAGTGGATCACATCACTTCAGATCTCAGGTCTTTTCACTGGCTTCCTGTCTCTCAAAGAAGAGATTTAAAATTCTACTGTTGGTTTGAAAAGCACTAAATGGTGTAGGATTGAAATACATCACTAATCTTCTCCAAAATTACGAACCGTCCAGACCTTCTGTCTGTACCCAGAGTCAGACATAAACACAGTGAAGCAGCGTTTAGTTTCTATACACCAAACATCTGGAACAAATTCCCAGAAAACTGCAGGTCTGCTGAAACCCTCAGTGCTTTTACATCAAGACTGAAGACTTCTCTGTTGCCTATAATTAGGTTATCATTTCTTTACTGCAGTCTAACTTTTATTCTGGTATTTTCTACCTTTATTATTCTGTTTCAGCGGTTTCTGTTTTCCTTCCTCTAAGTGTTCTTTTACTGTGAGTATCTTTTGCACTTTCATGTTTGATGTGAAGCACTCTGAGTTGCCTTGTTGCTGAAATGTGCTGTATAAATAAACTTGCCTTGCCTAATTTTGCAAAGGGTTTTTAGGTAGTTTGTAAATGTACATAAACTGATACTTGCTCATAATTTTGTTCGATCAACAGATGACCAAAGTTGAATCTATTACAAGAAAAGTTTCCAATTATTTTTCTGTCAGTTGATGACTTCAGTGTTTCAGCTCTGACTGACTGTGCTCTGGTGCGTACGAACTTTTGGGTTTTACATTTTAGTCAAATCATTTTACATGTTGGTGTACACCAGTGTAGTTTAAACACACACTGTTTGTGGTCACACTTACTCAGCAGTATGATGGCACACAGGAGGATGGCGATGAGCGCTCCGGTGCTAAGGCCAGGCGAGCTGCTGCGAGCCTCTGGGTTACACAGCTCCATGTTGCCTTCACGGTCGCATGTGCACACCCTCACAGTGAGGGTGCCAGTGCTGCTCTGCATGGGGTAGTCGCCGTCAGTGATCACCACGGGAACCAGGTAGACGCTTTGGTGAAGACGACTGTAGCTGGCTCGGCGTGTCAGGATGCCAGCAGTGTTATCTGCGGAGGAGAGAGTTCAGTAAGAATATGATCGTGGCACACCTGCAGCACACAGCAGGTCTGACACTTTGTCACACAACAGAGGTGCGAATAAAAATCTCTTCATTATCAGGCTGCAAAAAAAAAGAAACTTGGGTCCAAGAAGGCAGAAGTCACTTGTTCTATCTGACAGAAGAGACAAAGCATGATGATGAATCTGTTTTAAAACTTGGGCTGAAGAGCGAAGGAGCAGAAACAAATATGCTCATCTCAGTCTCAGCCACAAAGCAAAGAAGCTTCTGTGTTTCCAGAAATGTCAAACTACAACTATGTGAAACACTGACATGATTTCTATTTTGACTAAATGGATCAATATCCTCTGGGTAAAAAAATATTGTGATTACAGTTCTGTCTATCAGAGTCATATGTGGCTGCATCCATATCACAATTTTTTATATCACAGGAATGCTGTATATATATATATATTTAAACCGGAATAGTATTTTTTTTTCATAAATTGCCCTCTCAGCTGTGATAATAATGGGTACTGTAAGTCCATCCATCCATTCATCTGTCTCTCATCTGTAACAGCTTTTTCTTCCAAGGGTCATGACAGGTTATGAAAACAAAAACAGTTTGTCCATTGTTGTTAACAATGACTCAATATTTTCCAGATTCTACCCATCAATGAGAAACACTAGCTCTGCTATTTCATTCTGAGAGAGCTGTGCTTCCTCAGTGGGAATCTTCCCCAATAACTACACGACTTCGGAGGAACTCGGTGCATTTTTACTGCAGCCACAGGGTCCAAATTAAGTCCTGGAGACCTTGACGTGACATGATGTGTGCACAAAGAGGTCCGCCGTCTTGGACTAACGGCTACACCACTTGGACAAAGCACATGAAGTTTTTAAATGTTATTGTTACTGTTACTAATTAATTTTCTACTATTCCTAACTTTATGTCAATGATTGGATTAGGTCTATATGTTGACAAAGACATGGTTTGTTGTAAACTGGACATAAAGTGTGATGAGTAATTTATTTGCCAGTTACATTAGCTGAAGTAGTGTTAGCAGCTAACATTATGCTAGCGTCTTTGCTCGCTAGCTAACTAGTCACCACAAGTCGAAATTATAACACAGGCTGTCACGAGCCCTATCCACATTGCAGCACAAGTAAAATAGTTAGCATTTCCATTCAGTAATGATGTAGTTTTAAAACATTAAATCTGATTGAAACTCAGATTGTGACATGTTATTTGTCCAAGTGTTGCAGCTGTAGCTAGCTGTCCAAGACAACGGACATTTTCACGCATGTGCGACTCAAATCGACGCAGGACTCACATCAGGTACTCACAGACCTAATGGTACCTTCAAATGGGGTCATGTTTACCGTGTTTACGAGAAGAGACCATACGAGCGCCCCCCATTTGTATTCCTAATGTCGTAAGTCAAATTTATCATAAAGCTCCGAGTTCACGAGTTGTGAAGTGTTTGCTGATGTCTTCAGAAATGGTGGGGCCCGTATTAGCCTGTTCAGGACCAAAAGTAGGTGGAGACAAGTTGTTTATCCAGAAAAAAATCTTCATCTTCTTTGTCTTGTCTCTTGTTCTTTCGTGTGCCGTTTAAACACAAAGTAATAATGTAACATTTCCACATAGAAAGCCCAGAGGAGAATAAGCGATCTTTTGGCGTTCATATTACCGTTTCCTATCAACGCTGTTCTTTTGCAGTTACTACTTGAACGCCAAGACTTTCCTGTACAGGAATTCACCAGTTCCATTTGAAGGCAGCATTACTTTACTTCTAAAGGTACAGCAACGTTGGGGTGTGGCTTGCAGTGCTGATCATTCCTCATTGGTTGAGTATTCGCAACATCTTATTTTAGACATAATTTTTAGAAAACTGCAGCCACAAACCAGATTGATTTTTCAACATCTTTGGTTAAAGCTGCAGTTGGTAACTTTTGTTAATAAGCTAGCTAGCTAACATTGGCTGTAGCATGAGACTTGTTGAGAAACAACTCCAGTGCAGCCTCTCCTGCCTGTTTTTGCTCCGGCTTGCATTTTATTTCATTTGTTGTCGCTTTCTCTCTTAAATCCAGTTTAAAATGAGACCAAACAGTTGCAGGGAAAGTTGCAGCGGAGTAAACTGGTCCGTCTCAGTTCGAGTTTGAGCCGACTGACGGTGTGGCTTACGGACACTCTTTTGTCGGCAGAGGCGAGTCAGAGGGTAAGGCATGAACACCAACGTCACCTGTTACTAAGAAGCGCAGTGCAGACCAGCCAATCAGGACAGAGAGTACACAGAGTGTCACTGATTGTGCAAATAGAAAGGAGTGTTAAGATTTTTACCAGTACAGAGGCGTGATGGAAAAACCATGTCACTTATGTACAGCTGTTTATGGGTATTATGACATTTTTTCCAAAGAAAACACAAAAAGTTATTGATGTTTACCCCAAAGTAACCAACTGCAGCTTTAATTTAACCCAATTAATTCAAGGCTCTGTGCCAGACTGAGTATTGCCTACCTCCATTGTCTCGGACCGTGAAGTTGCTGCGGTAAGTCCCTTCAGGAGCCAGGCTGAAGAAAAACTTTTGTCCCGCAGGAGGCTCATCGGCATCGACTGCACTCACTGTCTGGATCCGCTGTCAGAGACACCAACATCCGTTAAATGAACACATAAACGTAGTGAAGTGAAGAAGAGCAGTCAGTGAAAAAGACTGAAAAGGTCAGAGGTTAGAGGATGATTTTCCAGGACATTTTCAGTGATGCTGGTATGTTGGCCTCTGCTGTTTTAGTATCGTTATTAGAAATGGGTGAAAAAATCCATTCACATAAGAATCAAGTTTCGTATCTCCTGCAAATCAGCCGTCCTCCTACGTGCATCGAGTCACAAAATTAAAAGAATGATTTTCTAATTGTTAAGTAAGTAAGATGATGATGGAATGACAAGGCAAAAAACAGCTAATAGGCTACTTTCCTTTTAGCTAACTGCCAGACAAGCTCTGCGCAAAGTTTGGTTTAAATGCCATTTCACTTTCTCTGTGGGTTTTCTTTGGTGATTTCTCTATTTTATGAACATTAAAAGACATGAGTGCTTTACTAAACTCAGTAAAAGTTGCATTTTCAAAGACAAGTCTTTGGTTTTATCTAATGTGGAAAACTGATAATAATAAAAAATAATAATAAAATAAAGTGTATGCATTTTTTTCTTATCACAGTTAGATTTTTTAGTGCTCTCACCTTACTTTTTTGGAAGACTTGATTTTGGCTGCCAAGTAATACATCTGCTATATGTTTCAGCTTTGGTGAATGGCAGATAAATCTGTGCTTATAAAACCATTTGGTTTATTGATCTCTACATGTTTCAGTGTGGATGCATTATTATGCAAATATGTTTTTACCTGCCAAGAATTGCATCCACCTTTTTTCAAATTCCCAATGTTAAGATAAAACAGCCAGATATTTCATATTGGCTGACAACAGCGTTTAATCTTAGTGTCTGAAAAGAGACTTGAAAAGTGGATGCATTATTCGGCAGACAAAGATTCTTCTCTGGCTTTTTTCCTCCATAGATAAGTATTAGATGAAATTCTCAATGTTAAGTTAAAACTGCCCAAAATATTATCTGATAACTGTGTTTGATCCTTAAATGTCAAAAAAGGAAACTTCAGAGGTGAATGCATTACTGAGCAAAATTACAAAAGTTCAACATTTCATGTTATGTTATGATCAGTTTCACTGTAACGATGCAGCACTGACCACAATTCGATGGATAACGCAGCTTTATTATTCAGAGTTTCATCCATTTCAGTTGGAGTGTATCCAACCAACATGTGCTACCATGTAACATGACTTGCAGATGTGTTCATGACGTGTTCACACATAACTGAAAGCAGCCTTTAAAAAATACTATCCTCCATACAACAACCTTTGAATGTTAATATATGATCTGAAAAATAACTTTCTGACAGGGATGTTTTCCCTTTTGGGGAGCTCTCGTGGATTCTCAGCTAAAGGAAAATAGAAGAATGTGTTCCAAAAAAATCCGTTCTCCTTAAAAATCTCCAGAACAATGCAAGAATCTCCAGTCATTTTTCATGACTGGAAAATTGGTTGTGTCTCTTTTCCAGTTCTGCAGATTTCTGGGACGTGTAGGAATCCTGGGGTTCACTCACAGTGACAGCACACACTGCTGCTGTCTGTCTGTGCTATAAAGCTGCCAACAGAGCAGCTTGGATATTATCAGGATTACTGCTGTCTGTGATAAATAAATAAGCCATCAATATCTCTGTCAACATCACAACTCATAAAATTATTAATAATAGTGAAAAGGAACAGTAAACATTGCATCTGGTTTACGCTCATGTACAAACACAAATTCAGTTAAATAAAATATTTGCTGCTTAACTTACTTTACATTTAAAATGTCACATTTCATACATGCATAATATTACTTTTTTCCTCTGTTCTAGTTCCTGTGCTGCTACTTTACAAATGATAAAAATGACAGTACATTTGATTAACTCACTCCCTGTTATGCCCTAATATGGTTTTGTTTAACACATATAAAACTCAAAATTACTTTTGGCAATTTAATTTCTTTGCATTCGTTCAGTACTGTGCTGAAACAGTCTGCTAAAAGTGGAGCTTTGAGGAATGTAACAGCAGGACAAGAGAAAATTGTGTTTACCTTCATTTGAGCAAAAACAACAAGTGTGTGCATCACACTGAGTGTATGGATTGGCAGTGGAGAAGGGGATTATGCCACAGCAGAGGTTTGAAAAGTTTCTTTGGGTGTTTTGATACTTTTTTTTCTCCACAGTGTAAACTTGTCACCATTGGGATCCATCGTAGCTGACTGAATTCAAGCTGAGCACAGCTGCTGTTCTCTGAAAAGAAGCGTGCTACAAACTTTTTACAGCAAGCTTTTAAATCTACAGGGGAGGGCTTCATATGCCAAACATAGAATTTGAGTGGGAATCGCTTAAAGCCAACAAGAACTGATTCTCTAGTGGAAGCTAAGTTGGATTCAGGGTGTTGGACAGATTCAAATGCAGAAAAGTTTAGTTTGGAATACAGGCTCCAATCATGAGATGTAAAAAGGCAGCAATATGGCGGGAAAATGATACTCAAGCAAACACATGTAAAGAGATGCGCCAACTTTTTCTTCTTTTTGATATTTGCCTCCCTCCTGAGTTCCAGACAAGAAGACAGATGCCATTCTTTCGACTGTGTGTGCAGTAACAAGGAAGAGACAGGCAGAGCTCGCCCACTGCTAATTAGCTTAGCTCAAACACTGATAGTCAATGGGAAGTGCTAGCCTGTCTCCACCTAAAGTCATCAGATAAACT
>JAPZDX010000004.1:690213-703204 GCA_029783625.1 Naso annulatus | reverse complement strand
GTGACATCCTCGGTCCTTAGACCCTCTCACCGGTTGAGGAAAAACTTAAAAAAACCCTGAATCGATGGAAAGAATCAGGGAAAAATAAGAAACTCTGAGAGATCCGCAGAGGAGGGATCCCTCTCCCTAGAACGGGCAGACGTGCAATAGATGTCACATGTACAGAACACACCAACACAATCACTATCTACACTGTGTAGTCACTGTACACTAAGTTATCACTATCACGACAATATTGCTGCTACATTTTGAATTATGAGATATAGGCGTGAATGAGAGTCAATAGATCCAGAAGAAGGTGAAGTCCATGAGTCAAATGCCTTATTAGCTGAATAAGCTGTGTCTGCAGTCTTTAGCCGACTGACAGGAGGAAAAAAAAAAAACACTGTGAAGATTATTGCATTTTTTTTTTCATTTAAATTGGTTTGGTGTAGAAGGAACCACCACTTGGTCCCTGCTTGGACTGCGGTCCGCCATCTGGTGATGCCTGACCTAGACCGCGTACAGTACAACAATAGTGCTTAAACACTCTATTTATCTCCAGTGTTTAAGTGTAGTTTACCCTCAATTACATGATTAACATTAAATAACATACACTATTTTATTAGTAGTAAGTACTCAGTACTGTTTTACTGCAATGCTGGACATTGTCAAGAGCCTCAGACCAGTCAAAAGTGGCAGCAGCAGATGAGCACTGGCTGCGAAGCATTTGTGCTTAATGTGAAAACTACTGTTAAGGTTCATCTGTGGGTCCACACGTACACATACACACACAATCATAAGAAAATATGTACATGCAGTCAACACAAATGAGAGCAACACAATGTCACGCAGAATGACACACCCCCTTCACGCTTGTTTGGGGTAAAAACAAAGGGATATGGACGCTAGCACCAGATTCAAAAACCTTGCAGAATCATGCTTAAAAGCTGTGTGTTGTGTTGTGTACATCACATTACATAAGAACCCGGAGTTACAATTTTCTTTACTTTGCCAAAAGGTGTAATGTCTTAAAAATGCCCACTTTACAGCACTTATTAGGCAGATAAACACAAATAAGGCTTGATGTAACACATGCAGACCACTATAATACTACTACTAACTACTGATAGTGGTCTGCATGTATTACGTTATGCCATATTTGTGTTCATCTGCCTAGAAAGCGCTGTGAATGATGCATTTTCAAGGCATTCAGTTTTTTTCCAGTATGCAGTGGCTTCCCTATTTTTTTTTTTTTTTTTTTTGATATTTAGGATGGAATTATTACCGTTGTCTTTATTCATAGTAGTCATTCACAGACATCTTGGTCATAAAAAACAGGTGAATAAAGTCAAACAGCAGATGATTATTAATGACAGTTATGGCCACGAGCTGTGGCTCTGTGCCATATTACTGTACGGCAAAAAACCTCATGAGAAAACTATGAACAGCCTGTTACAGTTGCAGGTACTAGCTTGCTAAAACTCTGCTAAGCAGTTAGGTAACATTGTACAGACTAGTGATACGCAGGTATCGGGTTTGTGCACGGGCCCCACGGGCAAGTAACACATTAATTAATAGTGGGCCAGATTCAGGCGAATTAAATCATGCAGAAAATATATTTACATATCACTATACCAGCCAAAATGACAAAATAAATGTTAATTTTTCTTAAACCAGTCTGATTCTGTGCAATATCATCAGTTTATATATCAAGTGAGAAATAGCCTTTGGTAATATGTGATCATTTGCGCACACTGTGCAGAGCAGCAGAGACTCGGTGCTATTGAACGTTTAAATCTCCTCTCAGAGTGGCTCCTGCTTCTAGTGGTAGCACTAGAGGCAGGGGCTAGAAATAATGAAGGAAAAATAAACAGTCCATTTCAGTGATCTCACAACAACTATCTCAAAATACCAGAAATAATAGTTATTTGAAATGCCTGCACAGGTTAGCGAGGGTTGTGGATCTGTAAATGGGATAATTAGTTATTCTGGGTGGATTATTAATTCGTACATGTGGATTTGGATGACATAAAAGCCAATCTGTGGATCTCTAGTACACACGACCAAAACAGCCAAGTAAAGTGTGTTAATGGCAGAAAACGTGTCAGAAGTACATTCAATGAGATTCAATGAGGTAGTTGTATATGTCAGGATAAGATACCTCTGGCCATTGTGTGGGGTCAATGGTCCACTTTGATGGATGCAAGCTGAAAGGACACTCACCAACCCCTATTTCCTTCATTTTTACGACATAATGATGCTGATCATCGATCAGCAAAGACATTGTATAAGAGTTAAAGTGGCTGGCCATTAAAATGATCAACCAAAGTCCAAGAGAACACACAAGTTCTCTGCTGCAGAGAAACTAAGATGTCTCAAGTGAGTCTGAGACCTGATGGACAGCCATCGTGTTGTGCTCTCCGCCTCTTTGGACACTGAGGTTCTTTCCTCCACGACGAATCAGATCAATGGAAGCTTTAAACAAAGCCCAAAGTATGCTCCACTCCGCAGAGATACTCACCCACCGTACTCCCCCCACATCTTCCGCCCAGCCCCCTACCTACAATTACACACTCTCTTTCCCCTCAAGGGCCTCAGGGGTCTGGCACCATATGGATCAAATCCATTAGCAGGCACTTTTAGGCCCATTTATGTTAATGCTGATGTGATCAATGTCTCAGTCTGTGATTCATTTTAAACTGTTTCTTAATTAGACCTTGACCTTGGAGTCAAGCACGGCGGGGATGGAATTTGTTATAATGTTAAAGTTGAAGCATTAAAAGAGGAAGCATCAGGACGCACACAGAGGAAAGATAAAGGCCCTTTCGTAGATGCCAATAATGAAATGAAATGCTGTGTAGACAGTGTGTTTTTGTTGAAACGTTTCCCTCACATCAGTCATTCAACACCTACATTAGTGGATGCTTGCCTTCAGTGAACTTTTACAAGATGTTTATTTGTGGATGTGGTCCCAAAGGCAACGTATAAATGTCTGTCAACTTGCAGATGTTCCAATAAGGAAGAAGAATAATGTAATTTTTTAATCATTTTTAACTAGGTAATACACTTTTATTCGTGGAATAAACACAAAGCAAAGACAAAAACTCAAAGTAAAGTCTTAAAGCCTGTCTGGAGGGGATCTTTAATTTGCTAGTTTAGCACTTATTGTGCAAGAAGTAATGCATGCACATCCACTAGTATGCCCCCGTGCAGGTCAAAGCAGATAATGAGAAGAAAGACAAAAAATGTCCCCACACTGGCGAAGTTTCCTGAAGGAGAGTCATAAGGATCGAAACGTTGAATCTGTAGCACGACCAATAAATTGTGGGAGCTCTTCCAGTGTGCGGACATTTTCTGTATTTGTTCTTAGTAGTTATTATATTATGCTAAGTTGAGCTCTGGTATTAAGTATACTCCCTTTCAAATCTACTACTTAAAAGAGCAAAGAGCTCCCTGAATACTCTTTTTACGCAGTGTTGATCTTAGCGCTCCTGCTGTATTCAGGCAGATTGCATTTTAGTTGGTGGATTTTTCTCCTCAGCAATTGTTTTTTGAGACCAACAAACCATGAAAAAGGACTTATATTTGAGATAAAATTGACAGTAATGCCATAAGCAGGGTGGGAAAAAAGGAAACAAGAAAAGGAAACAGTTGTGACCAATTAAAGAGTGTGTATATATGCATTTGACTGTGTGTATGTGCAGAGAGCTAGAAAATAAAGCTGGCGACATGTGTCTCCCCTGTGTGTCGTCCTGAAGCTCTTACTGCATTACACATGTGAAAGAGCAGAAGTGTGTCTGCAATCCACCCTCAATTGGTTCACATCTGTTGACTTTGGAAATGGCTGATCCTAAATCTGATAGCCATTTGGAGCGTGTGTGTGTGTGTGTGTGTGTGTGTCTTTGTGTCTTTGTGCACACGTGTCAGTGTGTTGCTGTGTATCCGTGGGGGTGGGGGGAACATGCCAGAGGGGTGAAACAGCAGGGACAGAGAGCCCCCAGAGAGGAAGAAAGACCACTTAGTTAGCCTGCAGGGGATACTGTGTGTGTCTGTATGTGTGTGTGTGTGTGTGAGTGTGTGTGTGTGTGGTGTCTGTTTTAAGGCTTTCTGCAGTTTAGCCATCCGTCTGTTGCCTTGTATCTGACCTCAGGGCTTAGCTGCTCGAATAGACAGTTTCATCAAACAGCCAGTGGGAATTAGGTTTGAACCATCACTGCTCTTATTGGAAAAAGTCACAAGTTCAGCGTTAACGACGTGGATGTATGTGTTAGTTTTATCACTTTGTCTCCTGTCAAAGCTGCTTGGATAAAATATTGTTTTCACAAAAACTCCAGCTGATTTGTACACTGAAACATGAATACTGTGAAATGGTCAACAACAAGCTGCCAGCAGTTACGAAGTTACTGTGATACATTTTACAGTACGGTTACTGTTAATTTAATCACAGCACCTGTAAAATACCGGAATTTTTTAATTTCAGTAATAATTACTGTACTGTACTTGTTTTTCTAGTAATTATCAAAGTACAGTACTTGCCATCACAGTAACAGGGTGGCACATTTTGTAATCACAGCAGTTATTTTTATTTATTTTATTTATTTTAATTACTACTGTCACAAGCATTGCTGCATTTTAGAATAGAATAGAATGGAATAGAATGCCTTTATTGTCACTATACACATGTACAGTGAGATATAGAGCAGCTCCTCCAGTGCAAACATATACATACAATATAAAAAATAAAATATCAGTTTATATAGACTGTATAATAATTTTATACTATTGAATGACTTCAACTTTCACCAAATTAAATAAATTAAACAGTAAAAACAGTAAAATTCAAGCATTGGATGAAAACACTGCGTTAGAAGTGTTAACACAAAATTGAAATATAAACCAAATTTACAATAAAAAGTCAGAGACAGACCGACTGCTGAATAATGCTCCCTGAACTGTATTTCTTTTCCCAAACTGGACTCTTGTCTCTGGGCTGGAATGGGGGGGTGTCGCCCAGGGTTGCTAAGGTGACCTGCACCTTGCTCCTCATACACCTCTCAAGCGCCTCCCCAACAGAGTCCAGTAAGTTTTTACTGTACATTTTTTTTCCTCATTTGCCTCTGTGAGACACAGGGTTAGAGTTAGGGGTTAGAGAAAGAAATTCATTTATTCTTTGTACACTTTTACTAGACTGATTATTGGGTTAATTAACCTGCACATTTGACCTAACAAAATATGTGCACTTAAGTCTGGACAAAAAATGTCACCTGAGCAACAACAGACAGAAAAATAACACACTCATGAAGAGTGTTTGTGTGAAACCTCTGCAGCAAAACAGGGAACTTCAGCTTAATGTCAGTAAAAAATTACACAGACATTAATTTTTACTTTTGACACATTGATATCCAATCAAAGTCAGTGACTTTAATGATCAGCGTAAACACTCTGGTTTATGCGTCCTCGCCTCTTCTTTGATTTTGTGCCTCTAGATATATCCCCAAAAAGCACTTAAACACAAAAAGGCCAAGAGGAAATCTGTTTGCTTCATCATAGTGGAATTTAATAAGGTTTCATTTTCCAACCAATCGCCACAGTTTCAGTGGGACACCAGTCTGAGTCCCAGCAAATACAAGTTGGGTTTAAGCCTCCAACTGGCCAACTGTTTCAGTTGGCACCTGGCATTTTCAGCTCCTTCTGCTGTTACTACTCGACTATTTTGCAAGGACACCATTGCTGCATTCTGAAATGATTGCGATTATTTTTAAAGTCGGACTGCAGCTGTCATTCATCTTAGTTATCAGGTATTCTACTGATTATTCTTATGATTAATCCAGCTAAAAATATTGTGTGCATTGCATTTTCTTTCAGTTAAATGACTTAAACTTTAAAGTACAATAACAAACAAACAGCACAAAGGAGACAATAAGCAGGCCTGTGCAGAGACTTTCAGAGGGGGAAGAGGATAGGAACGGAAAGGACCTCTTTCTAGAGTTAAGGATGCTCGACGAGATAATCACAAAGAAAAAATAACTACAGCACTTCAGACACTTTGTTTTCTCAGAAACATTGATGAAACCTTTCCTAACCATGAATTTGCCTTTCAGATCCTATTGTCCATTCCACTAATGGTGTGGCGTCTGATGAAAGAAGCTTTTCAACATTAAAACTAATTAAAAAGTATTTGCACAACTCCACGTTGCAGGAGAGACTGTGCGGACTCGTCCTGCTGTCAGTCAAAAAAGTCGCTGCATCCAGGCTGAATTAAAAGGATGTTACTGCTGTGTTTGCCACTAAAATTCAAGGAAAGTGACCTTCACTTACCGTGTGTGGTGAGTCGAACTGCATCCATCTGATTTTTTTTTAAAGTTATACTTTGCACTGTAGGCTGTGCTTGATCTGACCAGTTAATACCGTTGAGGTTGAACACAGTATGAGCTCAAACATTGTTTAAAATTTATTGTTGAGATCAGAGACTCAGTTACTCATCTTTGTCTGGACTTTAAAATGTGTTATTGTGACAACACAGGTATTTACAGTTAAAGACATACTATACTCATTTTCGGATCCTTGTTTATGATTTTGGACTCCTATAGAGCAGCAAGACACAACTGACCCAACCATAAAGTCTGTGGATCTTCAGAAAACTGTGACTTGCTCCCTCTCTCCTCCTTCAACTTTTTTGCATTCTCTCAAAACGGTCTGTGTCTGTTACTCCTTCCCCTTTTCACTCATGTGTGCATCAGCACTTGGCTGAACAACCACTACGATTTTTTTTTGTTTTTCATTTTTAGCCTTATTTTATTGCACACATTTTGGATTTTGCACGCCTGTCTTATAAATCGCATTTTACAATTGAAATTGAAATTTTATTCCTGTATAGGCGCCGATTTTATGAAAAATGTATGTGCAATTGGTAAAACACATGTGCTTCATAAAATGTGCATGGTAAAGTGCCTTTATGTTTAAAAAAAAAAAGAACTTCCATGTCACCTCCATACTGGACAGTGTCACACTAACACACACAAATATATCAGACTAACTCTTTTCATCATATCACAACACAAACGTCTGACACAGTTTAAGCCCTGAGCTGGACTTTTTTGTGCCCTAAACTATAAATGAGCGCAGTGACAGTGAGTGACTTACAGAGTTTTTCTAGTATTCTCTGGGGCTTGATGTAGGAAAAGCAAGCATCAAAGCAAAGACCCCAGGGGTCTCTTCTTTCCAATAGAACACAGAGCGACCTTGCAAGTGCACTTGGTGTTTATGTGAAACGAGACATCCAGGAGGAAGTGATGGAAGCATTGATATTCTCCATTTTGCTTGATGAGACCAATGATGTGTAACATATTATTGAGCAGGCATCCTTCCTTGCATGCCATGTACATGATGTGACCATAAAGGAACACTTCCTCCAGCTCTGTGATATCCAGTCAACAACCGGAGAGGCACTTGAAATCTTAGAGAGGAAGCTGCTGGAGGAGAATCATCCGAAAGTAGAAGACATCTGTGGGCAGGAATATGATGAGGCGGCATTGTAAAGGCTGCAGTCCAGGATACAAATGCAAAGTGTAAAGGCACTACATGTAAGTGATTTGATTTATTTAAACAATGTGACTGATTGTATGGTTCAGATATTATTGCAGGTATTTGTTCTTAACCTCGCGTTAGCTTTGTGCTTTTTATAAGCCTGACAAAATAACTTGCACACAGTTCTCGCTCGTTTTTCCAAGACCATAACCAACTTCTTGAGCAGGAGTAACAACTAGCAGAGTAAAAACAACTAGCGGAGAATGCAAAAAACAAGTGGGTGTCCCTGCTGCCCCTGTCCCTGGAAACACTTACGTTGTGTTTTCTGTATTCGCAGCGCTTTTCTTAAATGCTGCGCATGGGTTACCAAATTGATGCTGTGCATATGTTGTCAAGTTGATGAAGATGTTTTCTCATTTTGCCTGTGTTTTGTCTGTTTGCATTTGTTGTCTTCATTTGAAGTGCGTTGGGCCTTTCTCGGCCACCATATTAATATGCAAAAGAAAAACAACTTCTCCTTTAATGTGTTGTCTACTGCTTTGTGTATTAACTCTGTGTAATTGACTGCTTTGCACTATACGCTTTACATTATAAGGGCTTTACACTGGTCATATTTGCAGTTGATGGAATAATGTGATTATGTCATCGATCATACTTAACTAATATCCTACATAACTATCTTATTTGCAAGAGCACTGTCTGCAGACCTAAACTCCTCCATTTTAATCACTGTATCCCCAACATCTATCCATTTCCTGAACCACAGTAGCCATTGTTGACAAAACATGAAAGTGCACCTGATTGGTGCTAATTGTTAGTGAATGCCTGGATCGTGAATGGGCTTGTTTTGTTACTGCTTTTCACGTAATTGTAACTTAGCTGAACATCAGGACATTAAATCTATATTAGACCAATTTGGTTAGGATGTAGTATGCAACCCTATCAGTGCACATCGGATTATAAAAAACAAGCTATTTAACAGTCTAGTAATTGTGGCCCCCCCACGCAGTTTATATGCCTGCCTTTAGAATGAGCCCTGGCAACCGGTCCGACTTTATGCACTGTCCTGTGTTCAGTACAGATGACGTGACGTGTGTGTGAGAAGAGAGAGATGCAGAGATGCAAGGCCCTGGAAAAATGCAAAATGTGTAGGAAAATAAAAAGGGGCCTCCAGTAAAAGATAAGATGAAACGAGGGAGAAATAGACTCATAAATGTGCGTTAAATCATGGGGATGCGTGAATTCGAAGAAAGCAGATACAGCAGAAAAGAAGTGAAGAGAAAAAAAGAATTTCTGAACAGCTTAAACACCACTGCAGTTTGCGAGAGAAACTGAATCAAAAAGAAAGTCTGTTGATTTCCTTTGATTTGGTGCCAGGAAAAGAGCTTCCTGTGGAATATTTCAAATGCAAGTGTGAGGGAAAAAATATGATGTAGGGACCATCTAACAACAGAAATATTCAATTTGTTCTATGGCTTTGCTGGATAAGTCATTGTAAAGGTTTCAGTCATTCAACCCTTTCAGTGTGGTTTAGCAAAATGGACAAAATCCTCTGGCCAACACAGAACTGATGAAGTAATTTGTCTCCATGAATAGAATAGAATAAATGGCAGCTTAGAAAAGACAATTTAGTGTATACAACACAAAGTGTCATGGAATCATGTTGTTCAGCCAGGCACATAAAAATTTGTACTTCAAAGTTCTTTCATACTAGCCTGGTTAAACCCATCCTGACCACATGAGCTCAACATTTCTGTTGCACTCTGCGATCAGTCTGGCCAGGCTACAGGTTAGGGGTTTGAGCAAGCACCAAGAGTGCTGCAGGCCAATCGGCGTCTCCCACTCGCAGCTACAGGTGTGGTTTTAGGTGTGCCAAACAATGGTGGCAGTTCCTGAAAAGGCAAGCATAGAAGCTGCTGTAGCATCAGTTCTGTCAAAGCTAGAGAGTATTTCGTCGTTGAAAGAAGAGCAAAGAATGACACTAAAGACCTTTGCACACTGAGACTGTTCTGTTTTGTTTTTAATTTTATTTTTTTAATGGATGCATATTTTAATCCGCACACTGAGCACACTGAGTCCGATGGGTTTATTTTTCTTTTCACTGTAAAAATTCGCAGAACGAGATGAAATGCAGTTGTCGAGCAGTGAGAATGATTTTGTGGTTCTGTCACTTCTTGAAAAAAGAAAGAAAAAAATACTGGGTTCATCCAGTCCTAAAAGACAGGAGCAAGGAGAGCTTCGCCTGATGCTGAAGGAGCTGCAAAATTATCCCGATTGCTTCCAGGAGTATTTCAGGATGTCAGCGGTCATGTTTGATACACTGGTGGAACCACACATTAAAAAGAAGACCACCAATTACCACCAACCAGTTGATACTGAACAGAGGCTGGAAGTATGTTTGAGGTTGGAACACACACAGAGGAACCCTTTAAAAGATTTTAACTGATGTGAAACAACACAGAAAATTAAACATGTTCTGAAAAAAAAAAAAAAGATGGACGAAAGTTTTGGAGTCAGTGTGTAAATATAATTGACACTACATGAGGTTGTATATTTTTTAAACATGCGTCGATATCGGACGAAATAAAATGGACTCAGTGTGCAAAGGCCTCAAAGCTTTTCCAGATGGTAAAAATGTTTTCGCTCTTTTTCCCAACAGACCTTAGTAAGTTTGATTTACCAAGTGACTCCACTGGTCATAGGATTTGTTGATCTGATGAATAGATGTCAGTAAGCAGTAGGCATTGATAGATGGCCTGTCCAGTCACCTGCAAAGTATTTTTTTAAAGTACCTGCCAATTTCCAAATGGTTTCCCATGGAGCCTTTCCCCTTGTCAGGTTACTGTCATATAGCACAAAATCAAGATGTGTGCATGGGCAACAAACACTTGAAAATGCTAAAGTAGTGCAAAGTGTGCTTCCAGCTTTATCTGAAGAGTGTTCTTCTGACATTCAGAAAAGTAGGACAGTACTGAGTTTCGATTTCCTCTCATTTTGTTCATTACTAAATCACAGTGTAATTCTACACTGCAATCACAGGCAAACCACTGAGGGTAAAAACACAATAGATTAAAGGGTAAAGAACGGAAAAGAATAGAAAGCGTAATTGTGTTCTTCCTGGTCCTCCAACATGCAACAAACAAAACAGGACTTTGCAAAGCATCACACCAGAAAAGACCCTTTTTTTCTCTCCATGGACTCGTGAATGTAAGCATGCCTCACTTGAATTGTACTGCATGGCTAAGCAAGGGACTGCTTAACTTCCATCACTGTGAACACATTGATTTGATTCAGTGCATTCACTGTGCTATATGGATATATTTCTTCATACATATGGAACTGGAAGTGGACCAAGTGTCTTTCACATGTATAATCGAGATGTTCCAATACCATTTTTTCCTTCCTGATACAGATTCCAATACACAAACTTGCGAGGCAGCCAATATTAAGTACTGATCCGATACCAGAGAAAAAATACCAACTTCCTGTGTACTGTTTTAGAGCAGCATGGAAGAATTAGTTTTAGGTACGCAACGTCTGTAAAAGCAACTGGGAAGTAGCCGGGTACTGTTTAGTGAATGAATCACGTGGTATCTAATCGGTGCACAGACTGGTGTACTTACTGATACCAACATTTTCTTAGGTATCGGAGGCATTACTGGTACTGATACTAACTTCCTCCCAGTTTGGCAGCTCACTTTGGCACATCCTTCCCCCATTGTTTTGGTTTAAGTGTTTCTTCCAACTTGGAACACCTTCCATTGGACTCCCATGCCTATGTGTCCATCCCCTCACATGAACCACACCATCCAGACTTAACTATTTGGTTTTAGTTATGGGATCTACGTTTTCTCTGTGTGATTCACAGACAAAGGGAAGAGATGCGACCAGACACAATAGCTGGTAATAAGTGACACAGGGAAAAGCAATTTTACATGGCATGCTCTGAAAAGAAAAAAGCTGACAATGAAGAGGGAGCTTAACATAGGTGGTGGTCGGAGAGCCCTTGTGCCTGAACACACATCATGTGTCTATGCTGCAGCGATCTGCTGTGAGGATGAAATGACAAGTTTAATTCCTCTGATCCGTCACATTCTGACCAAACAGCCTCATGGAAATGACACAATTCTTCATATTATAAACTAACAAAAGTTCATTAAATCAAGTCATTTGCTGCTTTTAAAGTCATTAATTCTGTTCCTGTTTAGACGCTGCAGGTGTGTCTCCACTTCAGGCTGATACGATGCACACCAAGTTGTTAGATAAAGTCAGCCAAAGTCTGTGATCAATCTAAATTAAAAAGCAAAAGTAAACTTCACCACACGGGGTCTCTGTTTTGACTTTATACAAATACTGTTTTACACATCAAAATCTTTAAAATGCTTCACAGTTAATTCTTTAAATGAAGGGATTCTCTGCACATACACGCTTGTGAGAGGTTTTATTTTAAAAGAGACTGGAAAAGTTAAAACTACAGTGAATGTTGCTGGTATGCTGTCAATATGACTGTCAAAAGTTTATTTTTCTGTCTATTTTAGCAGAGAACCGCTTGCAATTCTTGGAAAAAATGGGTGACCCCCTGAGCTGAAGTGAACAAACTCAGGCATGAGTTTGGAGGCGCAGTTGGAGTACTGATGTAAGAAGCTGTTAAACCCATGTGGCAAGTCTAGGGACAAAGGGAAGCAACACAACGCTGTGATGTAAAGATTGGCGGAATAGCCGTTTATTTGTTAGTGAGGTAAGAAATATATCAAGCTCAATGAAAAAAACACAAGGGAGAGGGTGGCGCAGCAAACCATAAAATAAAACAAAAGAAACTCAGGCTAAACCAACCCCACCCCGCTGCTTGCTATTACGGTCTTAGAAATAACAAATAAAATAAAGACTACCTGTCTACGCTTACTCACCTGTCCAAAGTACGATAATGCAGCACCCATAAGGCCTAGCGTGCTAACAAACAATTTACTAGGGTGTGGTGCAGAAATTTAAGGCAAAAATGTATGAAACACATAACAACTATGGCCCAGCTCCCAAAGCAACACACACGAGTGCCTCGTATTGAGCTAATGTCACAAGCAATTTACAATTTACACAAAAGAACGCCAAAGACCTACGAACACATACGAGTTAACAGTGTACAAAGAGGCACAGAGGCGGACTGCTCACATGAAATCACAGCTGCACCCTGGTGATTACACACAGAGCTTATCAATCAGTTAATCAATCTTTATTTATAAAGCACTTATAGAACAAAGTGCTTTACATGCAGGAACACGATGCTTAATATGTGGAATAAAACTAAGCTTAGAGTCAAGAATGACGCCCAGGTTTTTCACTTGTTGAGATGGTTTTCAGGACAATGTCTGTAATTTTGATCAATGTTTCTCTCTCTCAGCCTCAGGACCGATAACTAAAACTTCAGTTTTGTCCTGGTTGAGTTGTAAGAATTTCTCTGCCATCTAGGATTTGATATCTAAAATAC
>JAPZDX010000004.1:668638-681044 GCA_029783625.1 Naso annulatus | reverse complement strand
AAGTTACTGAAGTTATTCTGCAGTTGCACTTTACTAACAGTCCCATCACACTCGCCTCACAACTGACTGATACTGAGAAGCTGCTCATTAGTATCTTTATCATCTTTAAACGTCACTAATAGTGCAGTTGTTGGCTGCTGTTTATTGTGTTATTTCATGATTGTTCAGTTGTCTGGTGACAGAACCAGGTGTTTGAATAGAAATGCAATCACAAACATGCAGATTTACACGGGATTAATATCACAAGAACTCTGTGGTTGGTAATAGTCAGTGGAATTTTTACTGTACAAATAACAGACATGGCAGACTCTCATGGGATTAAGATCACAGACTTTCTCCACAATTATTACAAATCACCTGAGGTCCACAAGCAGCCTAGCAGATCTACTCATCCCGGGCGAATGGGGCTTTAGCTGAACAGTCACAGGTGCACAGTAACGTCTGAATTTTGAGGAGAAAGGACAAACTTACCAATTATGTGGAATGTAACAGAAAGTAATATAAAGAGTAAAGTAACAAAATACTTTTTGGCACAAAGTAATAAGAAATTACATTAGAAGAGTAATCAGTCATACATTACTTTTTTGAGTGACAAGCCCAACACTGAGGGTGAAAAAAACTCTTGAACTTGAATAGTGATCAAGGTGTTGCTAAGTTGCTATTTTGTAGCATCAATTGACGATCATTGGTTTGAATATTAGGAATGTTGTCACTGAATGTGTCTTGATTCAAAGTCAAATAATAACCTTCTGTTTGGGGAGAAGATCAAATGAGAAGAATTTGTGCTTGGAAGAGAAAAACTGCTCAGGCTTACCTTGAAGAGCAGGTGGCCGACTTTACCTTTTTTCAGGCTACATCTTTTCACCGTGTGCAGCCTCAGCTGTTGCTCTCATGTGTATCAGATGTCACTGTTGCCTGACGTAATAACACTATATCCTATTAAGTGAAGGCTGTGTGCCAGGCAGTTGGACAGGCAACAAGGTAACTGCATGTTAACAAGGAAGCATAGCCTGCTCTCACGTAGCCTCATGTCAACTTGGATTTAAAGTCAAATACAGAAAACAACTGATTGGAAAGAAAACACAGGGAACTGGTTTCCACATTTGTTTTAGACAGTTTGTGGCTCAAGGTGAATAAATTTCTTGTGAAGACGTGGGTCTGTGGGTAAAATAGGTTATATGACAACATGATGACTCAATCAGTAATTTATTGAAAGGTGTCAGATATCTAATCAGAAAGATCATTGTTGGCCTGGTCATAATGTCTGTTTTGTCTGTTTTTAAGATTTTTTTTTAGCGCTGATGCCTTTATTGATAGGACAGTAAAATGGGGGATAGAGAGGGGATGACATGCAGCAAAGGGCCACAGAGTGGAATCGAACCTGTGTCAGCTGCAGCGAAGGCACAGCCTCTGTGCACGAGGGACCCCATTAGGTTTGTTTTCAGATGATGGAAATATTGAGCAACAACAACAAATAAAATAAGTGATTGGAACAAATCATGTGTTAGTCCTTCACAGGCTACCATGTCATTTTGAAAATCTTGTATTACAGCATACAGTATCTGCAGGGGAAAAAAGGAAGGGTCTGTTATCATGTATCTTGAGTCCTAGTTCAAGTTCACCTAAACACAAGGATATAAGGTAACATCCTGATCAATCTAATTATCAATCAGTTACATAAGTAACAGACAAGAATGGCATGAATACAGAGAAATATATATGAAAACTTCTCAAACTCCTGTGTCAAAAATGATGGTTTTGGACCCCAGAGCCAACTCTGTGTTTTAACTTTGATCGTTGCGTCTTGGTGCTCAAATGACTTGAACTTAAAGGACAGTGTTTCTCAGATAATGAACTTTTAACGTATAATCATCAAACACACTTATATCTAGGTGCTGCTGTTCACATTCTACCAGACACAAATTTAAAAATGTAGAAAGTATTATTATTATCATTTCATATCTGTATAGGTCTTTGTATTTATGCATATATTTAACTGTATATATTGCTCTTTATTACTTTTATCCTTTTGTATTGCACAGTATTTTATGTCTATACACTTTCATTTCATTGTGCAATCCTGTGTTGCACAAGGAGGGAAAAATTGCATTGTATCTTGTACTTTGAAATGTGAAGAAGTGTTAATGCAATTAGTTCAAACTTGACCTTCACATACATAATTTATTCAAAGGTAACACTTTATTTGCGCAGTCCGCCCACAGATAGTTTGAGTATTTGTAACATTTCAACAACGTATCAGTTGACGTTTAACGATGTAACTGTTTCGTGTAACCGTAACTGTAACCCTAGTTAATTAACCGTTTTATTCATCTTTTTTTTTTTCTTACTTTCGGAAAATGTTCAACCAATATTCAACCATGTAGATACAAATATTCAACAAACAATTAGTTAACCAACTGATATGTTGTTAAAATGTCACAAATACTCAATAAACTCGCTGTAGGTGATCTGTCTACGAAATAAAGTGCAACCAGTTTGAATATGGCCCAATGTATACAGTGGTGTGTAATGATTAAAGTCAAAATTAACTGAATTTCTGTTTTTTTCAAAGGACCTTTTTCATATTTCTCTTTAACTGCAGACCACTATCAGTAGTTAATAGTAGTATTATAGTGGTGTGCATGTACTACATCAAGCCTTTTTTGTGTTTATCTGCCTGGTAAGTGCTGTGAAGGGGGCATTTTTAAGCCATTAAACTGTTCGGCAACACAGCAGCTGTTAGGCTGGCCTGGCTTTTTGAATCTTACGCCAGTGTCCATGTCCCTTTGTTTTCACCCAAAATGGGGAGTGAAGGGGGTGTGTCGTTCTGCATGATGTTGCATTGCTCTCCTCTATCGGATATTTGTTATCCAACAGTAGAATTTAGTTTGGATGGAAGTGCCCTTTCTCATTAGAAAGGTTTATTAAGAATTTATCCAGTAATTACCTTTTACCATAATGTTGTATTTGTGTTGTTTCTCGTTGGTTGGTATGTTCTTTAGGACAGCATTCCAGATGCAGTGTAGTTGGTAACCTTCCTTTATGTCTGGGTAAAGATGTACACTCTTCTCTGATTGGCTGACAGGTCTGTGTTTAAACTGACGCTCACATAGTTCAGCAAAAGTTTGATTACAGTTCAAAATCAATTTGCCTATCAACTCATGACTCTAGCAACATGAAAGAGTACTCATCAGCTTAGCATAGAGAGGGTGGAGCCAATATTTTCTCAGGGATTTTTAAAAAATTTTTTGATTAGCTCGTGGGTGTGCATTAAACGGTCTGAAGGCATGACCGGGAGGCAAAGATCCACCAAACGCAAAGCATCCCTTCCTCACTCGGTGTACTACTCATCAGTTCCAGGTCCCACATGCAGATGTCTGTGCGTAGCCTTCCTCGGTGTATGTTTATCACTGAGTTGATTCTCTACCCTTCAAATCTTGATGTGATGATTTTGTTTGCACCTCATTTTTGTTACCATTAACTAATGAGATACTAATATTTACAACTGGCAGAAGCAAGCCTTGTAACTTGTTAATGACTGATTATTAATGACTTACAAGGTATTTAGAACTTTATTAATAACCAAATTTATAAACTATTGATAACCATTTATAGGGGTAGACCCAATGTAAAGCAGTACCAAAAACACTGTAAACTGTGTCTTAAAAAAGCAAAAACAAAAAAGGTACCTAATTTAAATCTAGCTGACCTCCTCCCCTTTTGCACAGTGCTCCTGGGACACCTGCTCTCCAAAAGCTGTGTTCTTCATGAGTCAAGCATCATCTGGAATTCTTGTTGGATTCTCACCCACATTGTCAAAACGAAGCAAAACTTAACAATAAGGTTACTTTGAGGGACAGAAAGAAGTTGTATGGAGTCAAATAGCACTAGTGGCTTTGTTTGTCTGCTGTTTTTGTTAGGAGCCGCAGTGTTTGTCTTTTTCCCTTTGTTGTTCCTCCGTTCTCCCCACCCTTCTTGTTCTGTGTGTGTTGCCCTGTCTTGCTTGTCTGTGTCTGTTTATTTGGCTGGGCGAGGCTGATCTGGTTTCCACTCAACCTACTCACTATCAAGCACCTGCTGGTCATCTACATTGATTGCATCCTCCCCTCGCTGCTGCTTAAATACCTGGTCACACGCTCCACTCTTCACCAGTTCATTGGTGTTTCCACAGTGGTAACTACTCGGCCGACTAAACGTCTGAATTTGAGATTTTGAAAAACTCTTGAATTGTTTTTTGATTTCCTTGTCTTTGTTCTTTTCTCTCCAGCCGTACCACGTTCACCTGCTCTGTTGCCTCGCCCAGCCTTGATTTTTGTTTGCTGCTCACCTTCACTGGATCTTCCACCTCAGTCGCCCCGGACTCCTGCCTTAACCAGTCCACACTCACCTGGCTCCATTCTGTTTGACTCATCTGTATCATTGTTTATTGTTTTACAATAAACTGTTGAATAACCTCCCTCTTGTCTGTATCTGCATTGTGGGTCCAGTTATCTGCTGCAAGCCGAGGCTTAACAGTTTTTACCCTGAAACTGTGAAAATAGCTGCCTTTGCTTTAAACGGGGCTGATGAGAGAACACTTTGTAAGGCTGGAAAGACAAATGAGCTTAACCAGACCAAAAAATTCTGTGGAGTCGTTTTAGGGCTTGTTTCTACGAGGGGCACCTACCAAATTGTAAATAACAATCATGTGGTACATTTTTGAAATAAAAAAAAATTGATCCGTGCAAAATGTTAAACACACCCAGAACATCATTTGTACCCTTTCACCAAGCATCAATGAAGTGAGGTGCCCAAAACACAACAGATGACACGTACCCGAGCCACAGCCTGTCTGGCAAAGGCGAGAGACATATGGGCTGCCTTATCACCAGAACAAAGAACAGCTTTTGGGGCAACAGTATTTGAGAGAGTAAAATTAAATTGATTTTTGATTTTCTTCTATTGATGCCTTTAGTTTGAGCGCAGAAGACAAATCCAGTTCAGAGTAAGAATAAAGTAGAAAATATTAACTCTTCCTTTGTGAAACTTCCGATTACAAGCTGGAAACGTGGGTGTGGATTTGTTTACTGTTTACTACCTTCATTCTCTTCAGCTCACCTCTCATTCAGTAATGTTAAAAAAAACTGACTTAATTTTGTGTGTGTAAATCTTACAGTTGCAGTGCAGGCTGATGTTTGATCTCAAACAGAGGAAATATGTGAAGTTAAACAGGAACAAACCTTTGGTTCTCATATCTGATACAGTCATAGTTGTTACAGGAAGAAAAACCAAGATCCCATATGTGGTTTATGTTGCCATGACATGGGTCAGATCTGATCTATAAATGCATTTTTACTCAGTGTTTATGTGTGATGAAGCAGCCCTTTGTAGTGCTGTAATTTGAGCTCCACTGGTCGAAACATGCGAGTCAGCTTAAGATCAAAATGGTTCGAATAAAAAATAACATGTCACTGGAACACTGAGCTGTTATGACAGCTTTGGAGCTAACGTGAAATATTTTGACATCTCTACGGTACATGTACTCGTACAGTATTCCAGAATCTGATAATACATCACCTATCAGGCCGTAACTCAGCCATCCCATCTGGGCCATGTTAGCAAGCTTTGCCCACTTTTGACTGTAAACCAGGTGAAAACTGAAACTCAGAGGAGGACGCTAAGCCGTCATTGGGTAGCGTTGTCCTGTGTGGGTTTTGTCATAGTTGTGCACTGCTGCGTCTCACACACAGTGACAAGTTGATTGTTTGGGTTTTAATCAAAAAAGCTTTTAGAAGGTTTTTACTCTGGCAGCTCTGATTACATACAAGCAGCCACAAGTCCACCACATTATAAAGACACAGCTGGTTTGACTTAGTGGACTCATTTTTCCTCTGCTCTGTGTGTGCGTGTGTGTGTGTGTGTTGCAAAGATAGCCACACAGCTTGTGAAAATGAAAGACAGAGAGATAAATATGCAGAGACCTTACAGTGTACAGTTTGCTCTGAGGCACAGCGTGTGCAGCCTGTTCAGACCAAGCAGTCATTGTTTTAGTGTTTTTTATAACTTTATTTAAAACATTAGCCAAACCAGCAGTGGAAGAGTTCTGATAAATGATGTAAGTCTACAGAAACATGCTGTGGATACCTCGTCTCCCGGAGGTGTGAATCTGAGGAAGGATTATAGTGTCAAGCTTCTTGTTTAGTAGGTAAAAAATGTCTTAATCTCGTTTATCACTTCAAAGGATTTTTCGGCTCTCTTGTAACTTATTTGAGTTTACTGGGACTGCCTCAGTGTGTGATGATGATTCCTACAGCTTTTCCATCTTCAGTATACTGTGTGTGAGTACGTGTCGAAGTGCCCTGGCAAATATTTCCCCTTTTAAATCTTTTAATGAGATACCTTGTCATCTTGTTCTTCCTCTTCTTGAATTTCAGGTCTTTTTCATCGCCTAATTATCATGCAGGACTTGTAACAGGGTGGTTGGGGATGGGATGGCTGTTCATGTCATAAAGACATTTTTTCTCTGTGCTAAAACATAACCTAACAAACTGCAAACTACCAGCCCGATGGATAACAGCAACTGTCATGTTTGCTGTCTGACCCGTTTAAGGGGGGAAAGAAAACCAATCTAATTTCTAAACGTGAATCCTCCAAATGGTGGGAAAATGCATCATCTCTTCACTGTTTCATTATTAAGAGAATGTAGAATGTCGTGGTAATTGCATCCAAATCCAACCAAAAAAATGGACTTGTAAAATGCATGTAGACGTGTTAGTCAGTTAGTTCGTACTAAATCGAATTTCTCAAAGTCAAGTTAACATACCCAGATAATGTGACTGGGAGTTGAATGCATGTATAATCTTATTTATTCCGGCACCAACCTAAGCAATCTGTGCGTGATCATTAGTCCCCACGGCGTCTTTGACTCAGAACTCGAACAGCATAAATTAGCAGAAGAAAGCCGGAAGGAAAACAAGAATCCTGTGAGCACGAGGAAAAGTGTGCATCGAATTCGTACCAAAAGTAAAGTGTAAATATGAAGTGTACAGTGCTGTAAAGTTGTCCACATTTTCACTGTTCGACATGGATTCTGCTAGCTGCCTGCTAACTTGTGTGTACCAGGAAGAAGGTTCAATAGCAACCAACTGAACAGGCACATTGCCGCCTTCTGTAAAGGAGTCGATTCTCCCTCAGCACTTGTATACTGGGACAAGGTCAGCAGTCCGATAAAATGACCTAACCAAGTTGTAACTGTAGCACAACTTAACTGTGCATGTTAACAGTGAGCAATATGGAAGTTCTACCAAGTCGTGACTGTTTCACAAGAAATACTGTGTACTGCAGTTACGCAATGTCCATACTAAGTAAGCTTATCTGCTTTGCAGTTCATCATGGTTAAGGTCCTTATCTGCCCATGACGCCACATGGATTCAGGCAGCACCTGTGAACAACGACAGGCTGATGGTGAGAGAGGGGAAATCACCCCGACCTGTTTCTTCATGTGCATGGTACCAGCTTACACTGTAATGGAGTGTTGTCTTAACCTCTCCATCTTAGTAATGGGGTCCGTCAAGTTGGAATTTTGTCTCTTACGTGAAGGCAAAGAACATGACATTAAATGTAATGTCAAAAAAGCAATGCCATGATTATGAGAAGCAGAGAGGACAGCAAATCAGTTTTTCCTGTGTTTCATTTGAGTGATAGTCCTCTCATCACATGCGATACCTTGGTCATGTCCCCACTGATGATCTGTTGGACAGCAAGACATCCACCGACAATGCTGAAAAATCTATTCTCAGTACAATATGCTGCTGCGGAAGTTCTCCATGTGTTCCACTGATGTCAAGTGTTTGCTGTTAAGAGCTAACATTACACCTCTTTACACGGCTCATCTCTGGCGTTTGTGCAGGTTGAGGAGTGTGCAGAGGCTTAGAGTGGCAACGACACTATGAGGTTGTTGCTTCACGTCCCCAGATGGCATAGTGCCAGTCCAGTGTTTGTGTGTGTGTGGGTAGTGGGGGCGTTTTATGTTTACTATTTTTCCTTTGTTATCACTTTTATGTTGTTTCTGTAATATGGACATATGTGTCTGAAATAAAGATTATTAATTAATTAATTACCCACCTTTAGGCTGCCACATAAATCTCATCAGTTATGCAGTACTTCCCCTTCTTGATTTGGTGTACCAGGACTTTTTTTGGCACACTGGGACCTCTCACAAGCTCCCAGAACCCTTTCCTGTCCTCTCCACAGTGTCTCTGGTGATTCGCAATGACACTTAAATGACATTAGGGGCACTATGTGATGCTCACCTCTCTTTTTTTGCAGATTTTGTGACGCTCACTTGTTTGTTAGCATCAGTCAGGTTGAATGTCTCATTAACGCTAACTGTGGGATTCCACTGGTTGCATGCACACTGCAGAAAGGCTCCCCTGCACGTTTGCTCTGTCCTCCGCCGTCCTTCAGCACCCACCAGCTGCATTTCAGAGCAAGTCATAACAATGCTGGACAAACAGGAAAAAACAAAAGAATTAAGGATAGACAGTAATGTTGGCGTGGATAAAGTGCACGAAAAGAACACAAACTAAAAATGACGAAATGCTGTTGCCATCTCATATTGTTAATCACTTTATATCGCTGCTAGCAAACTTAAGTAGTAAGCTAGTTGTTATTGTTTAATGACAGCTGACTTGACACTAGCGGGAATAAATTATTGAACTGGATTTTTTGTGTCATTCCAAGCATGAAGTGCATCGCTACTGCAATAATATGAGAATTTGATCCACTTGCATTTCGGATCCTTAATGTCTTTTTAAAATAACCTGTATTATTATCAACTTGTAGTCTGACCAGAAGTGGGGATAAGACGTATGCCCACCAGGGATAAAAACTGAATGACCACAGGGGGCGAGATCAAAAGCAAAGAGAGGGAAATCCCCCCTAGCACTTGATTTTGTCAATACTGGCCGCCCGATTCACATGCCAACAGGTGGATACGGGGAGTACCAGCACTTATTTTAATGTACTTTAAGCCAGTTTACTCTTTTAAAACAGATCTCATGTCATCATTGTCATCATGACGTACATATTTAATTGTTGCACTGAAATGGAGTCACATCCAAAACGCTGTAACGCTCACATGAAGCTGTCTGTCTTTTATGTGCTTCTCTTTACACTCGGCATCCCACTGGGTGTTTGACTTGTATGGAGGCAGGCATTGTGAAATGCTGCCAGCCAATCCTACAGTTTGAATGATGCATTGGTCTGTCAACAACATTGTCTCCTTCATCAGTGGTTCACTGCTGCACCACAGGCGCTGCGAGATGGAAAGATTCCAGACAGGCCTGTTCGAATCTTGCCAAGTGCACTGAGTTTAACATCAATGAGTCTGACTCAGCAAAGTGTTTATTGATGAAAGTGATGTTTACATCAAACTTTGTACAGCACGGTGCAGGAAACTGCCAAAAGTTATACATTTAACAATGACTTTATTTTTTCATTGATTTTTTTTTCCCACACGATTGACGATTCAATATGTTGAACCAACATTTATTGTCCAAACACAAATGTACACACTAGGATGAGACGCAGAAATGCTGCATGTTTTTACCCACACCAACACTCCCTCTAATGCACAAGAATGGTGGAGAGTTGAGTTTCCAGTTGGCTGGTCACAGTTCCTTGAGTTAATCAATCGAAAATTATTAGCTCCAAGGAGGTTTTTAATATGACACATTATTTTATTATTTTTATTTTACAACTCTTTTTTCTTTTTTGTAACATTGTACATGATGATCTTTTATCTTTCTTGGTGTGTACATCTTAATTTAATTCACTGTCAGCTGATATCGCCCCTATGTTTTTTAATGTGATTGATGCCACTCTGTAGTGTGATCTGATTGGTCCACATGGGTCTGCTAAGCTATTTGAATGGTTTCTCCCATTGTCTTGCAGGTAGGGATGGGAATCGGGAATTGGTTCCAATTAAGAACTGATAACAAATTGGAATCAGAATTGGTATCATATGCCTCCAAGCTTATCAATTCCTGTTATCAATGCGCAGGCGTGTGATGCTGAAAAGAAAAGGGCAGAACTCAACTGTGAGGGCAGTACAGCCTGCAGACTGTCTACAACAAGCTCACTGATGAACAGTGGTGACAATAAAACAGTTGCGATGTGGATACTGAGAACATGTGTCACCCCACACGGGAACTGTTTAGGAATCAATAAAGGAATTAATAAAGACTCGGACCAATAAGCAGAATCGATAATGGCATTGGTGTAAATAAAATCTTGTCAATTCCGATCCCTACTCGTAAGAGCAGTCTGATGAAGGACATGAGTATGAAATGACACTATTAAAATCTATTCTCCTCTGCAAGTGACATTGTGTTGGAGTTACTTCCATTTCCTGAATAACTTTTTTTTTTTTTCTTGCAATAAATACATACAAGTAAAATAATTTACCAAATACACTGCTATCATCTGTTGCTGGAGGTTCCAAGAAAATGCTAAAGAAAAATCACAAAAGCAACCTTTCTCAATCAATCCCCACAGCCATGAAACGCTGCACATGTTGAAATCCATCATGTTTTTCTCTGTAAATTGCAGGCTGCATTTATTTTAAGACCATTGCACGTTTGGTGCTAAATGTAATCCATTTTCCAACAAACTGAAAAAAATTAAGTAATTATAATAATTATTCTTATATCCTTTTGATTTTATTCAGAACCCCCCCCCGACTAAGTTTTAAGACAGTTGTGGAGTCTTTGATGATAGATTATTTTTGACTTGTTTTTAACATTTTAGAAGGTTTTCTTTATTATTATTATTACTACTACTACTACTAATAATAATAATAAAGTAATCAATGATAATAGTTAACTTATTATTACTATTTTTACTATTATTATTATTATTATTATTATTATTGTTAGCATTATTTAAACCATGCATCCATCCACATTTCTCATTTACCACTGCAGCATCTTGCTGAAAGCGTCACATGTTCTGGCAAACGCTGAGCCAGGTCCAACTTTTCCATCAGACAGCCCAGCATTCCTGTTTGATGGAGCTCTTTGTACTGGCACCAGTCCTCTGTTGCTCTGCATCCATTCAAGTAAATGAAGTAAATTAATTTAGAAATAGAAATTTTAATTTAGTGTTACAGGGTGGCAGATCCATTTTGGTCACATTTTAATATCCAGCACTGGTATGTTTGCCTCACCTTGCCTTAAATTATTGCCAGGGCAAAGGATTATTGGACCATTACATGATTTAAACAAGGTACTGCCCTTTAATATTCAGGCACGCATGCTTAAGAAATGCAATTAACTGAAACAGAATGAAAAAATGCTGTTAATTCAAACTATTCAGTCAAGCACATCTTGAATTTGAAAGGCATATGGGCAGGATGTCATAGTTTCTGATGTAAGATGAGGAAAATAGTGGGAGGAATGACATGAACCGTGCATCATTCGAGATTTCTCCCTCATCAGGCTCAACTGATCTCACCTTTTCAATCTCCTCCTCTCTGAAGACAGAAATCCCTTGGAGGATGACAGTTGCAGATGAGTTACTGCTGAGTGTGTGTGTGTGTGTGTGTGTCAGTGCAGTGATAAACAGGGTGTATGAGTAAGTAAAGGAAAGATGAGAGGAATTGTGGAAATATAGTTTGGGTGTGTCTGTCTGAATATGTGCAATTGTGTGTCACCTTAGCAACAAGGCAGTTATGTATAGATATTGTTAAACTTTTGAAAGATAAGGACAAATGCTGTTAATCGATTAAAATATTTAATCGTGATAAATCGCATGATTTTCGTAGTTAACTCGCGATTAATTTGCAGTTAATCACCTTTTTAAATTGTCAGTTCAAAATGTACCTTTAAGGGATATTTTATCAAATTTTTTAATACTCTTAACATAAGAGTGGAAAAATATGCTTGCTTTATGCAAACGTATTCTTTTAATTATTGCAGCAATCAAAATCAACGAAAAATACTGTGATATGTGTTTGATTGAGCACTCTGTGTTTAGAAACCTTTAGTAGCTTGTATGCAAATTAGCCATGTGCTTTATATACAAATTAGCCGTGCAAATTAGCCACGCGATGCATGATGACTGCGGACGGAAATACAGAGATCATCATTACTGAATGGGAATATTTATGATGTTGGTGGGCAAGCAAACTATTAAAATTATTTAACTTGCTAACTGTTGCGTTGGTGAAGCTGAACCTGCAGGACAAACTGCGATGGAGAGACGATGGAGAAGTAGAAACGTTAAATAGGTCAAAGTAATTAAGTGGTGTCTTAGTTCGTAACATGATTTGAGCAGTTTACTTTATTTTTAGCTCACTGTAACTTAATTGCAAACATCGGCTGCTCATTTGTGAGCTAGCAGGATTAGGGTTGGGGTTTTATTTGGA
>JAPZDX010000004.1:631300-642714 GCA_029783625.1 Naso annulatus | reverse complement strand
CATGGTTCATTTGCATTATTTAGTTAGAGCATGTGCATTTTAACGTGCACTCACCGGCCACTTTATTAGAGACACCTGTTCAACTGCTTGTTAGTGCAAATCACACGGCAGCAACTCAATGCATTTAGGCATGTAGACATGATCAAGATGACCTGCTGAAGTTCAAACTGAGCATCAGAATGGGGGAAGAAAGGTGATTAAAGTGACTTTGAACGTGGCATGGTTGTTGGTGCCACACGGGCTGGTCTGAGTATTTCAGAAACTGCTGATCTACTGGGATTTTTACGCGCAACCATCTCTAGGGTTTATAGAGAATGGTCCAAAAAAGAGAAAATATCCAGTGAACGGGGCAAAAATGCCTTGTCGATGCCAGAGGTCAGAGGAGAATGGCCAGGCTGGTTCGAGATGATAGAAAGACAACAGTAACTCAAATAACCACTCGTTACAACCAGGGTATGCAGAAGACCGTCTCTGAACGTACAACGTGTCGAACCTTGAAGCAGACAGGCTACAGCAGCAGAAGACCACACCGGGTGCTACTCCTGTCAGCTAAGAACAGGAAACTGAGGCTACAATCCGCACGGGATCACCAAAACTGGACAACAGAAGATTGGAAAAACGTTGCCTGGTCTGATGAGTCTCGATCAACTGAGCAACAGTGCCGTCACAATGTAAACAATATTGCCAATACAAGAAATTTGGCTAATAGCTTACATCACGTGTCAGAGACCGATACTCCGTCTCCTGCTGCTGCAGGACAGTTTCTCCAACTCAAAGCAGCCGTTGTAAGAGCACACGAACTTTGTAGCATGTCCATTAGTAAATTAAAAATAGTAATCCAATGTTGAAATCCGTGTTGAAATCGGCAGGATAAGAGCTAGTTATCAAACTAAACAAGCCATAAGGTTACACATTGTGATGAGTTCAAGGTCCTGTCAGTAAAATGACTGTAAGGCAAAAATAGACATAAGCTATCATGATGTGTTCAAATGTAACGTCAAGAAAAAGAAAACGTAGCTTTTGATGAGAAACTTGAATAAACAGTAGTTTGAATAAGAAATTACTTTGTTTTTCCAGCAATTGGCCTATAAGTAGATATTAGAGATGAACTTATGACGGTATCAATAAAAATCAACGATCCTTATCCCAACCGTTGTGTCTAGTTTATATACATTCATTATGAGAATAATAGCTAAGGGTAATGTCCTGCCCCTGGACACTTAGCTTTCTGAAAATGCAGCCCCATGAACCATATAGTTGAATAGCCCTGATGTAAAGGCTAATGTTGACACAACAACAGGACCTATTGAGGAACAAGGCACAAGCTGGTACTGCGCCTGGATGCACCTGGGTTTGTTAGGGAAGGCTTTGCTGTAACTCTGGAAAGTCTCTTTGCAAACTGTCAATATATCACCTTGTCTACCATGTATATGAATGTTTGGATTGGGGTATGGCTGGATTGAAGTGGTTTAGACTTTATCTTCCCATCTGCAATAATTATTTTGTTTATTTAGCTAAGATCTATAAATTGACCTGAAGCTTGGTTTGGATCCAGTCTGGCCAGATGAGTGTTCAGTGTTTCCAGGACTGCTACAGTTACACAGACTGGATTTATTTAAAAATGTTTGATCCAATTTGAATGAACTCACAGAGACTTTGCATACGTTATTTTTTCAGAAGAGTTATTAATCCCAATGAAATCAGTTTCTCTGTTAATAATAAACTGTGGGTGTCCAAATGTGTTAAAAATAATATTTATTTAGAGGAACATTGGTTTTAACCTGCGGGATAATACTCATTGCACTGAAGAGCAGACACAAGTTGAAAAGGAACTTAAACTTGCAAAACTTAATTATAAGGATAAAGTAGAAACCCTGCTGAGCACTGGTAATTCATGGCCAGAGGGTGTGTCTAAGAAAGGCATGCAGTTGAAGCAGTGTCCCATTTCGCTTGCTGAAGATGGTCCTGCTAATGACCTGAATATTTTTATAATCACACTCAACACTCCTGATTTCAGCAAGAAACTGTCTGTGTAGGGAAATTCTCTTGCACAGCAGAGTGAGCTACATGTTGATTCGGATGAGATTTTGATGACTTTTGGGGGGGGAATGACGGAAAGGAAAAGTCCTGGTTCTGACTGTATTACCTGTCGACTTTCTTGGTATTTTGCAGAAATGTTGTCTGACATATTTTCCTTTATCATAACTTCAGTGAAACTAGGTAACTTTTTTGGCTTAACTTTGTCATTCTGATGTATAAACTGATCAAACAGTGTAATACTGGTTGAAAAATGACACCATTCGCTGCTAAATTGATTTCCACTAAGCCCTATTTTTACCAAGATATTGTCTTTGCCACCAGGACGAGGGTTTTGCGGAAAAATGTACTCTCTGTACTCTGTTTGTCCTGATTGGCCTGTCAGTGCTGCACTTCTTAGCCGCAGGTGACATCAGTATGAGCTGATTAGCTCACCGTGCTCTGACTCGCCTCTGCCAATGACAGAGCGTCTGCAAGCCACATCGTCAGTCGGCTTGTGCTCGAGCTGAGACGGACCAGTTTACTCTGCTGCAACTTTCCCTGCCAGCGTTTGGTCTCAGTTCAAACTGGACTTAAAAGAGAGGGTGACTACAAGCAAACAGCCACAGCAAAGCCGTTTCCCAAAGAATCTCAAGCTACAGCTAACATTAGCTTGCTAGCTCATTAGCAGAGATTATCTACTGCAACTTCAACTGAGTTATTTCAAGGGTTCTTTGTCTCTGAAGGGATCCACTAATTGTACATGTGCATGATTACCCCGCCACGGTCAGGTTTTAAATTTTAATTGTTGCCAATGAACAAATGTGGAACTACCTGCCAGTAAACCATCTGTTTATGACTATTTATCAAATGATAATCACTTAATGATTAGTTAATTGAAAAAAAAAAAGAGTGAGGAATGAATCAAGAAGGTTGATAATTAAGTAACATTACTCATTATCAAGTAGGCTACTTCCAATTCCTTATGAATGCCTATATAAGTTTCAAGACACCAGGCCATTATTATACGTAATTAGCCTTTTTGTTTATTACTATCTTTCTCACACACACTGAGAAAGTGCTCTGACAAAAAAAGGCATGTTTCCTGAGCACAAACGGAAGGTTATTTTAGATAATGTTACTGTGGTGGTTGATACTAAAAATAGCCTAATGAGCTGTAGGCCACCAGCCAGAAGGATGCCGGCCGTGGTGCATATTATATACTAACCCTAACCCATATCAGAGAGACAAGAGCACCAAATCTAATCGCTTCAAAACTTGAATCCTCACTTTAACTTGAAAGGTTCAAATGGCAGAAGAATTAATTATCAAGCCTATTCACCCTCAGTCGGAAGCTGTCTGGTTATTATATCTGAGTCCAAGCACAACTTTCAAAGCAGTTAAGAGCAGGTCATCCAAATGCCTCTTTAAACATTCCAATGCTTCGTTCCTTCATTGTTCTCTCAACAGTGCATGTGGCATACTAGTGCTACTGTTACATCATAGAGCTACACATGATCGCCAATTAGTCCAAAAGATTGCAAGGATGACACAAAAACAAAATGAAAAGTCTGTTCAGCGCAGTGCTTTCTCAAAGTAGCATGGTCACATGCATTGTTGAGCTGACACTTCACTGATAGTGTACATGAAGTGCTTAAACAAAGTTAAATTAAATACAATGGGTCTGCTTGATTAATATGAAATACAGAGTTCCTTATGGCTATGTATGTATTAACTGCTATATTATTGCTATGCAACATTAATAAAATTTGTGTGGACTTTTGGTGGCGTGAGATCGTAGATGGCTGTGTGAAAAGTGAGCTCCCAACCGGTTAGGTAAACCCCCCAAATTCAATAACTTATTCACACCAATTTCGACATAAACAGGCATGAAAATGGAAGGGGGGAAGGATAAGGGTTGTAACAAGTCACTAAGAAGAGGGAAAAAAGTCAAAGACGATGACCCGCAGAAAATACCAACAGGATGGAAATGGCAATGAAGAAACACAGACCAGCTGGTCAGGTGGAGAGGCTACAATCCTGACAGTGATACAAGAGGTGCTGAAAGATTTGACCATGGCAGTGCAAGAACTCAGGGGTGATATCATAAAACAATTATCGGACTTTCAAATCAACTTCCAGGCAGACATAAAGAAACAACTGAGCGAGCGGAAAGCTGACATTAAACAGCAAATCACAGAGACCTTTTTACCTCCATGCTAAAAACGCAACAGGCTCTACAAGCCAAGGTAACTGAACTCGAGGGACATTCACGGCAGAACAACATCAGAGTTTATGGGATAAGAGAGACGACGGCAGGGGCTTCTGTGATAAACTTCGTGGAAAAGTTAATTAAGACCAAGCTAAGTGAAGACATGAGCCCTGACATGGACTCGGGTATTGAGTGGGCACGTAGGCTCTGGGCACACGGCCCCCGGACAGCGCAACGCCAAGATCCATTGTCATACGATTCCTAAAGTTTTCAACTATAGAAAAAGTCATCCGCGCTGCCTGGAAGAAACCCATCATCTTCGAGGGTAAATGAACGGCTTTCGACCATGACTACGCTACTGACGTATTGTCAAAACGAAAGGAATACGTCCCAATCAAGAAGATGTTAAAAGAAAAGGGAATATGCTTTCAAACCCCACTAACGTATTTCTGAAAGAAGGCACCATCACATACCATAGTGCAGAGCAAGCAGCTAAAGATCTACATGCCAAAGGCTTCCCAGTTATACACACCCGCCGGACCAAGGAGATGGATGCATCTTTCCCCTTCCCGTGGGAAAATGTAAAAGGTCCCCATCACAGAGACAAGACACAATATCAACAAAGCATCCGGGAAAGGCTACACGGTTTCTAGCGACGCACTGAAGGGGACCCAATACCTGCTGAGGATTGAGAGCTATGCTCTTTTGCCAAATCACCTTTGTTTCTTTTCTTTTCAGTGTTTCTTGACCATGAAACTCTGGAGCCATGAGTTAAACTTTACTGTAAACTCTTGATTGCATAACAGTTGATGCATAGTCTTGGATTTTAAATTTCCGAAAAGGGTTAGACTAATAGCAGACCAAGTCTTAATGGGGGTTTTTTGAAAGGGAAAGAAAAGAAAAACAAGGGTAGGGCCCCACCTAGTGGCTGGAGTATATTCCCACTTTCTTGAGGTAAAAACTACCTCCATGATGGAAGCCCTTCTTTTTTACTTGTATTATAGTTTTCATGTTCTTAACACTTCTGATAAGTTCTGTTCATACTTTGTTTTGAGGTCTAGGGATGGTCCGTCCAATGGACCATCAGACAACCAGGGGCGCAGGTGTGAGTCGCGTGGTGGAGTCCCAGGTGTGAGACAGCTGGTATGCTCCCTCGTCCCAGTTCATAGTCCTGTGGGCCCTCTTCCGAATATCAACTGCCTTCCTTATCCATTGGTATAATCTGTTGTCTGGATGACCTTGGTTTTATCCCAGTCCATGACTTGATTCTCCCTCTTACAGTGATCTGAAATGGCAGATTTCAGATTCTCCTGTTCTGCTTTCTGTTTGATAGCACGGGTCAGCACTCCAGATGTTTCTTTTTCACATTCTTTCTGGTGTTCTTTCTTTCGTATGCCAAACATTCTGCCTGTTTCTCCTATATATATATTATTGCATGATAGGCAAGGGATCTCATATATCACATCACACTTTTTCTCAGGGTCAATTTGGTCCTTAGGATGTACCAGAACCTGTTGCAGTCTTATGTGCAGTTTCATTGGTGTGTTAATGCAGTGTTTTTGCATTGCTCTTTGGACACATTCTTTGATGCCCCTGATGTATGGGAGGGTGACCATGCCAAGGTTCTCTGGTCTTGAACCTTTTTTCTTTTCTGTTTCCTCCTTGTTGTTCCTCCTCTGGACCTCTTGCTTGTGCTTGCTGATGGCCCATCTTGGGTATTGACAGTGTGCGAGTGCGTTCATGATGTATTCCTCCTCCTCCTGTCTGTCCTGTATGTCTGTTATTATGTTGGCACAGTCGTACAAGGTCTGGACGACTGACAGTTTATGTGCTGTGGGGTGTTCAGAAGTCCATAATAAGTACTGATCTGTGTGTGTTGGTTTTCTGTTTACCTTGATTTTAATGTTGCCATCCTCTCCATGATGAATTTTCATGTCCAGGAATACGATGGATCTGTCCGTTTCCTCCTCATGAGTGAATTTGATGTTACCAGTGCTGTCAATGGTGTTTAGATGGTCCATGAGATCCTGTGTCTGCCCGGCCTTAATCTTTTCCAAAATGTCATCCACATATTTCTTCCAAAGGGATAACTTACATTCTGTAGGGACTGTGGCTATGGTTTTAGACTCTCGGTCTTCCAAAAAGAATCCACTCATGATTGCTGACAGTGGATCACCCATTGCGAAGCCCTCTTCTTGTCTGTAAATTTTTTCTTTGAACTGGAAATCCGATGGTCCATTGGATGGCAGGGGACGCCCACCCTCACTTGAGGGTGTGACCATAAGTGGTACAGAACTTAAGATATGTCTGTATGCAGATGACGTACTGGTCAACTTAAAAAGCCATCAACAAGTTTATCACTTCTAATGGATCTCCTATCAACGTAAGTAGGACACATCTCACCTCTATAGTAAAAATTATAACATCACTAACCAGAAGATAAGTGATGACCTCAACGGGTGGGGTTCTCTCCCTCTCGACCTTGGCAACAGAATAATGACTATCAAAATGAACATTTTACCTAGATTACTATATCTCTTCCAGTCATTACCAGTCCATATTCCTGACACACAATTTAGAACATGGGATAAGCAAATATCAAGATTTGTATGGGCCGGCAAAAAACCAAGAATAAGATATACTACACTGCAACTGCCCGGGGGGCTGCCTTGTCTGAGGGATTACTATCTAGCAGTATAATTAAGACCATTGATTTTCTGGTGTAATCCTGTCTATGAGGCCAACTGGAAAATTATTGAACTATCGACATCAGCTAGACCTGTACAATCACTGTTTGGCTGCCCATCTACCATCAAAGAATAGCCTGTTATTCCGAAAAAATGGGTCAGTTTTTCTTTGTGCATGTGGTTGGACTTTGTGAAGAATTTCACAGTCAGAAAGAGACCAAAGAATTGAGGTGACCAGCATATGACCCAAGCTTCAAACCAGCAACTCGGGATTTAAAATACAGACAATAGATAAGGAATGGTATAACATCATATTCTTCCTTGGCTAAAAATAGGTACTTGATAAACCTTCAGTCTATGTCTGAAAAATATGGTTTAGAAAGAGAATTGTTGCAGATGTTTGCAAATGTGGCACTATTATGAAAAGGAGGTGAAGGGACAGAATGTGGAAGAACTCTGTGGTGTTTCGCAGATGTTTATTAAGGCATATAGCTGTGGCCCCACCAAAAGGATCATTGGGATATTAGATTCAAGTATATTACCAATGGAGAACGACTCGACTGATTATATAAAGCAGAAGTGGGAAAGAGAGTTGGACATTACAACCTCGTGTAAAGAATGGTCTCGCATCCTTCACACTTAAAAAACCACTACAAATCAACAAGGCTGGATTACAGCCTTTTTAGACTGATATTCAAGCTGCCACTAAGATTATATTAGGATTTGAAATTGAGTTTAGTCGTCTGTCTTTTTACTTAGGTAACATATCTGAAGAATCTGAAGAAACACCTGTGAAAAAAAATTAATTAAAGATTCTCATGGTAGCTGATAAGAAGGCAATCACTAGACGCTGGCTTCAAAGTGAACCTCCCACCCTGAATCAGTGGGGAGATATTGTAAAAAATATATACAGTATGGAACAAATTACATTTGTGCTCAGATTGCGAAAAGAGAAGGGAGAAGAACATTGAAAAAAGTGGAATACATACTTAGCCAAAATAGACTTAAAAATTCAGTTTACACAATTGTGAAACAGAACTGTTAATTATGAATATATGTTATGAAAGAGTCTTATTCTGTGACCAACAATTTCTATGTACACTATCAAATGTAATTGAATGACCTCATGTTCATTGTTCTAAAAAACAAAAAATAAAAGTTATAAAAAAAAAAAAAAAAAATGTTTGTAAATAATTCCAAATAATTATCTGAATCCTAAACTGACCACTGCCCCACACCGGATTTCCCACACAGTGCTGGAAAACTTTAAGCCCTGGTAAGTCCAGAAAGTGGTGAGTCCCCCCCTCCTCCGACCTGGCCTCCTCATGACAGAGCTGATGCATGCAATTGTAGGCTTGAGTCTGTATTATTATAAAAAAAATCAAGAAAGCATTTCCATTGGACAAATAAAAAATCTGAAACGCCACCAAGTGCAGGATGAGTAATCACAAAATTTAAAAATGTTTTCCAGTCAGAGAGAAGACCAGACTTTGATGTAAAAATATTCAGAAATTATTTTTTTCAACAAATGTTTGGTATGTAGGATGACATACGTACATGAACACTTCACACACAGACAGGATTAAAGCTGGGAAAGTGTATTTTTCATTTCACGGGGACTTTAATAGTTGATGGAAAATTTTGTTAGTGCAGCAACCCAGCTAGGCACGTTAGCAAATGCTCCACTCTCTTCTGCTGAGCTGAGCTCACAAATGTTTTTCTGCTTTCTGAGTGAAATTGTTTGTTTGCTGATGCTAAATTAAACAATAATACTTTATTTCCCACAGTCATGGTCTGAAGCTGAATCATAAGCTGCTCACATCTGTTCAGTAGCACTGTAAAAAACATACCTGTTGTTAATCTATCTTCTTGCTCATGTCCTTTTTAAATGTGTCCTCTCTTCCTGTAGTTCATGTTTGTGTGTGTGTGCTCTTACTGTTTATTATCTGTGAATCATCACCAATGTCAACCATGAACAATGTCATTGTCATGAACTTTTATTCAGCTATCAACAAGGCAGAAGGGTGATGGCCAAATGCAGCTGAAAGTCAGAAACGTCTCTTTTCCAGCTGTTCTTCTGCTCACTCAGAGCTTCATCTGCTAATTCAGCACACTCCACTAGAGTCAACTCCTCATTGCCGTCATGCAGTCTCTGGCTAATTCCACTATAGCTATATAATCACGTCTCAGTTCAGAAAAATGCTTTGGCAGTGTGCAGGAACAACCGTGTTTTACTTCAGTGAAGCTCATCATTCTGTGCCCTGAGTCCTCAGCCTCGAGGTGGTCAGCATCCTCACCAGAATTTAAGCTTCTCTGTGGCAGAGATTAAAGGGAAAGATAAAAATGATGAGACGGAGGTTTCCCCAAAGTGCAACAAAAACATCTCCAACAGGGAAATCTTCAGCAGTGGTCTTGGAACTATCTTGAACTGTAACTGTCGAATCTTTGTTGCCTCTCCTCATCTTCAGCATTATGTGACTGGCTCCGTCCATCCAGAGAGAAATCAAGGAATGTGTTCCTTTTCTGGTAGTGACTGGTGATGGTATCAAAGGAACATTATATTTCGTATTTCAAATTAATCTTCAGCAACCATTTCTTGAAACATTCAATCATACCCTAAACTGGCTTTCTTGCATATTTAAAATGGATGCAGTGACTTAAAAAGGTTAGTTTTGGGATTGGTTGAATGAAGCTGAAAACAACTCTGAGAAAAAGTTTAAAAAAAAAAAAAAGGTGCACAAAATCACCTCTTTAAGATTAAAATTATATTTATCCTGTCACTTCATTCAATTTACAGATGTTAATTTGGAAATTACCTTGCATTTTGTAATGTCCAGAGACAAATAATGAATTTAATTTATTCTAATAAACTGAGAGAACACCTATCAGCTGCCTGCCTGACAAACAGGATGTGATGCGTGGCCTGCTGTTCCCACAGGAAGAGCTTCGATGGCCACAGTTGGCTGTTTGCGTTGGCAGCTGATGGTGATGATAGATTTAAATTGAAGCCACACCTGTGAACCAAAAGCTGTTCTTATTCATATGACACCACCTCTTACCCCATGTGTGACATCACTGCCTCTTCACTTCCTGTTCAGGCTGTCCCGGCGTCAGTTTCAAGGACAGTTTGGACACTGAGGCGCCCAGGAAGCTGTCTGTTTCCTGACCTGACTCTAAAAAGTCCAGAGGTTTGAAATAAAACAGGAAGTAGAACATGAGAGAGGGATGAAAACAAGAAAATTCATGATGACAAATGGAAATGTAGGACATGTTATGGTTGCATTGTTTTTGTTTTTTAATAGATCATGTATTTATCCAGGGAAGAATCTTTTAATTTATCCCTTGTCAGTCAGTAGAGTAACATATGAAATGAATGTGTGAGTGTGTTTGTGTGTATGTTTGTGAGTGCATTCATTGGTGGGTGAAGAGAGGCATGTGACCCATTCTAATTTTATACTTCCTGACTTCTCCTGTGAAAAGAAATTGTAATTCTTAAGCATTGTACTGTATAACTACATATGTTCCTCTCCTGCCTGACCCCTGACCTAAAAATAACTCCATTCTGGGGTCCACTCTTCCTCACTGCTACTTTGAAACCCGCTGACCTCGCTGTCAGAAGAGAAGAGCCTAACAGCCCTATCAGATTCTTTAAGGGCATAAAAGGTCCATACTTTCTTTTTGCGGTGAGTAGGAGTAGATAGTAGTGTAAAAACATTGACTTTGGAGATAATTATGCATCCTAATACATCCGCACCCGTTAGCATGAATGTACCCTGCCCCTAAGAGCTGGGGTTTACTCCAGTCCTCTGTGACCCTGCAAAGGCTAAGCAGTTATGGATAATAGATGAATGAATAAACATCCAAGAAGTCACATGGAAATTATTGAGCTTTATTACATGGCTTTATTGAATACTCCATTCTGATTGGTCAATCACAGCATTCTGAGGTCTGTTATTTCTGTATAACAGATCGTTGCTATGAATAACAGACCGTTGTTAGGGACACTGTTCGGACTCGGCTCATCCTCAGGCTCTGGAGGTTCACGTCCTGTCCTATCAATCCGCAGAAAGAAGTCCGGTGTGTGTGTCTGTCATCTGTTCACTGTGTTTTGTGAAAAGGTGAAGCGACAGACTGAGGATGGTGTGTTTTCAGTGCACCAATTTCACAGTTTCAGGCACGTCCACTGGTTTGGGAGTTTATTCTTTGAGGACAGAGCCTGTAGCCGACTGTTGCAAGAATAGTGTGAAGCAGTAACATATTCGGCCCGATTTCCCAACCACTGTCCGTTGGTTACGTTGCTATCAGGAGACATATTTGTTTAGTAAATAGCGGTGGCGTTACCAGCTGGGGGCAGGGGTGGGCAGTGCCCACCCACGGACACGCTCTGCCCACCCAAGGAAAACTGGATGTAGTGTTGATGGTAGTCTGGGCACCGCATGTGATATCCCATTCATCTATTACTGTGTATGTATGTGTTGTGATTAGTGGATTCACTTGTC
>JAPZDX010000004.1:481199-492425 GCA_029783625.1 Naso annulatus | reverse complement strand
AATGAGAAGCATGAATGGAAACTTGGAGTTCCCTGTGGCCCCTGTGTGTGTATGTGTGTGTGTGTGTGTGTGTGTGTGTGTGTCACTAACCCAGAGTGGAGGCTCTGAAATAGAGAACAGGAGTACTGTAGCTGCAGGAGTACATGATGTGATACTCGTACCGCAGCACCTGAACGCTGCCTTCAGACGCTGTACAGACGTCAACATCTTCATCATCTTCAACCTCACCTTCACTGCCATCAGCGTCAACAACAACAGACTGTGAAGGAGAAGAGCAGCTGCCCTTCATCGTTAGAGTTATTTGGTACCTCGACTGACTTTAATTCAGGTGTGTTCACTTCAAATCATTACTTCACTACTTCAGTTTCACTGAAAGCTGAAATCTGAAGTACTCACTGGTTCCTGATGTTCTGTGAGAACGTGACGGTACAGAAGTTCACTACAGCAGATAAATGAAGTTGTCTCGGTGTCTGACCTGTTCCTCCTCCTGCTGATTGGGACACGGACAGCTCGTCGGTGGCTCTGACTCTGAACTCGAGCCTTCAAGGTTCCACGATGGACTCAAGTCGATGACAACTGACCTGAGAGCAGTCTTCCTCAGGAAACCCTCGTCTGAACCCTGAACCGCCATCAGAAAGCACACTGAGCTCAGTCACGGACCAGCGCAGGTCTCGGTTGTGTGTGATGACGGTGACGGTGTCGGTACACACCTGGACTCGTTCCCAGCTCCAGCCGTCGTTCAGCTGCTCCGACTGCTGCAGGAGGAGACGACAGCAGCGACGGAAGCTCTGCTCATCGAGAACACACGAGCTCATCTCTGCACGGGAACGGGGTGAGATGAAGATGAAGGGAAACACTGCAGACCATTAGATGGTCAGAGAGGTGCTGTCGCTATGACAACCGACGGCACTAAGGCGGTACTATCATGGGCACTACCTTGTAACAGAAAGCGTCCTCCAGAAAAGTAGCGGATACCGAAGGTGAGGTGAGTAGATTGGAGCCCTGACCCTGTGTGTCCAAATGAAAACACACACCTGACACGTCACACACCTGAGAGGAAACAAAGTTCCACAGGTCAGAGGTCAACCACTCAAACACCTCACTACTATTGTTTATTTATTTAAGTGTTTGTCCACAGTTTTGGGTGACTTCAACTGTGACAACTGATCATATAAGTTTCCATTTTTTTAGAACAGAGAAGGATCATCTGAACAGTGACAGACTCCGGATGTCAGCTGTAAACTTTCCACTGAAACACGGGAGAAATAAAAAGTAACGTAAAACCTGAAAATACGCAAGTACACGAATCTGAGTGTGCAGTAAAGTCTGCTCGCAGTGTTCGCAGAAGTTTTCTCTCACTGTGTCTGATCAGCAGTTACATTCAGTCTGCAGCGCGAGGGGCCACACTACGATGCGTTCAAATGCTCCGTGTTTCTGCAGTAACTTTAGGAAAGACGAGTACCGTCACTGATCAAACTTTACGCAGACATCAGCACGTGCAGCCTCCTAAAAACTACCGTGAGGAGGAGCTGTAACTTCACCTAAAACACAAAGCTGGAGAACCACGTGTTACACGCACGTGTCGTTTTTAACTTCACTTCTGCAGCTGGACGCTGTTCTGCAACTGTTGGCGTCTGAATTAAAAATCAAGAGTTTCCACCAAAATAAGCAACTTACCCACAATTCACGTGGAAACACCGCAGAAACGAAGTGCGCGTCATCGGTCTGTGACGGTGTTTTCTTTAGTCCGACGTGAATGACGCTGTTTACCGCTGTCAGGTCAGCAGCAGAGCGCGGAGCTTTGTTATCCTTCCGGATGGTGTGATCACGTGACTACTATCGTCACTTGTTATGCAGCGTTCACGTGCTGTCAGAATAATCGGAATAACGCATATTCCGCTGGGAAAATTCACATGAATGGCTTCTAATGTCGCAAAAATATCTCGGAAATGTCTTAGAACACGAGTTTCCGACTTGACACGATACAAGCTTAAACATGGCCGCCAACAGTCAATGTTCGGGGAATAGTAAGAAACTTTTTTTTGTTTGATTCATGTACTGATTATCAATTTTTCATCACGTGAAATGCTTAATATGATATTAATGTTAACTTCTGTTCATAGAGGGCCGATTAGTTAGAAACGTAACAGGCGGACAGTCTCATAAATCAAATCAAGGCTCACACTCTCCGTTTCCTTCGCTCTTCTTTGTCATGACTAAACTGGAAACAGCCATTAAACTCTGGATTAAACAACCTTCCGACATCACGTAAATGCAGCATTCTTCTATCGTCAGTTCGTCTAACATGTTTTCAGACTGACTTTGAAATGTAAAAAATGCTGACATACCAGCAGACTTCATAAGGATTCCTTTCACATTTCGTTTGTGTCCTTTGTGTCTGTTGTTTGTCCTTTCAAACGCCAGATGGCAGCAAATACAACATCAGAGCTGCAGCTCAGTTCTGTAGCAACGACAGAGGGCCTAAAGCCTGCTGTTTGCAAACTGACACATTTGAATATTAGACACAGTTTCAGTAAGAAATGTCAGAAAGACAGATTTATAGACTCACAGCTGAAGTCAACAAACTGAGGTAAAAATACATGTGGAGCTTTTGGGTCGCCTACATGCAAGCAGTGTTGGAAAGTGCCTAGTTACATGTAACAGTTACATAATTTACTTGTTTATGGGGTTCTGGTCTGTTTGAACTGTTTATGATGTGAATTATTTGTTCAACCTCAGACTTGGTGGCTGTGGCTAGTTTTCTGAGAAGAACAAGTTTTAAAAACTCATTTTAAATAAATAAACATTGCAGCCGGAGAGAAGAAGAGAAAACCCGGACGAGAGGCTGCAGAGGCTCTTGGGTAATGTCCTGAACTTCTCTTGTGTCATGCGTCGGTCAGTTCACTGAGGTCAGTGCCGGGGAGTTTCTGAGCATGTTCTTTCCTCTCCGGCTTCCAAAGCAGCACAACAGACTGAGTGCAGGAAGAATAAAACATTTTCATAACAGACTTCTCCAGGCTGCTCTGTGAAAATCAGTGGCCATTTCTGTGGTTTTGGACACATTAAGTTGAAGGAAAGATTGGCTGCACCGGTGTGCAAATTCACTGACAGTGACAGTTCCATCGACACATCAGAATCAATAAACTTAATGACAAAGCAGGACTCATGCTGACTCACACACTCAGAAGTAGACAAGACAAAGGACAGGTGTGAGAGAGAGCGCACCCTTGTGGTGAACAGGTAGATGATTTGAAAGTGCGAGAAGGTGCTTAGGTCACCCTCGACCTTCTGAGAGCGTCCAGGAGTCCAAGAGCCAGCTCACAATAATCAAATCAAAATGATTAATGAGCCTCTGTGACAGGATGTGTTGCTGGAACACGATTAAAAGCAGAAAAGAAATCAATAAAGAGCAACCTAGCATGGTTCTCAGTCCCTTCCAGGTTTTTTAATACTCGCTTGAAAGAGTAACGGTGGCATCTTTGACCCTCCCTTTAGCTCTACAGACAAACTGCAGTGGACCAAGTTTGTGTTCAGTCGTGGCAAATATCTCATCACTGACAGTCCTCCCAAAGCCCTGCATGCTGGGGAACCACTACAGGACGATGGTTATTTAAGGATTTGGGAGCCTTAACCTTCACAACCGGAGTCTTTCCACATTTTGGGGACTCTGCATTGCTGAAGTGACAACTGAAATATGAGGAGAAAAAATGCCACAAATCGCCGGACACTGATGTCATCAGGACCAGAGTTTTTCCACACTTCTCTCCACACACACACACACACACACACACACACACAGTCAAGGCTGCCATAATGTTCAAACAACCACTGAGAACCTGTCTGCTCACCAGAGGTGGTAAACACACGTTCTTTACGTAAGTACAAGTACAGATACTTAGGTAAAAAAAATAACTCTGGTAAAAGTAGAAGTCCTGACTGAACATCTTTACTCCAGTTCAACTCCAGTCACCTCTGCTGCTCGCACACTTTCCTGCACACTTTACTGTCTGTAGTGTGTGAGACGTACAACATCTTCTTACTCTCTATCGCAGCTTCAAGTTGGTGGCAGCAGACCTGACACAACAAATTAATAACTTTGAGTGTGTGACGTTTTATTCCAACTGATCAACTGGGCAAAAAGATTCTCTGCTCAGAGGGTCAAGGAGATGATTTCAGGAGAGAGGAAGCTTTGAAGAAGCTTTGCAGGTGATTATGAAGAGTTTTTAGAATATGATCGTGTTTCTGACAATTCAGTCGCAGCATCCAACGTGTTTTTGTATCATGCCTTTGACATTGTATGGAATCTCATCACACCAAAAGTTAAATTCACTTTTGGTGTTTACACACCTTGACAGTGACTTTGGAGGAAAGGAAGAGACAGTTAGTCAGTCAGTCAGTCAGTCAGTGCAGTGTTCGCTTCACAGTGGCAGACATCATGAATGATGAAAACCTTGTTTCATTTATATTTGTTCAAGATAAACATGACATTTCACACATCTTGATTATTAGTAGTTTTATTTAAAACTAACATAAGCCTATCACAAAAAGCTAATAGCACTTTACTGATAAATGTGACCTACAGCAGCTGAGGTGTAAATTGCTTGTATGTGAACACCACACAACTGTTAAAACACAATGTGAGTGTAAATGTAATCAGTACCAGTTAAAAAGAAAAATCTGCAAATAAATTTTAGTTACAGCAAGATATCATAGACATAATTGGATAGATACCATTTTAATCATACGATTATGGCTATATTAGAACAGAAGCATCAACCACACCTGTTACATAAAGTCAACCCGAATATTCCTGACACACGTTATAAACGTGGGAGAAAGGGCACATCATATCCCTGTCGATGGGACTGCCCACAGATCCAGGCTCTCTGGACTGAGGTGCTTCCACATGTCACAGGTATACAGGTATTAATGTGCCCTAAACTGTGTATTCTTGGTATTTTTCCTGCAGACTGTAAACTGAGCAAGGCAAACCAGTAAACGACCAATATTGCTTATTACAAGCAAAACATACTACAGCCAAATTTTGGAAATCCACCAATGGCCCAAGCTTACAGGTTTGACTTGCAGGACTGTTGGACTCTCTTGTGCTTGAAAAACTTACATTTATGATAAAGGGCAAATATTTCATCTTTGACACGATGTGAAGATCTTTATGACATTCTCAGGAGGGAAAAAACATCAGCGTCAGTCAACAGTTCAGTTATTTAGGTGTTTATTCAATGTGCTTTTCTGTCCTTGAAGGAAAAAAAACCTTTTGATTTGGACCAACAGTACTTGAAGAGATTACACCTTCAGATAATAATGCTCATTTTGGACTGTGTGTTATGACTCGTTGTCTTTCCACTGCACTTACGATGCAGCGAGCCTTACTGTGCTCCTCTCCACGGTACCTGATTTGTTTGTTGTGTTGTATTGCTGTATGATGTGTGTGTAATATGAAGCAATAATAAACACACACTTTAAAAAACAAATTTAGAAACATAAAGTCGATTGCTTTCCATCTTGTCTGTCGTGTCTTGGGATAGGCCTCATTCTGGACACCGTGGGTCCAGATAAGATGGTTCAAGGCTGTTCTCGTTTCTTCATTCACACTTCCTTGTCTCCTCCGTCCTCCTGTGGAAAAGGAAACTATGAAAGACGGAAGGCTCGTTATGCTGCTGTGTAGTGTGTGACATGACAGCAGTGCCACTCTGAAAGCCTTCAGTGCAGTTAACGTAATGGTAGTCTGTTTTTTCTTGTCCACATTGTCTTAAAATTCCAGTTTTGTGAGGCTCTGTTGCTGCATGTTGGCGTTAACAGCAATCACAAAGCCGACTGTTATGGTTTTAAGGAAAAAAAAAAAATCCCAACAAGCCACAACTTCATTTCATTTTTTTTAACAGCAGATTACAGTGAGACTTTAGTCAGGCACTGTGGAGAAACACGGGTGGTGCTTTCAGTGGCCATCCCTCTTTTAAATAAAGGTTAAATAAAAATAAATGTAATGTGCAAACTTGATGAGGTTTTACAGACAAAGTAGGGGAGGGGGGCATGGCCCCTCCCACTCTAAGCCCCGGGCACACATTTGTATTGAAATGTGAATTGCTGTGTCCCAGGTTTCACATTGTGATTATCACCAGCTCCTGGTTAAACAGCACTTACTCATTTAAGTCCAGCTGGATAAATTTTACTTTATGAACTTTTGATTTTGTTAACAAGGTACACAGTGTACATTTGGTGATCACCAAACTGCTTTATAACAATGCAAACATGATTATAGACAAATGTGTCTCACCTGTCTTCATCAGTCCTGCTCCCAAACGGTCTGTATGTGTGAGAATGTGCTGAGATGTTGTGTGCTATCAAAGACAGCAGGTAGCCGTCGCATTAATTGATCACAAAAACACACCAGACAAGCTCTGATGACGCATGCAGGGGCCGTTCTCATTTCCCCTGTATGCCACACAGGTATCTACAGGCTGAATGAAAAAACAAATTAAATATTGTTATTGACATTGCACTCTTTTCAGCAGAGCCATCTCTGCAGAGCGATACATGCTGAGCTCACTGCCTGGTCCAGCACAGTCACAGTGCATCTGCCCCCAAAGTTCACTTTGCTCTGCTTAGTGCACAGAAGAGCCGCCATCGTGGTGTGCAGGTCAGGGGGTGTGTGTGCATATTTAAATTGATTTTACACTGAAATTCAAATCAGTTTGTTTGGACAATGTTAAAAAATGAAAATCAATTTTCCCTTTAACCAGGGCAAGTACGCAAGCTCTCTCTCAGCTCTGGGCTCCTATTTTTAATAAGTGAAGTTTGGTGAAAGTTAGGCTGGCACGTTATTAATCCCAAACTGGGGGATTCATCTTTGTTTGATCAAACATTTTTTTTAAAAAGGTTAAGTTCAGTTGAAGCTACTTTTGTACTTTATTCCCAGTAGGGAAATTCATGTTTGTCTGAAATAAAGACAAAATATTTGAAATAATTCCTTTGTCTTTTATAGTTTTAAGAAAAAAAAAAATCATTAGTCTAATGTAGTATGGATTATTATTATTTTTTTTAGGCCATATCACCCAGCCCTTGTCTGAATGGTGCTACATAAAACTTCCTATGCCAAACATTCTTGTATCTCCGGCACCATTTGTAAAGAGCTTTGGCAGCGTGGAGAAAGGTCCGGCTGCACCGATTATCATTCTGCTTTAGAGGAAACTCACGGCAGAATGCAGCGATGGTCCTCTTGCAAAAAGAGACACAGGTAGACCGTGGAAGGTGAATGTTATAGCAGTCGTCCAGTTGTAGGGTTTTACCCACCATCTTCATCAGGTGAGTCACATTAAGACAACAACACTCAAAAAACATCAGTGGCAAGAGATGGCAAAAGAAGCCATTTATTGAAATCATCAAAAGAAACTAAACATGAACATGTTATTTTTCAATCAAGCAAAATAGAACAATTTTCACGTCAAAAAACAGTCAACACTAAGTCTCTGAAAATGTCCTGCCCGCTTTGATCAGGCAGCTATGTACCGAGGGCAGAAAACAAAAGCTGTTTGTTTGGGGTTTTTTTGTTTGTTTTGTTTTTGTTTTGTTGTTGTAACACATAAACCTTCTGACAGAGAAAAACTGAAATTCAACACATTGCCTTTTTGAATCAAATATATACATTTTTTTCTTACAGCATTTACATATAGAAGAAAAATAAAAGAAAGCAATTATCACAGGAAAACTGTCAATCCAAAGATTTAAAAAACAAACAAACAAAAAGAAAACATACCATGTAGACAAAAATCAAACTGAAGCATAATGATGCTATCAGAAAAGTACAATATCTTCATCTTTGTTAATGCTGACAGTAAGAAGCAACGGGGTTTCCTGGATTCCAAAGGAGAGGTCACTGGGAAGACACATCGGAATGACGGACCAGGGAATCGGACAGTAACATGCGAGCACAGCCCAACGCTGGGGGGGGGCACCTCCGAGCTGGGTTCACTTCACTTCCTCTTCAGTCCAGTTTAGGGATGTATTGAAAAATTTGACTTCATACTTCCTACAACTTCCATAATACTGTTTTACACAAAAAATGTTTCTTGTTTAAAGTGGTTACTCACCCTTACATGTCTTGAACTGAAGAATATAATTTTTCCTTCCAACATTCCTCCATGGTAAACAGGTTCCTTCCAAAAATGTGAGCCTCACATTTGCTGCTTTTGCCGGCAGTCTACGGAGTTTCAGTTTGAAAACATCATACCCATCAAAAAAACGTCTATCCAGAAATTTCAAAAGCTTCATGTGGTATAATCCAAGTCTTCTTTATCCTGTCGTAGGCTCAATACTTCCAAAACACTTTGATTTCCGTAAAAATCCAACACACGCTCCTCTAAGCACATGCATCAGAAGTTCCAAAAGTTTCCTTCGAGCAGCTTAAGCTGAAATTGTTTTGGTAGCATTGAGGCTACAAATAAAGAAGACTTGGATTTTGATTTTTGCATTTGGATGGATGTTATTAAAAGGTTTTGATGTTTTGAAACTGTACCTTCATAGAATGCCGGCAAAAGCAGCTAAAGTGAGTTGCATTTTTGGAAAAAAATCTGTTTACCGCGGAGGAACGCTGGAAGGAAGAAAATATATTCTTCGATTCAAAACATCGAAGGGTGAGGGAGTGACACACAAAAAATAGTTTTGCGATGACATTTTGTTTTAAGCTAGCCTGCTCCTTGAGCATTGGAGGCAGGTTGGTGATGACTGTGTTTCATAAAGTCACGTCATTGCTTGGCTGATGACATGGTGACACATTTTCATACCTGAACTTTAAGTTCATGAAGATTTCAAAAGGATATTTCTACAGTATTTTAAAAGACAGGGTTGGACTTTTGATACAGCGCGCTCTGTATTAGTCCTGTCAGTAACGGCCATGAAGTGATAACCTCTGTGCTGTGATGACACTAACGGACAAAAATCCATAATACCTTTCAACTCATAAGATCAAATTAAAGTCTTGACTTATCCATATCAGGTAGGTATGTGTCAAAGTTCCTCTCACTTCAGTATGAAAATCATTTTGTGTTTCCATGGACAGCTTTTGCTATTTGAGGAAACATACACTCCAAAATTGCAGAGTGATTATTGGAACCATCATGTGGCTGATGTAGACTTCTGAAACATGATATCACCTTTGGCTGGGGTTTAGAATGTAGTTTAACACGTATCAAAGACTGCGTTTTGTTGCCCTTTTGAGTCACAGTAATGAGGTGAAGATCAAGTCCAATGTGGACAGAAGGAACAATTACAATGATCACCAAACTGTCAGCATGCATCAAACGACCATTCAGAGGCAGACACGCCCTGGTGCAAAGGTAACTGCATATAACTTTAAAAGTAAATCCGTATCGTCAGACATATGGGTGTTATCGTCTGTTTGACAACTTGGTGTCATCTTTTTAGTGACGTACAACTCAAACGGTCTGGTTAGGATAACAGAGAGAAAAAAGATAGGGCCTGAATTTCCAGACACAAAAAGATTGTTTGACGTTTAGGTGACAGGAATCTTCAGGTTACAGGTCGTAAAATTCTCGGAAGTGGAAAAGGCCTGATGGGGATGATGGTGCTCATTTTCAGAAAATCCCTCCTCAGAGGAATTCATTGATTGTGTCGATTAGAAGTAATGACGTGAGAATGAAATGAGAGTTTATGTTTAAAGCCTGTCTGCTTTCATACTGCAAACTCCGGATCAACCTCAGTGGGAAGTGGGCGTGGCTGTTGGATTATCTTTCTTCAAAAGTTTGAAGAAAAACCTGCCAGACAGTCCCAAAAGTCTGTTGTTCGGGGAAGAGAAGTAAGCCCAGCTGGCTGTTGCTGTTGTTGGGCACACTAAAGCAGCTCTGCACCACAGATTCAAGGTGAGCTGAAGGGAGCTGGTGGAGCAAACAGACACGCTGACGATTGGCAGACAAGAACTGAGGCGCTGCATTCACACTGATATGGCTTCAGGCCTTCCAACATGTCAGCAACGTTCACACATGTCCACAGACGACAAGTGTAAGAGTGGAGGTCAGCTTTGGAATGCTTCCTCCTTCAGTATTATTATCATGGAGCACACAAAGGTAGAGCAACAGGTCACTTCCTGTGTCTGGATTTGAGGACAGATAGGAAGGTGGAGAGCCAGAAACCAGAGAAGATGGTTTTGCAAAAGCCTTCACCGGGTGTGTGTGTGTGTGTGTGTGTGTCGGAGGTGATACAGCGTAAGAAACTACAAACACTCTGTATCATAGATGGCATTTGGAGACAATGCTAAAATAAAATGACCACAATCTCCCACATACCTTCCTGTGTGATACTGTTGTGTAGTATGTCCTGTGATAATGAACAGACAGCTTCATTCGTATTGCTCTCAGTGTGTATTTATAGGGCTGGGTGGCCTGCATAATCACAGATTTATACTAACAATGTTCTGAAAGGAGAATTTTGTGTCCTGCAATGATACTTGAGGCGTCCATTTTGTCAAAACTCGCCAGTGATCATCTGTTGAAGGCGACTTCTGTGCTTGTAAAGACTCAAAGACTCATGGGCCGTACTCTGGGATTTTCGGGACTGTCCCTCTGATTTACATGTGGATATGCATTTTGCTGAGTAACAAGAAGTAATGTGGTAAAATGTGTAAAGGTCAGATGTTGAAGTCACTTAAACATGTTGTTCGGTTTAGTTTACATAAAAGATTAAAAAACAAAACAAAACAATGCATAGTGCTCTTTTAGTTGTGGTTTGTTTGATGTTCGCACTGATTACAGATGAAGATATTTCACCATGAGGTCTTGTGGACTGACTGGTTCCTCATTGTACACCAACACAGACTGCAGATCAGGCTGCACTTTACTGAACTTTGTGTGTTAATCGATAATGAGCCTTTTAGCTGAGACTGCAACTGGACCTCCTATATTCTGAATAAATTAAAGCGATATTTTCTTTTTGTTGTTCGCCTCCCTCCTGAGTTCCAGACAAGAAGATAGATCCCATTCTTTGGACTGTGTGCAGTAACAAGGAAGAGACGGGCAGAGCTCACCCACCGCTAATTAGAGCTGATCTGAGTCTAAAAATAACACAACGTGGTAAAAAAAAACAAGTCACAACCACCACACAGGACCGTTTAGAGTTCCTGGAAAGTTTACCTGATGACTTTAGGTGGAGGCAGGCTAGCACTTCCCATTGACTACCAGTGTTTGAGCTAAGCTA
>JAPZDX010000004.1:435511-447164 GCA_029783625.1 Naso annulatus | reverse complement strand
AACAGTTGACAGCACTGTTGTCCAAATGATGATCCAGATGTTCAATGCTACTGGTTACATGCACACAAATGATGTTCAGTGGTTAAAACGTAACTTGACACTTTGTAAAAATCTTGTTTGTGCGGACTCCCGTTGGTTTAACTTCTTACCTAGTGGCAGTGATGTGCAGGTGTAGTCCAGGATGCTGTGACATCACTGTTTGCTGAGGTTACACGAGCCACAAAGCACATTTCTGTCACCATGTATCGGTCATGCTGTAGTTTGAGGTAAAACAGGCTTCAAACGTCAGTGAAACACTGCTTTTCATTCTGCTGTCAACATTTCATTAACTAATAATCACTGAAATCACTGGGCATGTTGCCATGGTGACGGGACTGATATGAACTGCTTGCACAACTCATCCAAAGTCTCTCCACTACTATCACTCAATTAAGACCTAAAACTACAAATCGAAGAGTTATTCTGAAGACCACAACAGCAGAGTATATACTACATATACATTTAATCTATGTCACAGAGTCTGCTTAAACATGCTTCAACAAGACGCTTAGAGAACAACGGGAGATTTGGAAATAACACAGTAATGTGTTGGCAGCTGATAGTGGGAACAATTAAAAGATAATATTCACCTGATGGTTGACTGACGAGCATGATCTGAGGTAAAAATAAAACAGAAAAATATCTGAACTCAAATTATTGCCAAAAATAACAGCAGCATGATCTCTCCCTCTGTCGATCTCATCATCCCTCCATAATTCTGTCCCACTTTGTCTTCATCTGCCAGTCCTCATACTTCTCTCCTCATCCTCTTCATCTGGCAAGTTGCCTTGTTGTCATGGAAACTTTGCTGACATTGTCACCCCCACGAGTATTGGTTGGTGAGGAATCACTTCAGGTCGATGCCCTGAGTCTGGGACTGAGCCTTCTCTTTGGCCTAAAACAACAGGCAGCATGATGAGAAATGAAATGAAAACAGATTAAAAACAACAAATCTGAATTCATAGAACTGTATCTGACATATCAAAAAGAGTACCTACTTTATCTAGGGCTCGACCAATACGGGACATTTGGGACATATGCTGACATCGATATTAGGAGCAAGAAAATCCTGATATGTTGGCTGATATTATAAACATCTATTATCAGCTGAATGTGGTTATCAAATACTTGTGACAAAGATGTGTAATGGAGGCAAAATATCTTACATTTGAACAAACTTTATTCTAATCATCAGTGCACTGAACAGCATTAGTTATTATATAACGGCCTGCCCTCTGCAGGACCAACCTTGTAGATACACTATTTTAAATCTCTTGTAAAAACATTTTTCCTGGCCTTAGAAACAGTTTAATATTGGCAAATATTGAAAAAACACAGATATCTGCGACAGACCAATATCTGCAAATATTGGATGTGCCCTAATTTTATCAGTACAGTTGCGAAGAATATCTGCAAGAAACACTTTCCTTTCTGCACAAAACTAATTGGTTACTAGTACATAGTACTAGTACATCCTTGTATTACATTAGGGCTGTATTGAAAGTCATGTTCTTACTTATTCAAAGGTGCTATTAAGGTTTTCTGAATGAGGTTTTGAATGTTTGTCATCATTTTTAAGACTTTTAAAGGCTAAGTGCACTCTGTGCACAGAGGTTGTTTGCTTCAGTCTAAAATACAAAATGTAAAGGTTGTAGTGACTAATTATTAGGGCTTGGAATCACCAGAGGCCCAAACATATGATGTTATCACCATACTTGAGTCACAATACGATATTATAGTGATACTGCGATATGTTGAGCGTTGCAATATCACATGTTGTGATTTTTTCACCCTTTTCAACTGCAAATCATTTTCCCAAAGTAAAACTTTGTCATCATCATCATCTACTTCTTCTAATTAGATAAAGTTTTCTGTCTATTTATGTAAATTCAGTAATTTTTTTATTGCATTTTTTCTTACCTCACCAGACAGCAGCACCTAGCACCATCTAGTGCAATAAAAATAAACTGATTTTATTATTCTATTACCAGCAAGTTGAGTTTGTTTTTGCTAAATTTATTAAAAATTTATGTAAAAATATAGATACTTGGTGTTGATGTATCGATATAATATCATTACACAAAATATTGCGATATTACGCAGTATCAATTTTTTCCCCTGCCTCTACTTATTATCCTTTTATCTGGTCGGATAATTTGTATTTTGGTCTATAGCCATTTTCATTAACTTAACGTTACTCCTAGTTAACGTTGGCTTGAGCTAACGCGCTGCAGCTGACTGATATCCAGCGCTATGGGGTTTTGGCAGGCAGAAAATCATTGAAAAATCTCCCAAGTAAAATGTGTAGCAGGAGGAGTTGTGATGTTTCATGATGTTCTGTTTTATTCCAACAACACAGACAGTAGCTCAGACCAGCTGTGTGTCGGGTGACGGTCAGGGACTCAGCGGTATGCTGCTTCGTACCTTTATTTCCTAAACACAGTGCCTGTGAAAGAGTGTGTTTGCTTTATTGTTCTGGGACGTTCGATGCCTTCCACACTCAAACCTCAGGCTTTAATCATGCCGTTAGCACCGTGACATAACGATTAATAAATGAATCCAACAAAATTCCAAACATCCTTGTGGTTGGCTGACATGCTCTCAACATGTTTTACATATCAGCTGTTACAGACAAATTTAGTTGTACTTTTTTAAACAAAACAAGTTGAGGCATTTTACTTGTAATCATTTGTTCTCTCATTTATGTATGTGACACTTGCATGTCTGAAAGTCCAAAGACAGAGAAAGCTTAGCTATCAGCGTCAGGAGGAAGGGAGGTTTTCTAAAATTAATTACGGCCATTTTAACCATCATTTGGTAATGGCTTAAGTTGTGGAAGTTCCAGAAACATTGGGAAGCATAACAACGTCGTGTTTGTGTTCATTACATAATTCTGTGGTATAAGTTAACATTATAAAGTTTGTTGTACAGCTCAGTGGTATTCACACACAGCAACAGATGTTTTGGTCTTAATGTTGACCAATGTCTCAGTCAGAATCTCAATGCTGACTGGCTGTCATGACACAAACACTTTGTGTCACTCACTTCAGTTGCCTGAGATGTGCGACACCTAGTGGTGAAAGTCTGGTATTCCGGTCCAGTCAGATATATTTGACTAAATATTAAATCGGTTTAGAAATTTTTGAATCGGCCCCACACTAGCACAGCACACTTGTTTAAGACCTGTACTTAGAAGATTACCATCTAGCTGCATGTGTGTGGTTTCCAACTTACCCTTAGCGACGGCCGGGGAGGCCTCACTGGTCTGAATGGTCGTACTGGCTCTGCTACTGGGTTTGTCTGCCTTCTTTCCAGAGGCTCAAGGTCCTCAGCTACATCAGGACATCCGATATATCCTCCAGCCCCAAAAACTGAACCCAGGTCACCTTCTAACAAGTTGAGACTGTTAGGGGCATTGGATGTAGCTAAGTCCTGGTCAGCAGCATTGCCACTTACAGCCATGTTGAGGGTGTCAGCAGTATTGGTGTTTGTTTTGTTGGCAGTGCAGATACTGGTATTGCTGAGCTCGAGGCCCAACAGGTCCTCTGATGCCACATCACTGTCTGAACTGTTATTGGTGGGGCTGACAGTGAGCTCTGGTTCCACAACGCATTGGTTATTGTTTGCTTCAGGGAAAGCGTCCTTACTCAACAAGTCCAGCACCTCCTGGTTATCATGACTTCCTAAGTTTACCAATGCCGGATCTTCATTGCTACAAAGACCAAAGAGTTCCTGTTTGTCATGGCCACCTGAAACAAGCACTTCCTGATTTTCTTTGCCCACAAAATCCAGTAGTTCTTGGTTGCCATGTGTATCTAAATCCAGCACCTCCTGATTTTCAGCATGGGAGAAATCCAGCAGTTCCCAACTGCCATGGCTACAAGGTTCCAGCACTTCTTGGTTATCATAGTTACAAGGTTCAAGTAGTTCCTTAACAGTGTTATTGCGATAGGGTTGCACCACCTCCTGGTTGTCATGACTACAGAGATCCAGGAGTTCCAGCTCTTCACTGCTAACTACCCCCCTGTTGTCAAGGCTAGAAGGTTCCAGCACTTCTTGGTTTCCATTGTTACACAAATCCAGCATTTCCGGGTTATTGCAGCCACAATGTTCAAGCACTTCTTGGTTTTCATGGGTATGAGGTTCCAGTACTTCCTGGTTGCTATAGTTACAAGGTTCTAGTTGCTCATTGTTTTCATGGGTACAAATGTCCATTGCCTCCTGTTTATCATGGCCACAGAGGTCCAGTACCTCCTGGTTGACTTCCTCAGGGCTGAGCTTAAAGCCATAAGGGTCAGAGTCCCGTGCAACCTGTGAGGAACTGATGTCAAACCCAAAGGGCTCAAAGTCCAGTTGGCCTGGTTGAGAAGAGGAGGGCACAGGGTCAAATGTGAGATCGTTTTCAGCAGGCTCTGGACTCAGTTCAGCTTCATCTGGGTCTAAAAGGGTGTGACTAGAATGTTCTGGACTGAGTTTAAACCCGTATGGGTCAAAGGAAGACTGACTGGTTGTTTCATAGCTCAGTTCAAAGCTCAGCTCTCTGTTCTGATCTGAGTTGGGCTGAATAAAGAGGTTTTGGGAGTCCAGCGAGTTTTGGGGTGTTGCAGGGTTTGCTGGCTCTTCATCAATTTTGCTATCCCATTCTGCCCCTTGAGTGCACATGACATCACATGACAGAGTTTGCTCTACGTCACCTGTCCAATCTGGCTCTAAAAGGACTTGCTTGTCGACAACAGGGACGGCCTGAGCTGAACCAGAACTCAGACCTAGGAGGGAGAAAACAACAAAGGTTCAATGCAAGAAGTGTCAACCATCGTGAGCCTGAAGAGCAACAACATGTAACTTATTTTACATTTACTAAACTAGCATTAACCTTAGTTCATGCTAAAGAAACTAAAACGCTATCGTCCGATTCACAAGTCTACACTGATGATTAAAATAGCTCAAACTGATGGTAAAAACAAAAAGGAGGCCAGTGTTCATAAATGCAGTTTTAATAAAACAGAATTAGTAAATAAAACAAATCACAGAACAAAAATTTTGTTGTTATTCATTTAAGAAAGTGTTTTATATCAATACAACATGGATCACAATGGAGAAAAAATATTCAGATTAGAGCCAATATTTTGTGAGACCAATTGGAAATGTGGCTTTTTAATACTAAGATTGTCAATGTCAATGTCAGTGTCAACTTTATTTATATATTTTACCATTTTAAAATAGCCAAAGGTTTACCAAAGTGCTTTACAATTAGGGATAAAATGAAGATTCAAACAGTCTTCCTTTTTTTTCAGTTAATCAGCACACTAAACTATATCGGCTTACACCAATAGGGCTGCAGCATCGATTATTTCAGTAATTGAGTATTCTAAAGATTATTCAAGGAATTAATTGAATAATTGGATAAGAAATATTGTGTGCACTGCAATATTTTTCATTAAATTACTTTCCCTTTTTTAAGCATCAAAGTGATATACAGAAAAGAAAATAAGACATGTCTTTTAAATGATGCATTGGTTTCCTGTTTAAAAAAAAAAAAAAGTTTGTAAGACTGACCAAAATATCTGTATTTACTATATTTAAAGGGGTTTCACACTTCTGGTGACCATACTCACTGCAAATAAATATATACCTATCATTTTGGATTGCTTCATTTTATTTTGGGATTTAACCAATTGACTGCAGGATTTTTTTTTTCTGTGAGTTCTTATTTTCAAGGCATTCTTCATTCTTAACTAGTTATTACATTCAGCCATAATTTACGTACACTCTTTTTATAATCTTACTGATTTATGTTGATGACATTGCTAATGTTGATGTGAGCCTCGTGACATGTCAGGTCTGCTCTGTTGACTTAATGCACAGACCGAATGTTTCCTGCTGACTTGCTGAAGCACTGACAATGGCTGAGTCTCACGTTTTACCTGTAAGACTCGTCATGTAGTGAATTTCTTTGTGTGATATGTGATGAGAAATGACCAGATTTCAGTTTTAGCACTGTCTAAATGACACTGGAGCCAAGCATGTTAGAGCAGCTAACAGACTGGAGTCGCACTGCCTGCTCAGACAGGTCAAACAGATCTGTCTCAGGCTTCATCCATATGTGGAAATAAATCTGATATGGATCTCATATGTGTTATTTTTTCTGTGATATAAGTGAACAGATCTAATACTTCTGTCAATGTGAGTCCCACATCATTGAAAATGTGACAGTTCTGCATTTTAATGACAGAAACACACATGCAAAGGACTGTCTGTGCTAAAACAAAATGGGAAAGTGCAAGGGAGGATGGTGGCTTAAAAGACACAACGATCCAAAACACATTAATGTCTCTGAAGCCTTGAGGGCGAAGAGAAAACGCAGACAAAATACAGAGTTTGTACAGAAATAACTCTGTTTACTAAAAGGTGTCAGTTGTGAGAGTGCAGTTTGAAGCACTCAGGGCGACACGGACAGCGACAGCCAGCACCTAGGGTTGCTGCAGTGATTAAATTTTCCCACTGACTAAGCTAATTCCTGTTACACCAGCTTTCTACATTTTTTGGGGGGATCAACAATTTTTATTTTCATGTTAGAACAGACAAGACAATACAAACATAAAACCAGCTTTCTACATGAAAAAAAAAATCTGTAGAGCACAGTGTTAAGTTATTTTCTAGCTTTATTTTGTAATTGGCTAGTCACAGGAAATACAATGCTTAGTTAGCTTGGCTAGCTTACCGCTGTTGATCATTAAATACGAGTTTGCAGAGCAAGACGCTAGTCACTTTCAGCGTTGACAGAGGATCAGTTTTAAATTTTTCTGGGAGTAGTTTGATACAGTCTGTCAAAGTTGAGCAACAACGAGGAGCTGTTAGATGAAGAGCTGCTCAAATGTTCATCAAACGTAAATGAGGATGTCAGATTCAAGTCACTTTTAAAGGCAGATGTAAAGTGGCAGCCAAAAAAAATCAGATACAGGTGAAAAATCGGAATGGCGCATCAAGACTAGGTAGTGTATGTGGAGCCTAAGTTGAACACCACGTGGATGGCACAAACAGGCAAAGACGTGTCCACAGAAGTGGCAAATATTTCTATGTTATTTATGACTAATTAATGTATGGAGACCAAAGTATAAGATGAGAAAAAACTAACAGAATGGATAAAATATCCTGACGAGCATCTGAGATAAATTGGTACATTTTGTTTAGTACGAATGACAGATGGGTATGGACTGTTATTTTGTTATACACAAGATTTAGTGCAAAGGTTGGGCATGAGCCAAAGGACGGCTGATTAACTGTTCAGGCCAACTGGCAAAAAAGCGGGCGTGGCAGTGGGAGTGGCCTGTAACAAAAGGGTGCATAACTTTGAAACGGATTCATGTAACATGAACAAATTTTGCAGAAAAACACACATTTTCATTGGCCATGCCCAGCCCCGCCCCCTTCTATAACTTACTCAACTGTTTGTTTTCCTGAGTGACCACAACAAAATACAGAATAAGTAAATTAGTCCCAAATTATAAAATATTTTAAAAATAAGTAAATTGCTCTCTTTTGCTTTTATGCTATCTTTTTTGTTCTCCTTCCCTCTCACCTATTTTTTAATTTAGTATGATCATTTTATGAACAATGGCAAATAGGATCATAGTAAGAAGGAAAGCATGAAAACGCTGCAGCACGAGTCTTCACACTTAAAGGAAGTTAAACGTGAGTGTGTGAATTTGAAAAGTCTGGACAGATCTGAGTGTAAATTACCTTGTTCCAGTGTTTCTGTTGTCTCTGTGTTAACCTCTCCAGCTAGAGATCCAAGACTGTGCTCTTCTATGTCTGAGGGAGGGGAGACCGCACCGAGGTCCAGCTCATACCCATTAGGATCTGATTCTACAGAATACTGACCCTGGGACCTCCAGCTTCGAATGGGCTCAGGTCCCAGCTCCTCTGATGAACTCTGAATGGGTTTAAATCCACAAGAATCCTCCATCACAGCCATGGCATCCAGGTTCTCCCGGCTGTAGCTGATCTCTATGTCACTGTCTTCATCAGGGAATTCAGACTCAAAGCACTGAGTTCCTGTGGAGGCTTTGTTTTCAGCACAAGACAGACTGTTGTCGGCCTCATCACCAACATGTCCCGCCCCTTCCTCAGTGCCAGCATTGACCTCTGGGAACAAAATATCTGCTGCAAACGGGTCACTGCCTTTGAAAGGGTCTGATGCAAAACCATCTGGCAAAAATCAATCGACAAAAGTTTAGACACGTGCAAGTTATAATGTTACAATCATCCACTTTTTCATGTAATAATTTTGATAATACTGCCAGCAAAAAGAAGCTGAAAATAAGCACACAACAAAATTTTCTAACTGCTGATCCAATGAGAGCAAGACAAACTTTAAAAAGTTAATAATAGAATGAAACCATTCTGAATTGTACTTACCAGATGAGTCAGTTTTAGGGAACAGGTCTTCATTGAAGAGGTCATCTACAAATCAAGAGACGGAAAGAAATTGTGAATTTTATCTAATTAGATGTGCTGTGTTAAGCACAAAAACATCAGAGTTAAGACAGAAATTTGGTTCAGGGTGCAGCAGGCTGCTTCACGCCACAGGCAGATCAATCCCCCAGTACTTTTGAACAAAACTGCTTTCCAGAAACCAGAAAGGGTTAAAAATGTAAAACAAATACAAGCAGCTTCTGGAAGCAACTCTCTGACTGCAGAATTCAAAGTTTGAGGAGTCATGGACTCTTCATGTTGCAGATGAATGTAAAGACCAACTTTTTGAGATCTGTGTGGACAATGTGAGTGACAACTTTCATCCCTTAATTATGTTTAGTTTTTTTTCTGTGTCTGTTTTTAATCTAATTGAATTAAAAACCAATGTGAGCTCAGCAAACAGCTGTTGACAGGAAGTGGTGGAGCTGAGCAGACCCGACCAAGCTGCTTCATCATGCAGCTGAGTGGAGGATGAACACTGAAAATGAGAGGAGCCATGACAGCAAGTCAGTCGAGCTCATCTGGGTTTTAGAAAAAAAAAAAAAGGGATTCTCCTGACTAGCTTGAACCTACAACTGAACCAACTCGACCACACAGAGAATAAACCTTACAACTGAGGAAAGAGATCAGAGGAAGCCTGCAAATCATGAAACGACATCTGTGATGATACGGCCAAAAAAGACAGAAAAAAACCTCAGAGTTTGGATGTGACCCTTGATTATCCTTGATTGACAGGTGCAAATCACAGACTGAACGGCCAGCAGAGAAAACTGAAGAGGAGTGAACTTCGTCAAACTCTGGGAAAGATGTTTACATCCCAGTGCCGGACGACAGGCAAGTGATGTAACTGGTTACTGATGTCAGTCACAAATATTAATAGTAGGGCTGTCAGTGTTAACACATTATTCACAAAGGAATTAAAGTCCCAGTGTAGCACTTCTTTTTTTTTTTTTCTTTTTTTTAATCACATGCTGTTGCATTCCTACATACCTTTATGCCTCAATCATACCAGGCCTGCTTCTGAAAACTTATGTGTGTCGTGGTTTTGTTCCGCCCTCCGCACAAATTCAAAGCCCAACAGTATTTCAGAAACGAGACGCAATCTATTTTTTTTTCACTTTGTTATGCTTTTACCATGCTGAACATGCAACATGGTTAAAGTTTTCTTTTGTCCATTTAAACTGTGTTAGTGTTCCTACTTTGAGCTGCAGCCTACCGTTCAATCATGACATGACAATCTTGACTGACAGGAGTGAAAAATTTGTAGCTGAGGTTTGGTTAAACACTCTCATCTTGATAATTATGCAGACAGACAGTCATAAGTCATAAGTCATGGATTAAGCTGCAGTATGAAGCTCTTGTTGTGGTGGTCAAATGTCCTCTGACCTACTCCTGTCTGCTTGGCCACAGGTTGTGACGCTGATGTAGTCAACAGAAACACAATCTGCACAGTTTTATTTTTAAAACTGACCGGATTGTCTGCTCTTCCTGTGTGTGACTTCCTGCATGACTCGATCTTTTCTCTGCAGATTGACACCTCTTCTGTTAAAAATAGATTCAGTGTAGACTATGACATAACAGACTGTACTTCATAGAAAGCTGCTTCTAGGATCATGACAGAAGTGTATTCTCTGTGTTCATTTAATTCTCAGTCAGACACTGGTAAGAATCACTTTCCACTGTAGCTCCCGCTGTCCTGTGTCTACTCACAATGATAAAGCTTCTGTCCAAGCCATGGCAAGCAAAACAGCTCACAGGAGAGCATTCTGAGACTAGGAATATGTAATGAGCTTCCCTGTTTTAGAAATACACATTTATCAATGTTTTCCCAAACGCATTCATGATTGGCCAGTGTTCGTCCATTGTAGGACAGTGAGAGCTCGCAGGAAAATTGTAGAAAGCTCAACACAGGACCGATCAGTGTCTGCATCTTCCAGGTCCCTGAGAAACACACTGCAAATAAGGTCTAAGGTCAAAAAGACCAAAGTTATTTTTTAAAAATACCATTACTCCCGTTTACTATTCCAATTCAGGTATTAATCTTAATTAAGAACATCGTTTGATAGGCGTACTGAATATCCATCATACATCTTTTTTAGAACAACCTGCAGCAACAGAATCTGAATGCTTAGAGGGAGAATCTCTACAGGTCACACACTATAAACCAAAACACATCCAGTCCTACTCAGTCCCATCAGTCATCATGCTTGAATCATGAGATGGATGAACAGGGCTAACTTTGATGGTTTGCTGTCAGTTTGGTGTGTCGGAGCCTTTAAAGCAAACAATTTTACCAGTATTATAAAGCTGTGAAGGATGGAGGAGTAAATGATCAAACAAATCTCCACTTCATTCTGTTATGAAGTTCGGGTTTAACCAGACTGACGTTGACCCACGCTCCACGTCTCATACATACGGTCACTCTGACAGTGGGCAAACGGGTCGGCTTGGTAGAAGTCCAGTTGGCTGAGAGGGTTTGTATTGATGTTGGACTCTTCCTTCTCTCTCTCCTTCTCCTCTTTGTTGTTGATCTTCTCCTCCTCCAGGTCATCCTCTATGTCAGATCTGTCCATCTGTTAAACATGACGACACGGTATTTGAAAGATCTCTGCTGCTGCTTGGTTGCCTTGCATTGGACTGGTTGGCAGTGTAATGATTATTTTAAAATTGTATTTACTGACTGTAAGATTTCCCAAATTATAAAAGCAACAATGATTTCAGTCTGCAAACCAGCCAACAATGTTTTGTTACACATAGTTCATTATTTCCTAAACACTGTTTTCTAATCACATTATTTGTGTTGTGCAAGAAGACAAGTGTTTTATACCTTTGGTGAGCTGGTCCCACTGTCATCGGCTTCTTCTCTCGTATCTGCTAGATAATTACAGAAAGACGAGCCACTGGCCCTCTACAGGTCCCCCACATAGACACAGAGACAAAGACAGACAGAGACACAAAAAGACAAACAGCTGTAACACTAAGAAGCCTTCTAATTATTAATTGTTCAAAAAAAGTTGCATATTATACATTTAAATGGATACACCAACATTTTTCTTCTTTTAATTTGCCTCCCTCCTGAGTTCCAGACAAGAAGACAGACAACATTCTTTGGACTGTGTGTGCAGTAACAAGGAAGAGA
>JAPZDX010000004.1:385677-395821 GCA_029783625.1 Naso annulatus | reverse complement strand
TTTAGGTGGAGGCAGGCTAGCACTTCCCATTGACTACCAGTGTTTGAGCTAAGCTAATTAGCAGTGGGCGAGCTCTGACCGTCTCTCCCTTGTCGCTGCACGCACAGTCCAAAGAATGGGATCTATGTTCTTGTCTGGAACTCAGGAGGGAGGAAAATAACAAAAAGAAAAAAGAAATTGGTTTATCACTTCAAGTTACAGATGCATCATAAATAAAGTGCAAAAATGCCTCCTACAAGAATCTATGACAAAGTAATGGAAACAGGTGGGGTTAATATGCAGGGGCGGGGAGAACCATGACTAACCAAAGTGTGTGTGTGTGTGTGTGTGTGTGTGTTTCTACAAAATTTGTTACATGAATCCATTTAGAACTTATGCACTTTTTTGCAATAGGCCACTCCCATTGCCACGCCCTCCTTTACCCAGTTGGCATGAACACACACACACACACATTTGACGTCCATGCCAAAATTCAGCCTCCGAGGATTAAAACTATGGCTACCAAAGAGTGGGGAATTTTTGTGGACTGACTTATTGAGCTGCTGGTCGCAGCTATAACTTTCAAGTTTCTGTGAGGTTGTTAACAAACTTTAAACATTTTAATTTTATCTTTTCTGTAGAAAATGTCCTCTGGTTTTCCCTCTGATGTTCTACGACCGCTCTGTCTGTCTGCAGCCTTTTATTTAGCGTCCCCAACAACTAACCGCTGCTGCAGCTTCAGTCTGCAGGCAGCCTACATGTTGCCTTCAGGAACCTCCGTGAATCACAGAGTTGAGGCAGAGCAGTCGTAGGACATCAGAGGGAAAACCAGGGACATTGTCTCTATGAAATATGACCTGCTTTCACTAGAACTGCTATTTTGTGTGACATATTAACGTGCATCGGTTAGTTTCATTTTTCGAAGCTGCAGGTCAAAGTCAAAGTTTCATGGTGTTGCTTTAAAGATGCATTGATAATGATACTGATCAGTGATTGTGTTACAATACTTAACTTATTAAAAAAAAACCCTCACACATCTGGATTCAGTACAGAATGAACTCATGGAGAAATAACAGGAAGCATCCAGTGAAACTTAGAGTTCTGCAAAGCGAGTTCACATTAAAGTGTGTTTTGTTTACAGTGGGAACAGTCGGTAACCTGACAGCTCTCAAAGTGCTTTGATTTAAGAAGATGTGGAACAAAAATAATAACAATACGATACTTGAGTTATGGAAAAGCTTCGTGTGACCTCCAGGCTTCTCTCACACATCGGTGAGTCTCCATGGAAACGGACTGTAGGTATATTTTACAGCCTGTTGAGGAGGCTCAGGAGGGTTTCCTCCTTCTCGTCTGCCTCTCCTTTCACAGCCGTACTCTATTGGTCTACAGGAACAACACATATAGTGTCGGCGCCGAAGCTTGCTGTAAAAGTAATTGGTTTCATTGGAAAGTGGATAAATAGCTGTGGCTGGTTGTGGAGGGCTTCCTGCCGAGTGTGACCACTCCTGGGTTAATCGCAGTCCGTCTGAGGCTGGAAGCTTTCCCAGTCAGCTCTGGCCACCAGCCGCTCTGAGCTTCGACTCCAGCGGCAGCCGGCTGCGTCTCAACTGCAGGGAGAGAAGGAGGAACTGTGAGCCATGATTTTTAACCTAATGTCAAAAAGTATCATTACCTTACAGGTATGCTGTGTTGTACAGTAACAAAGTAGAAATACTTTCTTACTGTACTTCAGTAGTTTTTTTTTTGTGGATATCTGTACTTTACTATTTCTGTTTCTGTAGACTTTCACTTTTCCTTTACTACATTTTCCAAAGAAAAGGATATTTTTATTCAATCTTAGTTACTTGTTACTAAATAAAACTAGAAGAACTTTGATAGGCTACTAGCCAATATTTTTGTTTGTTTTATTTCAGTAGCCAATCATGCTGAATTACAGACTTAAAGAAGTTGGATTATTGGTTAATCATGTTGGGTGTGAGTGCAAACAGCTGCTCTTAAGCTGTGGTACAAGTTCTGACTGTGTCTTCACGTTTTTGTGTGATTGTATCTGTGATTTTGAATCATTTTGTTGTTTTGATGTTGGAACAGTCACCCAGCTGCAGATTCAACTTGAGCTAAATTTTTGCCTTTTGTCTTCAAATCAGGCCCAGAGAAGTTTAGAAAGTTTAGAAAACTTTCTGGCAGCACTTCTCCTTTTAGGACCTCATTTTCATTTTGTTTTATGACTGAGATACTCTGTCTTCATGTAGACCGGATGCTACAGAAATAAAGAATAAACCATTTTTAAAAGGCCAGACTTGTGCCTTTTTTTATGTCCTCTTACTTTCAGTACTTAAGTTCAGTGAATACCAGCTACTTTAAGACTTTCACTCAAGTTATTTTCCAACAGGTGACTTTCACTTTCACCAGAATCATTTTCCAGTGAGGTATCTTTACTTTTACTCAAGTACGACTTTTGGGTACTTTATACAAGACTGCAGGTGTACTGCACTTTACACTCTGTGAGGATTTTTACCTCCAAGGCACCATGTTCACAAGACTATTTTGTTTTTTTCCCATTTTCCACTGAAAACACAACATTGCTACTCAACCATTTGGCATCTTTACATTTCAGTCTGAAAGAATAAATTTATTCTTGAAGTGAAATGCAAGTCAGATAACGGTGGAAGACAAATATTTTATTTTATATAGAGTTTGGAATCAGATGAATGAATTTGTAGCATCTCTGTGTGTGTGTGTGTGTGTGGTTATAGTTAAATGTCCACAGTGCAGCTGCAGTCTCGTGACTCTTTGACTCCAACTGAAATGTTTTTTTTTGTTTTTGTTTTTTTTTTTCAGTTTACAGAGGAGCAGTTTCAGTTGATTGACAGACTGAGTGATGAAGGCAGAATTATAAACATGAGGTTTATGTGTTAATTTGCGGGAATTATTCCACATTCTTCATCATTAGAGCTTCTCATGTTCGTTTCAGTTCGGGGTTTTTTACTCCTGCAGATCTCTGCACAGTTGTTTTCATATTAACATATTATTTTCAATGTTTCCTCGCGTTTTTTTAAATGAAAACAAACAGTTAAGAAAACATTTCAAGGTGTTACTGGGAAATCGCCACTTGTTAACGCGGACGAGGCATTTTCAAGTCTGGAAATTTTTTTTTTTCTTCAAAAAACTCCTGAAAGCGAGTCATCCGCTTCTCAAGAATTGTGTCGTTTTCTTGAACAGTCTCATCTGCACCAGCAGCACGTTTCACTTCCCAAAAATCAGCTGCAATTTCAGCTCCATAAACTCGGTGTTTTCTGCATGCGGGCTTTTGTTTTTGATTGATTTGACGTCCGCATAATGCTGACTCTCTCCATCCCATCGGCTGACTGAAACGGCCTTTTTGTGCCACTTGACTCGCTCACACACACACAGCTGCATTTGTCTTGCAAATCCATCCCCGCTGCGCCGCGTTCAGACGAGGAAAAGAGAGCAGTCGGACATCAGTGAAGTTCAAGCCAGCGAACAAGCGGAGGGGCTGTTCCATAGCAGCCGCTTTTGTCGATATCAAAACGGAGAGCTGGTGAAAAATGATGCATGCTTTGACACCTCTGAATCCTGGCAACTGACAGAGCAAGTGATGGGCATTGGGGGGGTGGGGGTGGGGGGGTGTCTGGTATAAAAAACTCAAACTTTAAAGAAAAAAAAAACCTTGCCTTCCCTGCAGGCTGAAGTCAGTGTTGGGCGGAACAAAAGCGCTCCGGTCTGAACGGGTTGAGTGTCCTCTAGCGCGCGACGGGGATCAGCACCGCAGAATGTCGGAGATGGATGGAGACGCACACGTTCAAACGGCCGTGACTGAAATTAGCATATGTGTAATTTATCACCGTTTTTGTTGAGATATTCAGGGATTTTTTTAAGAGTCGAAAAAAAGAAAATGGATCATTTGTCAACTGCTGCGCGCTGCGCTCAAGCTTTACTACACAACAACTTCCAAAAGTTCCTGAATCACTGTTTTAAAAAAATACTCCTCTCTGTTCTCCTCATTAACAACAAGAGCTCACCTTATTTTATTTCCGTCCTCCTCCCTGAGATCCGCGCTGGAATCAGCCCAGTCTGCTTCATTTCCATTTCTTTTCAGAGCTGCTTCCTCGTGAATAGACTGTAATATTTCATGATGGGGCACGCAAAAGCTGTGCACAATGCCTCTCATATCCACCCGGCTTTTAGGCGCAACAAAGATCATAGCACGACGTCTTTATGGCTAATTCAGTCAAAGGCGCATCTCCCGTCCTCTGGCGCGGAGGTCAGCCCGCCGTGTTCCGTCCACCAGGGGGGTTTTCAGGGGCCAGAGGCGGCCAACACGACACACACACACACACACACACACACACACACACACACACACGCACACGGGTTTATGCTTCACTTTGTTTGGATGAGGTTGGACAAAACAGATCAAAATTTCACTTGAGGAAATCCCCGAAACTCACAAAATTTTGCTTTTAGGCAAAATATAGCTTCAAGAAAACATATACTTTTAAAATCATAAACAAAAACAAACCGACATATTTTAAAATTAATAATATACAGCAGCCTAATGCAGGACGTGGGAGGCTGTGGGGAGCGCTTCATGAAAGATTCTTTACATCGATTCACAGATTGACTTTGACTTCCACACACATTTATAGATTTTTATTTCTAATACAACGAAAAACATCCTATATTTTACATCAATATACTTTGCTGAACACGAGTCTGACCGTCAGTTTGTTGTCCCGGGTGAGGCGCGACAGATGTTGAAAAGGAGCGTTTACAGTTTCCTTGTCACATCCTACTTTCATCTCCTGTATTGAGACGCTGTTAGAATTTTAATGTTTTTTGTGTTTTTGTGTGTTTGTTTGTTTTTTGGTCAGTTGGCGCGTGACATCACGCTCAGTAATGGAATGATGGGTAAATTCCGCCGGTAAAACGTCAAAAGCCGGCTCTCCATCAGGCTCATAGCCGTTGCTTCTCATTGTTGATGTGACGCATTGCACAAAGAAGTGGACATTTTTTGTTGATGCAACGTATGACGCGTTTTGGTGACCTCAGTGGAGAGAGAGCCGTAGCCGAGTGTTGGTCAGTTCCCCGCTGTGCGCAGCAGACGCATCATTGCGCAACAAGCCTTCAGCTCTGAGGCGTGAACGCGCTGCAGACAGAGTCAACACGGAGGATGCAGCTTTTACAGCAACACTGACATTTGAATATGAATTATTATCATGCATCATCTCCTAATGACTGACACATTTCATTTGCGCACCACAAAAAAGAGGACTGACGTATAGTATTTCATCAGACGTAACTGACCGTGACTGCCTGCAGAATAGATGTTCTGAGTTTTTCTTTTTGTTTCATATTAGCATTCTGAGAGAGTTTGGACTGACACCACGCGCACTCACTGAAGTCCCGTTCTGTCCATGCGTTGCCATGGATATCCATGCGCCAAAAGAACAACCCACTGGCGCAATTCCAAGGCAACGCATCTCTGACAATGGCCAAAATTTGGATCGACGTTAAATGTGCTATATTTCAAATCATCACTAAATAAAAACTGTCCTCTGATTGTTTCTGCAGTGATTCTCGCGCGGCAGCCGCCTCGCTCCTCTCAGGGGGAAAAGCTGCTCTTGCGCCCCGGAGCCACTTGTTGCCTGCGCATAAAGTTGGAGCTTTTGAGAAGTTAAATATCCCGGAAAGAACACAAGTTAGTATCTCAAGGGCTTCACGGAGACAAAAGACCAGCGCCTTAGCACCATATGCTTAATGGCTACAGCCGTCCAGCCTTTATTAAAGGCAAAAAGTGGTCCTTTAAAAGTTGGAAAGGCTCCTTTATTTGAGTTAGATGGAGCACTTGCGCACAAAACCAGAAGCGCGCACTGCCATTGACTCGGCCCTTTCTCTTTCTTTCAGGAGTCTGAAGCGGCCACCGTCATCGCCCGTTTCACTCCAACATAAGCTTTTCATCACCGGCTTTGTTCCCGGTGAAAGTAATGCTGTGAATCAAAGAGATGACAATATTTTCTATCAGCTTGGAGACCCTGGACAAGAGCCCTCGAGCTTTGGCAAAAATCAGGGCCGGTTATTCATCCTGTCACTCCGCACCTGTGGTCCCGCATTCAAAGTATACAAACCTGTTCCTATTAACATTAATTATTCACAAACAACACAAAGGCTGAAATAGAGCAGGTTGAAGTCTGTTTATGTCTCCTAAATGTTTTATTCCTCTGAAGATGTGCCCAGAGCTTTTTTCTCTCGCTCGCAAGCGAGTGGCCGTCTCTCTTTCAGCCTTGAGTAGCTCTACACTTTGGATTTTTACAATCGCAGCATCTGCTTAATCTCGCGAATGAAAATATGACACAAAACATAGCTCACAGAGGATTTGTAAAATGCCAGTAATGAGTGATCAACGCGGGAAACAATGGTGCCGGATGGTGAGAGCCGTATGGTTCCGGGACACCCGCGGCACAGTTTGCTCTCTTGTGCAGAAAGCGCCAGGTGATGGCAAGAAAATCGTCTTTCCGAGGAGAACACACCAAATCCATCTCCTTTCTCTTCTTAAAACACACACGCACACACACACACACACACAGAAGACATAAATTTAATTGGCTTATCAAGACGTGGCGAAAAGAGCTCACTGTTAATTGGCTGAGGCGCACAAAACAAACGCAGGGACGCGTTTAGCCGGGCTGGCCCGCGCTGCGCTTTCAGCCCGGTGTCACGTCATTGAAATTTTTTTTTTTTTTTTAAATTACAAAACGTCATGCTTTACAGTTGCCACATTGTTTCCCACACAAAAGCTGATGGGACATTAAAGACGAGCAAAACGGTGCCAACCCGTCTCGAAGACACTGCAAGGGCCTCTCTCTTTGCTTGCTTTTAGGCAGCTGCTGTCCAGGACTCACGCGCACCCACATGAAAAGAGACAAAGTTTGAACTACCAGGTGCATCCCCGGAGAACACGGCGGACACCGGCTTGCTCCAACGGGACAAGAAAGCGCTCATAAAGATGTCATTAAGATTGGAAGGTCAGGCCTGAAAGAAAGGGGCGCGCGGGAAGAGGGGATGATCCCAGCTACCTTCCCTCCCCGCCACACATCTCCTCCTGCGGCCCTCCCTGTCAGCGCGAGCTCAGCGGACACCTGTTGCTCACACCGCGCCCACAAATCACACGGAGGGTCCGGGGGCCCGCGCGGTGGCACTGAGCTGAGAGATTGGCTTCACAGATTGACGCCATGTTGGACAGACCCCCCCCCCCCGACAGTCAGAGGTATTAATGATGACTCGAGGGGCCGCATTTCCGCCGCCACATAATCTGCAAATCAAGCCGATTTGTGGCGGTTGTTCTGCGTCTCTGCCGGTGCGCGTACATGCGGCTTAAACGGATTTGACACAGCCGCTTTCTTTCCTCCCGTTAATGTGTCAGTGAAAGCTGCTTAACTCAAGCTTCACACCTTCACTGATGCTTTTAAAATCACTGCGTCAGTCAGACATGATGTTTTTTTTATTGCTTTTTAATTCATTATTCAGTCACGGACGCAAACCAGTGCTCATATTCACAGACACCTGTGCGTAAAAGTGCCAGTTACTGACATCTCCTGGCTATTAACACTGCAAATGACCTTCACATGAATGAGTGAAAGAATGAATGAATGAATGAATCGCTGCAAAGCTCCGCGGTTTGAATGTAAAAAACGACTCACTGATCTGGTTCGTAGATTTCCTCAGATTCGTTTTGGGATCTGTTGGATTAAATGTCGGATTTCTCATTTATGTTATTAATGTAACACCTAAAACTCGAGGGAATATTTTTATCCGCTGTAAATCTGCTGATATTCAGGGAAAACTATTGCAAGTGTTCAAGAAATCCCCTCTAATCCTTTGACGGACCTCTGACTTTGAGCTCTTACGCTGTAAAATCGTGGAGTTTGTAGAAATGTAAAGTTACCAAATAACTTCTATTTCCGGTCATTATTTACTTTTTTGTGTTTTTTTAAAGATATTTTATAGATTTGGAGCAGACACAAAACTAAGAAAATATTTTGAGCAGAAGTTTTAATGCCACAAAGTCAACACTGTTTGTACTTACAGGTTATTCAGTGTATCAGCGACCAAACGTACAAAAATAATACAAGCAAAGATCCGCATTTGACAGAACTGCAGGGTCAGTACTGCAGCTCTTTGATCCACTTTGGGTTTTGACATTTAAGGGAAAGAAAAACTTCAGTGATGCACATTTACAGAAAGAAAAAGTTCCTTAAAATCAACTTTTTCAAACAGAAGTCAGTCGCCTCCTCTCAGTGGAAACGTTTTTCTCTGAATTGTGACTTCAAATGTCCTCATTTCACACACACGGGTTCAGTTTTTCATAGTTTTTCTTTTTTGGAGAATGAAAAGGACAGTGAGACGTCAGTTTCAGAAATCTGTTTTCCTTCATCTTGCGGAATACTTGCGGCAATCAGAATTTGATCGGAACATTGTTTTATGTTCAGTCGTCTGAGCAGGAATCAGCCCGTCTGCGCTCTGCCGCAGCAGCGTGGCTCTGTGTCTGCTCTGCTGTGAACGCGTACTGTAGGTATGAAAGCGTGTCGCCTCTCCGGTGAATGAGCGGCCTTTGAGCTCAGCGCCGAGCCTTTCTCAACCAAATCACCGCTTGGCGCGACGCTCTAATGTCTGCTGGAAGCTAAAGGGAATAAAACCTGTCAGACAGTAAAATGGTCGTGTCCTTTTAAGCCGTGCCAAGCCCGAAGCCGGAATGACAAGATAGCCGGGAGTATTTCAGCCGTCCCTTCCGCTTGGCTGCGAGCGCACCAAAGGATGTAGAGAGGCGCTCCGAGCTGCGCGCACTAAAAACCATCAACGGCACAAAGGCGCTAAGGTGCGAGAAAGTACAATGCGCGCAGTGTTTGAGGCCGCCGGCTCCTCCTGCCAAAGAGATGAAGCTGCGAGCATTGACTCCCGAACATTTGACTTTCTAATGTCTGTAATGGGATTACATGCTCCTGTCGCGCCTGTAACACGGAGCGGACGGACTCAGAGGGCTGCAGAGGAGAGAGAGGGAGAGGGAGAAAACTCTGGAAATGACTTTTTAAAAAATCCCTCAATCTTCAATGTGAGATTTGAACGCAGAAATAATGGCGTCGGAAAAAAACAGACCTGAGAAAACTTTGACAGTGAAAATAAAATCAGGCTAAAAACAAACAAGAATCATACAATAAACATCAGACTCACCTGTTCAGCCGCGTGAAGCTTTTTAAAATCCACGTTCCGAGTCCTCACGTGCAGCGGCCTGCCAGCGGCGCTTCATGTGGCCTTGTGCTCGCGCTTCTCGGGCCCGCATGGCTCATATATGCGGCAGAGTGTTGGCGCAGTGGGGGCGGCCGCACAGGAGGCCGCGGGGGCACATGTTGCAGAGATGCCGCTACCACGGGAAAATCTGCGCCGGCAGCACCTGGCAGCGCATTCAACAGCGCCCAGCACACTGCCTCACGGCCGCGCGCGCTCTGAACACCTTCAGCTGCTGCGGGCTACAGTGTGCGCTCATTAGCATGCCGCGCGCGTGTTTGTGTCCAAAAAACTGGGCTGCTTTGGGTTAACTGTCCGTTTCCCAACGAGACTTTTAGTGAAAAACTCTATATTCTATTCATCAGCTGACCGGAAGCAGACACCACGTGCGTATTCATAATATTATTTGAAAATATGCGGCATCATTGTCTGCGCGAGATTTCATTCAAAATTAATTCTTAGAAGACCCAACATTTACACTGACACAAAACAAAACCAGGTCTGGTTTCTCACCGTGAAAACATTAACCTTTAATAATAATAATAATAATAATAATAATAATAATGTGACGTGTGTAGGCTATGTCATCATATTTTATTAGTTTATTCCTTAAAGACAGAAAGAAAAAGAAATGTGTGTATTTGTTGTAACAGGAGCTTCTTTTATTGGCAGGTGGAGTTTGCTTAGTAACCAAACATTTCTAGTTGTTGTTGTTGTTGGTGTTGTTGTTGTTGTGTTTATGTCATGATCAACAGCCTGATGAATGACGTACATAAATACATATAAAAAAAATAAACCAAGCGAACACTCCTGTTTCATTTGGTCTAAGTGCTTTTTTATTCGCAGTGAATATAAATATAAATCA
>JAPZDX010000004.1:172501-183725 GCA_029783625.1 Naso annulatus | reverse complement strand
TCTTCCTTGTTACTGCACACACAGTCCAAAGAATGGGATCTATCTTCTTGTCTGGAACTCAGGAGGGAGGCAAATAAAATAAAAAAATGTTGGCATATCTCTTAAAACAGACTGGATTTTTTGGGCCTGACAGTAACAATGTAACATGTTGGCATCTCTACGTCAGTGACAAAAACATTCATTTCAGAGCTGTGCTGAAAGTTTGTCTGACCTCACATTTCCAGTAATGTGTGTAGGATAGCAAACAATAAATACAAACATGCATGTGGCTGCAGAGTGTGACAAAAATCTACAGCCGAAGGAAACTTCTCACGACACTTCAAGTGCAGACGTCTCTGAGCTGTCACAACCTTGCTGCTTCAGATCTACCTTTTCGTAGTGATCTTTCTGCCGTTGATGATCTTGGTAGAAGTGGACACGGAACGGAAGTTGCCCATTCCTCCTCCACCACCTCCCCCAAAGGATGTGGAGGAGAAAGAGGTGAAGCCTCCACCTCCCAGACTGCCCATGGTTGTCATGTGACCCATGGGACCCATGGCGCTCATTGAGCCAAAAGAGCCAAAGCCTGACAGAAACATGTGACAGCGTGTCATATATTTTTTTTTTCTTTTTTGTCAGTGGTGTCAGTGGTTTAAGTGTTACCTGGGTCAAAAGGTGAGAAGCCAGTGCCAAAGGGAGGAAAACCAACAAAGCCCCCATAAAATGAGCCACCTGTCCGGCTGCGATTTGCCCGACTTTGATGCCGTCGGCCACTGCCAAAAAACGGATCCTCACTAAACGGATCTGCACCTTAGAGAACAGGAGAGAGAACAGTAAGTAAAGGAAATCCAACCTGCAGCAGGAAAAAGAGAAAAATCCGTCTTCAGGCCGAAAGTTTTTAAATCTGCATTTTGGTGAAAACTCCTCCAGCGGCGGCAGACTTAGTGAAGCACTAGTCTGACTCATCGCATACAGACTACGTATGAGCCTATTTCAGTAAGTGCATGCTTTCATTTTGAAGGGCACCGTTGCTGCACCTGCATCCAGGTTCAGCATCGCCCAAGACGATTGTGACTGGTTTAAAAATACAAAGAAGCTGGAGTGTTTTTTCCCCTTTGCTACAGAGGTAATGAGTGCAGACAGACCTTCATCCAGCACTGACACACTGCTCTGTGGACACCGGGCCGGCTGTACACGACCGCGTCTCTACGGTGAAACAGAACTACTCACCAAAGAAGTCGAATGGGTCTCTGCCTCCAAAGAATTCCCTGAAGACGTCTTCTGGGTTGCGGAATGTGAACGGTTCATGGAAATGTTCTCCGTTGTGGAAATGGCCGCCTGAAACATCACAACAATGAAAACCGAAGGAAACACTTTAAATCCAAATCTAATCCAAAAAATTACAAACAGCATACAACAATGAATACTGCCGAGTCAGGACTAGGGATGGGACGATTATCATTTTTACTGTCAATCGTGATAAAAACACTCAATAATTTAGTCGTGTTGAGTTTAAATCAATCGCATAATCGTCATAATCATGAATTAAAGTGTCACTATTCATGCTGGTAAGAAGTGAACAGTCCACGCTACGATGCCAGCTGGAGCTACAGAACAGAGGAGAATTACTCACGTAGTCTTTTTTGATTTATCCGTTGTTTATGCAGGGATACCTTATAATTTATCATTCCCTTATTTATTTTTATTATTTATTTACTTTGATCAAGCTGTGTCCCCTATGACTCAGCACAGGTTGGAAGATAAAGAGATAACAGTAAGTTTTTTGCCTTTCCTTTTTTTATTTTCTTGATGTTTTCTTAGTATATCTAATACATTTAGAATTTTTCACTTTCATTTAATTTTAATTTTTTTTACTATTATTTTTTAGATTTTTAAAAAATTACTACAATAATATTGTGTATCGCAATTATTTTGGCCACAATAATTATGACATGAAATTTTCGAATCGCCCCACCCCGTGTCAGGAGGATTTTCATCCAGTCACCTCCATCTGTTCCTCTAAGCATCAAACTATGCTTCTGTTAAATTACCCAAAAACCAAACCTGGGACAGGACACGCCCCCACCCCGCCAACACTGGACGTGTTCGGCATGACATGATTTAATACAGAACACAGAAACATTCTGATGCTTCTGCATGATTTGCTCTGTTGCTAATCACAGCAGGACGTTCGACTCCAGCTGCCGCCTCACAGCTGCACGTCTGAAGTTCAGTTTACATCCATGACTGAAGTGAAATACATCGTTTTAAGTTTTTGGTAGTTGGGTTGATGTGGGCGTGGTTATCCCCGACCTATATTACATAATATAAATAACGCCAATCAAAAATTCAAAGTCTGGTGTCTGTTCTGCTCTGTTCATTCAGCCTCTTCCAGTCTGAGCCAACGTCTCACGCCTGCTGCATTTAGCCACGTGAGCGATACAATCGTTACGCCAGCAAATGTCGTCAAGAAAGGCAAAAACCAAATTAATTATATTTGATTTCAGACATGTCACTACTGTACATGCACAATATGTATGTGTGACAAATTAATCCTCTTAAGTCCTCTTCAAGTTGTCATATTGCCATTTAAGGTGGACTGATTAATTCATGGAGTAACTTGCATTGAACAACATGCAAGAAAACATTCCACCTTAAAAGATGCATTTGAGTGGCTCAGTGCATGAAATGATCTCTTCCCCACCAGTAACGTTCAACTAGCCAACATTAAAAGGCGGCAAAGCATCCTTTGGTTTTTGTATCATGTTTTAAAAAGCTACAGAAACTTTACAGTTGGCGTTTAATCTGGGCACAGATCATCGGTTCATCAGTGAACTTCCTCCTCGCAGTGACGCCGTAACGAGTCGGGCTGCTGCAGCGAGCAGACCGGCAGCTCTCACCGCCAGCTGCAGCTCGCCGCAAATCTGAAAACTTTGTCAAAGATTAACAGACAAGCGTCATTTGGATAAACTGATGACATGTTTTAAGTCTACATGGAAACATAAAAAACCATTTACTCCACCTAAAAAATCTATTAATTTTACTGAAGTGATACATTAACAGTTCTGCGATGACTGAGCTGTTCCCTGCTTCGCTCCGTGGCTGTTTGTGGAGACGAGAGACAGTTGACAAAGCTGGGGCTCAAGGAGCTGTCAGTCAAAACGTGATCTGCCACGCCCACACAGTCTGGAGAAATGGTATTACCCCAAAATAAGCTCTGTTTGGGCTCGGTGTTCTAATAGTTGGGAACATTTATTTTCTCCCAGAGTCGATATTTAATGAGACGCTCAGCTTTGATATAACACGTGCACTCTCACCGTTTCAAGCTGCGTTGCCAGACGCTTTGATAATTAACAGCACCAAGTGCTGTACATTACAACAGCATTTAAACTAACGGATCAGTAACATCTATCATCTTGAAGAACGTTTTGGCTAAATGGCTCTTAAATACACACAAAACTTTGATTTTAAACTTTGTAATCTTACAGAATAAATTGTGCTCCACTTAGACAGTTTTCTCTGTGTTTTCTTGCTTTTAGACTAGTTGACTAGTCGCAATTAAAATTTCCATTTAACCATCAGGGAAATTTGTCGCCACCTGCATCTCTTGTCATTGTGGTGCAGACGGTCTTGGGTTTGAATCCTGGTCCTCTCTGTGTGGCCTTTGCATGTTCTCACTGTCCCTGTGTTGGTTTCCTCGGGGTCCTCCCACCATCACAGACATATATGTCAGGGTCGATACTCCAGTCAGTGCACCTGACCGAGGCACTGGCAGAGATCTGGTGTCTGGGCGCTATACTGCAGGAGCCCCCTGCTCCTGCCAGGGACCCCCCCCAACCATGACCCCTGACCTTTTTCTCTCAAATACAGAGGATTGATTTCTCCGAGGAAATCAACAAAGTTACTGCAAGATTTCTGAGGGACAACATTCATCACAAACAACCTGAACTGCAGCACGATGGGCTCTCCAACATGATGATGCACATCTAAAGACTTACTCATGGAGGTTATTGCTTATAGCTGCTACATGCACGTCACTGTGCTTCTCGGCCAAAGAGTCTCAGAAATTTTTAGAGCAACCTTTAGTCTTTGGTTTTGTTTAAACAGAAAAATCACAACAAAACTCTTTACAACGTGTTGTGCTTTCGATAACACCTTCGAGCAGTAAAATCCATGGCCATGAATGCACAGTTTTGGGAAGGGCCTAGCCAACAGTTACCTGACGCCATTCGTATTAAAGGTTGTCTGATCCTTTCTGCAGTCAACCTGTATGACCGCACGGGTCCATGAGAATTCACAATTATTTGTAAAATTTCAGATTTTAACATAATATGTTTTTACACAATCATAATTTGGTGTTGCACCGTTTGGCCCTTTATCTGTTTCTGTGTACGTGACGCAGTGAGGTAGGAGTAGGTTTTATATCAGGGTTTTATTTCTCAATAATTCTGTTTCTGTTTTCTATTTGCAGATTTCTCTAACATGGCTGCACACTCTGTCCCTAAATGTCATTCAGAGTAAAGGCACTCTGTCTCTAACCCCAACTTCTCTCACTCTGCAGTGGACTCATCCAAACTCGCCTGTGGCTAACTCTCCATCACACAGAGGGGCCTTTTTTAAAATGACGCCAATTCAAACAACACACGCAAAATGGAGGACTGAGACAGACGAATGAAGGAGGAGCAGGAGATGAACAAGTGGAGGGAAAAACATATGAAGGAGAGAGAGAGAGAGAAAGATGAAACGTCCAGCAGAAGCCCACCCACCCGACCCCTGGTGACTGAGTCCAGCCTGATTGGACAGGCCGTGATTTGTGACTCCACTCAGAGTGCAGTGACAGCTGAAGCAAGCAGTGGATGGTTGGAAAGTGGCCCCCGAGCCCCTCCAGCAGTGACGGAAATAAAGACAGGCCTGGAGAGGAGAGTGAATGTGAGCGAGTGTGAGACCTGGCGTCTTTACTGCCTACAAAGGCCTATAATGTGTGTTCTTGTGTGCCTACAGCTCAGTTTCCATCCAACTGTTCAGCAAATGTGGTCGGTGCTGCAATAAACGCTTGTGCGTCTTCCAGCTGAGTTGAAGCAAATTTTGTTTCCCACCAGACGAACACAGAGTGCCTTCACAGTGTCCATCAGAGAGGGAGAAGTCAGACTGAGAGCTGTTCACGCCGTGCTCTCGTTGCAGCTGCCTTCTGTCAGACACTGACAACATCAGATAATAATGAAAGCTCATTTTGAACTGGAGTGCACTTTACTGGAACTGTTCACCCGCTCACACTCCAACCAGACCGTCACTCCTCACTTAAATGCATTTTGCAATCTGCTGCTGAATCTAATGAATGAAGTTTTCACAGTGAAGGAAGCCAAACGTGCATATCAAAGAGTATATTATACAAATCTGTGTGTGTGTGTGTGTGTGTGTGTGTGTGTGTGGGCGGGCTGTGGACTGGATCTGTTCGGAAATGCACTCTGAGTTGATGGAAGCCGACAGCTGCCGTACCGTTTTACCGGCTGACGTGTTGGTGGGTGAGAGGGGTGCAGGCAGGAATGTGAAGCGCTCGGCTCGTTCTGCCTCGGCCTCGTCCTGAGAGAGCGCCTCTATTTATATCAGAGTGTCCATCGATCTGTTCATATCTGTTTCTGTGGGTCTCAGCACCTGCCTGCCTTTTTTAGCACCACAACTTGTGCACATGAGACAATCACAGGGTTTTATTCTGAAGTTTAAAGGACAAGTGGAAATGTTGAACTTAGTCTCATTTTAAAGGCACATCTGTTTTTCCTCGGTGCAGTTGTCGTTTTGGAACTAAGTTCAACATTTTTAGGTGTATCTGCCTTTATTGATGCTGTGTGTGTGTGTGTGTGTGTGTGTGTGTGTGTGTGTGTGAAGAACAGAGTGTGTGAGTGGAGCGGTGCACAGAGCTGTCAATCAACCCCCCTCCACTCACAGTTCACCCGGCTCTCAAATCGCTCACTTCAGAATCAGAAAACTCTTTCGCTGTGAATCTTTATCGGCAGAAGTGATGTCATCACATTTTTGGCATCTGTTCATTTTACAGGAGCTGTACACCTGTGTGACTTCACTTCCTTTTTCTTTGTAAACTCCATCGTCCAGCTCTCAACATCGTATCTCTGACAGAAAATGCAGTGGGTGGAGCGGTTACTGATACACAGATGCATTCTGGGTCGGGCTTACTTCAGACTCATGGTGTGAGCGGGATGGGGGGAAATCGGAGCAGGAAGAATGGGGATAAGGTGACGCTATATTTAAAAGGTGGCTCCTCCCACTCATGCTCCCCGCTTGCTGCTCCACTCACATGCTGTAGAAGAATTTTACACAGATGGAAGAACTTCAGTTCAATAGAAACATGCCGCAGTTTCAGTGTCAAACGTAAATTGTTTTGATGACTGACTGTTATTTTAACTTACTGCGGTTTTATCAGTACGCCACTTGAACCTGCTATTTCCTGTCCACCGTTTATTTTACTGGCAGATGTACAGCATGTGAGCATTGAGCTTCTAATTCCTCGTGCCCTCTGTGAGCTAGCCACTAGGGCTGTAACGACACATTTCAGCAACAATACGATGCGTGTGACGATGCAGGGTTGGTAATATGATACAAGAGCGACATGGGCTCATTTAGAGCGATACGATGTGATACAATTCAGTGACTAGAAATCGATATAATAAAATTTTCTTTGCCATGAACAGAGTTAAAGAAAAAGTCTGTTTCTGTGCAGTGGTAGAGGAGGTGAAACTCTGGAGAAGCTCGACACACTGAACTCCACAAACATTCAGTTCAAGGCCTCGATTCAGTCTGTGTGGACTCAAACGTGACTGAAAATCTCTGGTTCTCCTGCTGCTTCCTGCTGTGATCCACCGTTATCTGACACAACACACACGAGCAGAACGAAGGAGAATGAACTGGAGTAACCTTTACCACTATTTGCCATCAGAACAGAGAAAAATACATCCACAGAACGTTTGACTTGATAAATACAAGGCAATGATTGTAAGTAACGATACAATCGATTTTTGCTTTGAAAAACGATTTTCCATTGATACAGGTCACACTAGAAGGATGATTTGTCATTTACCATCGATGGAGTTTGATCATAGGAATACAAATCGATGCATCGACGTGTCCTTACGCCCCTACAGGCCAGTGTAACTGTGGCCATGCTCGTTTTAAAAAGCAGCTCGCCTGACAGTGTTGTTGCTTTCACAGGAAATTTTAACCAGAACTTTTTGTGTTTTGACGTCTTGTTTCCTTTTTAGTGCTGCAAAAATTAAAATTAATAATGGAAGTTAGAGGGATATATCCTATAGAGATAGTTTCCTGATGAAATGAAGCATTGAGATAGCATATTTTTATTTAATGTATTTAATTTGTTTTTATTATTTGAAATGTTCAAATCTATCAAGTAATAATGTCAGTGTGTGACGAAACACCAACCAGGATCTGTGCTGAAGTGTCTGAAAATGGGACAGCGCAGTGAAATCGTGAGTTTGATCTGAACCAAGATCTGAACTCGTAAGTTGGGATTCTGTGAGAGTTCGTGACTCATATCAGTGAGCGCGCCGTTTCCTGTCCGTTCTCAGAGTGAGAGCAACAGAAGCACGTGTGCAGTTTTTGCTTCTTTTCAGGTATGAAAGAAAACCAGAACAGAAAAAATGTTACAAACTGATAAATGTTGAGGTTTGAAGCGGGGACATCTTTTTATCCCGACTGTGTCCGTGGAATACGTGGACTAAATCCACACCAGTGACATTAAAAAGACGTCACTTTCACTTCTGTAGTCTGCTTTGGTCTGAGTCAGGACTAGTATGTACTGTGCAGGTACAGTATGTACTACACACAGCACTGAACAGACTTGAGGCCTCGGCAGTGTGAATGGCTGCTTCATTCACTACAGCAGGTGACGTCCTCACATTGGCCAACACCTGCAGCAGTCGGACCGTATCTATGGTTACGTACATGTGACTGTTCTCGGGGGCGGGGGGGTATGGTAACGTTTTTTTAACTCTGTCGTCAGTCGTAGAATTTAAACAAAATAAAAACAATAAAATTTAAAAATGAGCTTGAAAAAATTTTTGCTTAGATTTTTTTGCCTTACAGCGTATATGCTACAAATTACAGAACTGTGATGCCAAAGAACTTATTTAGTCATTCATTCATTCTTTGACATGGTTAAACACATTTTGTAGCTGTTAACAACACATTTTGTGTTTGCTGTTTAAAGTGAATAATGATTTCCATCAATAATAAACAGCCTGTATCCACATTTTACTTCTTTTTTTTTTACAGTGGATTCTGTGAAAGAGAAGTCGTTGCTGACATGACGGTGAAACAATGATTCAGTCTCAGTGTGTTCCAACAGCATGCCAGAGGTTTAACCTGTGGTGGCTCATCGGCTTCATTTTATGGTTCTGTAATTTACAAATAATTTCCACAAAGTTACAATTCATTGCTGAAAACTTTACAGGAATTTATTAAAATTTGTTTTCATTTCCTGTTTGATAACTGCCTCTTTTTTTCCCCCACAGATCGGGCTTTGAAAGATGAATCATTTATGTTAAATGTATTTCTGTATTTAGTGAAAGATTAAATATTGATATTTTGAACTCTTAATCAAGTTTACGAAGAAGAAAAACATTGTCTTAAATGTGTTTCCATCCTGTTTGTTGGATTTAAGAGAATTTATTTGTGGATTGTGGTTTTGCATGCAGACATTGGCTCATTTTCAAAGCTCTGCTGTCAGAGTGGATGTGGTGAAAAGTGTGTGTATCCACTCACCTGAAGTGTGAGTAACTGTTTGGAACGAGCTGCAGAATTTAAAGCATAAAGTCCGAGTGTGAATCTCTTTAGTTTTGTTACATTTGTTTGAACCTTCGGGCCGAACGAGGCTGCAGTTTGGTGCTTATGATGTTTTTTCAGATGAAGCATGACAAGCTTCATTTCCGTTTGTTTATAGAATCTGACTGAAGTTCAGGGAAAAACTTTTTTTGATAATATCACACTGATTGTAGCTGGCATATAAACAGCATGATCAGCATAAAAATCTAATTACTAGCCTTAACCATAACCATCCAGGAGGCGTGTAGTTAGTCAGAAAATCTGCTGTCAGCGTTTGTCCCTCGTCGCAGCGTGTAAATAGCAAAGATAAACCTGCATAAGAAGACTGAAAACTTCATCCTGAGAGTGTTTGTGCACACATTAGCCAAAGACGGCGGCTAGAAAACCAGCAAACAGCGAAACGTTCAGTGTCTTTAAACCTGTCGCTGCTGAGCCCTTCGAACAGATTTGTTCTAGATTTAGCAGCTCTGTTGTTACGTAGAGCCTCTGGCAGTGATTTCAGACAACTGTGGTCACATCTGTTATTTGGACTCTAAGATTTCTAAAAATGCTTTGTGAAACATGAAAATGAGATGTGTCCTAACATACATTTTCTCTGTAAGGCAGAGGGAACCCTCCGTCTCCACGTCTCACTTAACGTCTTAACATGGGATATACATACATTTAAAAAAATCTGAATTAAGTTTGTTACCCATTTTTAAAAATATATTCTTCCCAGTTGAAGAGTCAAAGAATTCTCATCTTTCTGTCAAAGCTGGTTTCCATGTTGCAGGAAATGTCACCAGTGAGTGACCTTTCAATGAGTGTATGAAATCTGAAGCCATAAAGTTGGAAACACTCCACAGATCAAACTGATCCAACGTGCTTCAGAGAATGTGTCGTGAGGGTGAAAGCTGTTTTTGCTCTTTTTAGTCTCTTCAGAGGGTTCACAGTACCTGGACGTTTCGAGGTGACGGAGGCAGTTTGTCTGCAGACGGCAGGCTGATGGTTACCGTATGTGTGGAAGCAAACCGTGCCGTACTCGGCGCAGTGAGAACATGTTGGTGTTCTGCCGTGGTTCAGACTTCAGCTTCAGGTGCTTGGTGGTGACTGCATGTGACGTCCGACATGACGAGTGCTGTGGTACAGTGTCTGACGGGCGATTGTTCGGCTGTAAGCACTGGATGAATGTGGTGAAATAAGCCAACGATGAAGGTGCATGGTTCACAGTGTGAGAACTGCACTGCAGAACATTTCTCACATCATCACGTCGTTCTGTGTGTTTAACTGAAGATGCGCTCACAGCAGCATTTTGCAAAATATTCAGAGTTTCTGTGGATGTGCTGCAATCGATCAGTTCACTTGAAAGGCTGAGGTAAGTTGGATATTAGTGGACTTTGACCAATAAGCTGCAGTCTTACAGACGCACAGTCTGTCAGTTCACACACATCTATCTGTGTGTGTGTGGTTCCGCCAGTCAACATCAGCACTGAGACAAAAAATGTACCACAGATGAAGTAAAACAAGAATGTGTGGAGGAGGCTGAGGCGTCAGCGCTCCTCGGTGAGGAAGGCCGTGGCGTGTGCAGAGGTCTTCCTCTGCTGCAGTGTGGGCGGTGCTCAGTTTCCCACAGAGAAAACGGTCACGTGACGCTTCACTGATCTGATCAGAAGGAGAAGCAAAGTTTTTGTCGCAGGAGGAAGTTGTGTAGGGAAGAGACAGGAAGCACTGCTCTGACATTTGTGATGAAATGATGTTTTTGATGGTCAGAGCCTTGTTGGATTCATCATGAATGTTCTTTGTACACTATTTTAATTGGCAACAAATCTTTAATTGAACCCTGTTAATTATGTTGTGACATCACTACGTCTGAAACTTGTGTTTGAAATGTCAACAATGATTTTTGTTTGAGTTTTATGAAATGAGCTGCAACATTTTTCTTGTTTGAAGGCTGTTTGTACAGTTTCTGCTGATTCGACCGAATGTGCCGCCAACTTTTTGACCCTCGCTGGACTTTCTGTTCTGGTTCTGTACAGGATTTCTACACCACTGTATATTGTGTAGAGCCTTTTTTCTAAAACTCTCAATCTTTCTGATGATACAGTGCAAATATTGTTCTGTTTTTTTGCCAGTTGTTTCTATGAAGATCAATTAAAATGTGGGTACATCCAACATGTAACGTGTGTGTGTGTGTGTGTGTGTGTGTTTTCTTTGTCTCATACTTGAGCTCTCCACTTCACAGGCAACAGTGACTTTTTGAGTATTATTGCTGTCTAATCACTGCAGTGAAGGGTCACTAATAAGTCATCGCTGCACAGGTATGGTACTGAGGTATATTTTACACCCCTTTAGCAGGCTATGTGGACTTTATTGGTCTTAAGAATGTATGTAGGTGAAGACACACCTAAGGATCACA
>JAPZDX010000004.1:83414-94075 GCA_029783625.1 Naso annulatus | reverse complement strand
CTAAATTTACTCTTACCTAAAACAGGATCCATTACTTGAGTAAAGTCTCCTGCTGACATAATGTGACCCTCTTTTGAACCCAGTGTTTTGTTCACCTCATTAATAAAGGCAGGGTCGTCCTTATTAGGTGCATATGTGCTGCACAATACCACTTTAACACCGTTGATCAGGGCATCTATACAAATTATCCTCACCGCTTCATCTTTAGTTTCTCCTAGCTTTACAAAGCTCAGCCTTTTGTTAATTAGTATAATTACCCCATTTTGTTTGCTATTAAAAGATGAGAAAAATACTTGGCCTACCCAATCTCATTTGAATTTTAAAGCTTCAGCATCCTTAATATGTGAGTCCTGTACGAACACAACATCAGCCTGTTTATGCTTAAGATATGTCAAAATCTTCTTTCTTTTTACTGGGTTCCCACAACTATTAGGCTAATATTCAGTGAAATAGATTTAACCATTGTTATGTCCTAAGCACTATGCACATTTGTGCAACATTTTAACATTTCTCAGACGGCTGTTACTATAAAAGAAGGTAGAAAAATAAAAAACACACTGCTGTACCCTCAACACATATTTAACTGTGAATAAATACTGCACCCTAGTGGTCATGCATTGAACACACGCAAAACAAAACCTCCCTTCTCATAGCGAGGTAAAACACAGAATGTAAAGAAGAACAAGTAAACCCCTTGTGTAACAGAGCAAAATCACAGAAAATGAAATAAGAAAAAAGGACACACCAATTTGGTCCACGCAGCTCTGTGCGTGTTAACAAGCCCACGTTGAGTAACCTCGTTAACTCCAGGCTTCTCTCTGACACTCCCCCACCAAACCTGTGCATGTTAAATCCTACCAGTTCTCGCCATCACATAGTCTCCTCATTCTTTATGCGTTAGTGGCCTTACAATGTTCTTTGATGAACTTCTCCGCCGCTGCACTGGATGTGAACCTCATATTCTTCCCCTTCCATGTGAAACGTGTTGTCACCGGGTATGCGAGAGTGTACCACGAGTCGATATCTCAGAGTAGTTTCCGAGCTTCACTGAATGCAGTCCGTTTTTCAGCAAGCTCTCTAGACATGTCAGGAAAAATGGAGAGCTTAGCACCTTCCTATTCCATTCCTCGCTTTGCCTTGGCCACCTGTAGAACTTTCTCTCTTGCAGAGGGGCGCAGAAATCGTATCAGCACTATTCTGGGTGATTTGTTTGGATTGGCACTGGGAGCACCCACTCGGTGTGCTGTTTCAATCTCAGATTCCACATTTAATTCAATACCTAGCCTCTCGGTTAGAATCCGTTGCACATATTCTATCATATTTCCTGATACAAGTCTGACACAACAGCGTTGACTATAGCTTTCCAAAAACTCAGTGTGGTTCAACAGACTTACCATCCTCTTATCATTGTTCTCGCTGGACTCCTTCAGTTGTGCAGTACAGTCCTCCATTGTGGAGATTCGCCCCTCTGCTTAAGACAATCTCTCTTGAATTGCATTCACTGAATTTACCAGTTCTGCGGTTGTTCCTTTAATTGTGGCTACATCCGAAGCTACTACACTCCAGGTAGCGCCCGACTTGCTAATCTTAGCCAACACAGCTTGCATTGTCACGTCCTGAGTTGTTTGCACTTTGTGGTGGCCTTCATCAGGATCTTCTGGTGTGGGTGGTTCATTCTGCTGCTGTGCATTTGCCCGAGTTGTCACCGTAGTTTGCGCCTTCCCTTTGAAATATTTCGAGGTAGACATCCTGTGCTTTGTTACCGAAGCTAGCAAAATTTACTTTAAATTAACAAAGGGTGGAGTAAATATGTTTGAATGGGTCAAATTTAGTGGTGGGTTTGTGGAGCTCTTCTAGAGTGCAGCCATCTTGCTCGGCGTACCCACGTGACCCAGTCCATTCATTCTTACTTGAGAAATAAACGTGATCACAGATTATGATCAATTCTTTCACCCCATAGTCACCAAGATACATATTGGACCCATTTTTCACAGACACATATCTTCTGAACATTCTGACACAAAATGTAATTTTCAGAAACACAAATCAGGAGAAATTAACTTTGTTCCAGACCTGTCTCTGTCTCAGCAACACATTCTCAAGAGATTTGGGAACCGGAGTTTCCCGCCTTGTTTCACAACGGACATAAACGGACATTTAAATGGTCTTACAGGTGAAACCGTGAATTAAAAATTCAAACTTACATCAAACAAATATCATGTGACACAAAATCCATCCGCGTTAATCCATTCACATGATGTTATAACACTTACAGACGAGGCGGAGTGACGGTGGTTCCTAACTGTCTCCATGGGAGACGTGACTCTGCCCACTAAGGAGACGGAAAGTGCATTTACCATTTCACACCACTGGCACAGCATACAGTGGTGGATCTTGTGTTATATTGACTATCTTTGGTATCAGCCTGGACTTCAGCCGTTGAAAATGATTTCAGTGGGCGGAGACGGGAGGGAGTACTTTCCTCAAGTGACTGCTGAGTATCAGTTGGCAGCTTCCGTCTCTGCATGGCTGTGATCCCCAATTTTGAAGCTTCTTGCATCTGATCCTCCATTAGCTCAACGAGTGGTGAAACAGCTATGAAGATCAGATTTGTGCCAGGGAGCATCATCTTCATCACCAACACAGCAAGCTGATAAATCAAGCTTTGGCCAAATCCAGTCGGAAGAACAGCGTACATATCTTTTCCTCTGAGGAAGTCTGTTACATTCTCTTGTTCTTGTTAAATTGATATTTTTATGTCTATCTCTGCAATAACTGCATTTATTGTTTTGTTTTGTTTTTGTTAACCTAAGCGCTTGTTGCTTTGGAAGCCGCCATTACTGTTTAGCAGGCAGCAGCAAATCTGATTGGCTGGTCATGTTGTCAACTACAGCACAGCCCCTTATCGGCCGTTCATATTCTGGTTTGAAATGGTTTTAAAAGCTGTAAGTGCAGACAGATCTATCTGATCAATGTCCTCTAATCGTGTTTCATGTCTTTGTTTAGGTGTCGGCTCTTCATCTACTACCTTGTGATTCTGGTGGAGAATGCTGCTCTCAGTGCATTGTGGTACCTCTACCGGTCTCCTCGCACCACTGACGCCTTCGCCGTACCAGCACTCTGCGTCATCTTCAGCAGTTTCCTCACCGGTGTGGTTTTCATGCTCATGTACTATGCCTTTTTCCATCCCAACGGGCCACGTTTTGGACGCTCGCCTAGCGGCCAGGCTCTGGACCTGGACCCAACTGCTCAGTTCTCAACACTACCGTCTGAAGGTGCCACCAACTCACTGCGCTCCAACCGAGGTGCCACCACCACCCTGGAGCGTGACATGGGGAAATACTCTGAGCGGGATGGCTGCATGCCCGTGTTTCAGGTGCGACCCACAGTGCCATCCACACCATCATCTCGCGCTCCACGTCTCGAAGAGACCGTCATCAAGATCGACCTTTGTAGGAACCGCTACCCAGCCTGGGAGCGCCACGTCCTCGACCGCAGTATACGCAAGGCGATCCTGGCCATAGACTGCTCCCTGACTCCTCCTAGGCTGCAGTACAAAGATGACGCTCTGGTGCAGGAAAGGCTGGAATATGAGACCACGTTATAGTTCAGCCCTGCTCCAGGAACTCACACAGGGCTGCAGATGTCAGAGGATTGTGCTGCTATCTGCTCCACATAAGCAGCAACAGGGACTGAGGCAATAAGAATTTGTTTCTACCAACGATTCCACTTCACAGCTCCTTCTCCTTTCTCTTTTCTGTTCCTCAGCATTGACAGCCTGCCGGTAGAGGTCAGAGGAGCACTTATCGTGCAGTGCAGTTGGTGTTGCTGGATGTGTTTGGTTCTTTGTAAGATGGTTGCTGTTATTCTAACACCTATCAGGGAAATCCTGTCTGCTACAAACTAAATGCAAATCAACAGAGTGCTTCAACACTCTGCTCAGACTCGACCACAAATTGATGCACTGTTATGGACAGTATGGTTGAGAGGTGGTTGACAAGGCCATGTCCATCCCAGTTCATCACATATTCAGCGGAATCACACAGAAATATCTTGAACATGTTGAGGAATAGAACTGATTCTATCTATCATAGCTGTCTTCATGTGTTTGGAAGTTGTGATGATGTGTTCCCATAGCAGCCACAGCTGGGTGCTCTTTGAACAACAGTATTTACATGATAACACTCAATGCCCCTGTTCTCTATGTGCCAAATAGAGCCAGTGTCCTCTGTCCTCTGAGGAGTGAGACACCTCAGAGACGACAGGTTAGTCTGAGAAGTTCTGCCTTGGTCTAAACATTTTCCTTCTCCCAGATGAAGAGGGTCAGAGAGTCAGTGAACTACAGAAAGACAGTAGTCAAAGTAGCATCTATACCGAGTCTTTGTGTTTTGCTTGGATAAAAACAGCCAAACGTTTGGAAACTGGACAGAGACGAGCTCAACGGCCTTTCTCCCACAAGGACATAAAACAAACTACCATTGCCAAGATAAATCTTCCTGGCAGCTCAACTCAAGTCTTTGCAGTCCAGCCTCATAAACCTGGTTGTGCAGCGATACTGATCCTGTCTGTGGAGCAGAAGAAAGGAGCAAAGTGCAACACAGCGATGAACAGGAAGTGACCGGAGAGGATGACGTAGGGATGAAAAGGAAGCAGCCAAACTAAACCAACCAACCACCAGGATGTACAGAACTCTGACACAACATGCAGCATTGTTTTTTACTTTAGAGATGATTCACAGTGGGAGTCACTGTACTTTTGTTTTTGTGGTTACATGTGTGTGTTTGTGTGTGTGTGTTTGCGCACCTGTGTGTGTGTATGTGTGGTGTAAAGATGAGAAAAGCAGCTCAGGAGGACTTGTGGTACAGCACAAAGTATACCATGACATTTGTTCAAAGCCCTGCGTGATAAAAACACGTCACCTTCTGTTACAGATGAAGTTTTTTTGTCCTAAAGCTTTCAACACCGAGGTTTACTAAACGAGTGTCTGTGGTGCTGTTAGTGTCCCATGGCTTCGATGAGAAATGAAAGTGAAGTGCCACTCTAAAAGCTTGATCCAGTCTTTCTGAAAGTGCGTTTGAATTTATATTTAGTTTGATGTTTACTGCAGTCTGACTTTGATTTCCTTCAGGCCACTTTAAAGCACTAGTGTGAAGTTTGCTCACCATTTTCATGGCGTCTCCCCATCAACGCGTGATGTGTCCTGCACCAAAAAGTAAATGTTATAAATAACCTCAGTGAAGATGATCGTCAGCAGTTGTATCACAGTGACCCCCGACTGTGAGTCTCACAGGATTCAGACCAGAGCAGTCGATGTTTTGGTTCAGCTTGGCCAGATCTTTGGTCATATCTACGTCATTTTTAAAATGGGCACTGTAACAGTCATAAGAAGATCACCTGCCATCCAGTCAGTTTGTGGTTTGAACATAAGATCAAACTCAGCAGTGACGTTTGGAGGTCCTTGAACCTGGTGATGTTCAGTTCTTGTTGGAGCCTATGTGGGGAAAAGATCAAGGCAGCACCATTTATATTTGTCCTGTGGAAACAGTCAGCGGCAGCCTTATTACCAACCATTCATTCATTTGTCAGATACCTGACTGTGTTTGCAAAGGGACATTTTTCACTGAATGAGGGCCTAAAAGCAACAATTGCAAAGTCAACTTCAGGGTCCATAAAAATTCATTCCAGAAGCTGTTAAGATCTGTAGCTGTGGTCACAGAGTTGTTACAGATGGAACAGACTGCCACCTGCTGGCCTCTCTCACAGCAGCATCAGTCGCGTGGCTGACCTCTGCAGTGTGTCTGTGATCCATCCATTTGAAATCAGAGAGCAAAGACACAGTCAGAGCCGTCCCCACATGCTCCACTCAAACACAATTACTCCAGCGATGCTGAGAAACCAGTGACATCATCACACACTGTGGGCGAGCTGTCAGTCAAATCAAACATTTTCAGGAAATTTAATTTGGCCACTTACGATTTTAAGAAGAAAGTTCTTGATTTTCTGTGTGCAGTGTCTTTTTTTTCTAATGATGGTGACAGGAGAGAAAAGCACAAATCATGTAAAAGAGATGATCGTGCTGCAAACTGACCTTGGCGGGTCATTCTGAACCCGCTGCCGTCATTACAGGTGACAGCAAGACTGAAGAAAACTGATCAGTTATCATCTACTTTGGTTCTGCATGTTGAGAATATCTTTCAACACTGTCCTGAAAATTATTGGCATATTCCAGCTTTAATTTCTTTTCATTAGATATACATTCAAATTCCTAAATTATTTTAATTAATTAATTAATAATTGTGTTTTGTGGATGGTGACAGGTCAGATGTGTAATAATGGAATATTTTGAATAACATTTTTCAGGGTTAGAGTTTCGGTCTGCAGTGTACCAGCAGTTCTGCACGTTTCAGCCACGTCACGTGTAATTTACGTCACATTTTCTACCAACGGATCATTGTTTCCTGCCGCTGCAGTATGGCGTTAAACCAACATCACAGCTGTCTGCACTGACCCGGGATGACCTGCTACTGATGCAGCAGTGTACAGCTTGCATGTGAAAATAATGAGCAGGTATAGATCAAATTTGCAAACACATCGAGGTTCTTCAAGTTTGTCTTTAAGGTTTCAAGTGACTTCAAGTGTTTTGTTCCTTAAATTTAGTCTGTAGCTTATCAGTTTGTTTACAGTCAGAAGAAAAATTAATATCTATTTATTTTTGCCTTCTTGTTAGCATGTTAGCACTCTGCTGTGTGTGTGTGTGCGTGTGTGCGTGTGTGTGCGTGTGTTGTTTCTCAGCAAACATTTGAGCATGTATCAATGTCTTCTCACTGGTCCTAAAGTTTAGGACGTCTCCTCGTCGGACTGATATGAACGTTTCTCAGATGTTTTTTGTCTTTTAGTTTTTAATCATTTACAGCACTTTCAAAATCACACGTTTGTTTTCACTTCCACAAGTGATCATAATAAAGTTGGGTTGGGACTCGTGGACTTTTTGGCTGAGACACAATTTGATGAAATGTTTGCTGGAAACTAACATGTCTGTTTTTTGTGAATGACTGCCTCAGATCTTTGTAAAGAAACGATTTGCCTTGTTCTTAATTTGGAGCTTTTGTTTACCTACAGATCTCACCCATCAAAATCTGTCTGCAGTGTTTATGGGTGAGTGCAGTCAGAAAGTCGTTGCTGTGTAAAACTGGAAAAATTTGCCTCATGTGATGTCATTTGAGTCAGTGTCAGTTGAGAGTTTTGTGTTGTTGAGTTGAGGAAAATGGATTTTAGCAGACATTTCTGCTAAATGCTCCCCCAGACCCCATTGGATGCTTCTAGCATAATATACCTGAATATGTGGCTGAACAGTCACTGAGCACATTTTGTTTGTTTGTTTATTTTTTACTGTCCAAGTACATAACGACAGCTTTTGGGGTGGCACAAATCTAAGAGCTTGGTGCAAACACGCTGCGTTCAGAAGCACACACTCATCTCTTCTTTTGGTCCTTTGAAAAGGACGAGAGTCGCCTTACATTTCATTTCTACCAGTTTGAGAAATTATCCAGCTAAATTCTCACCAAAAAGAATTTATTCATTAATTATTTTTCTTACTGAAATAGTTTTTCTGCAGTTTTTGGGCTCTGGATGACAGGAGGCCAAGAAGTGAAAGTACAGCTGAAAGTGTCACAGATACACACTGAACAGATTTTTATTTGGTAGAAAAATGACCACAGAGAGCAAATCTTTGCTGCCTGTAACTGGTCTAATTCACCAGCAGAGGTCCTCAGTGGTTTATCTGTCAGTGCTGTGAGATTAAAAAAATGACATAAATGAACACTCCCTTAAAAAAACAGGGACATTATTTTTTATAATTAGAGAAGATATTTCAGAGCTCTGAGGACGAACGCAGCCTTGCATCGTTTGAAAAGGGACGTCAAATATTTTATGTTTGTTCATTTGCAGCATCTCACAAATCCAGTGTAGCCTTCGTTTACTAATCGCAATCTCATGACCTAACATCTATATGTATATGAAGATACATATATGTATATGATGTGTGATAATAAATACTGAACTTTAAGCTACCTCAGTTTGTTTCGTGGACAGAATACCCTCCACCCGTCTCATCTGCAATACATTTTCTTTGGTAACAGGTAACAACTATGAAAATAAAGCATTCTCTTAAAAAAATAAATGAAAAAAATAAAAAAATTAAAATGTGCAGACAATGTGCCAAAATAAAACTGCAGAGGTTTTTTGTTGTTTTTATCTGAGTTATGTACTTTTTTTCTCCACATTTCCTTCTGCCAAACTGGCTTAAAGTATAAATTTATTTTATTTGCCAGTAATGTTTAAACATGCACAGTTCATACATGTGGCTCCTTGGATTCAATATTGTGTCAGTAAAGTAAACTTTATTGACAAAAGCAGTTGCAGCAGAAAGGGTTTGCTCTGACATCAGTTTCTTATTAAAGCCATGATTTTTGTCTGTTTATTTCACCGTTAACAGAAAACTCGGTGATCTTCATTACTCTTCCAGCTGTGTTCGGGTTTTCTAGCGTCTGATTGGTGGGGGGTGTCCTCGTCCTCACTAAAGTGTGTAATGAACAGGAAGTGACACATCAGCAGACTCCTCCCTCACTCTGCTCATCACTCTTTAAAGCTGCTTTCTGTGTTTGGTTTGTCTTGAAGAGATTAGAGTTCTATTTTTGTCTTATTTCAACCTCATAACCCAGGACACTGCTTGAGGTTGTACTGAGAGCACAGCTTGGTTGTCTGGTTAGCCCAGTGTGAGTGTGTGCGTGTGTGTGTGTGCGTGTGTGTGTGTGTTGTTTTTAAACTGCTCATAATAGCATCAAGTGTCAGCAGCAGTTACTGTGCTTACACTTAGACTGAGTCATGGTAGGAAACGTGGCTCAGTGCTGATTCTCTTCAGTTTTAACCCGACGCATTAACTGTGACAAACCTGTTTGGAATCAACGAGCAGTGAAGGAGAAACAACTTTTTTCTGTTTTTCTGTTTCTGAGCTTTGTTCCTCAGTGTCTCCTCGGCCTCAGGTTGATTTGGCTGCACATCTTCATCTTAAACTGTTAAATTAGCTGACCCTGTTTCTGAAACTGGCTGACGGATTATACACTGGACATCTTAACTGGACATCGTTTGTGCACTGAAATAATTTATTGATTAGGAAAATTGGCAAACACCAGGGATGCAGTGTAACAGTGTATGTTTACGTAGTCATCGTTAAGACAACATGCCCGGTGTCACACACCAAGGTTTTCAATAGCTACTGGTGTGAGAGAGGAAAAACAATTTTTTCCACCTTTCCTTACATGTACATGAAGGCCATGTGTTCGGTGTTGGGAGTCTTGGGATCATTTTCTTCTTGCTGCACTGTTTCTAGTCACTTTGGTTGCCCGTTCAAAGGAAGGGTGAGATCCTGACATTAACCAGCAGGCAACGTGAAGTTACTTTTAACTGCCGATGTAAGAGATGAAGAGCAACTCTGCAAAAGAAGCATTCTGTTCAGTGAGGCATCAGCCATCTTTTGTCAGCAGCAGTCAGATACTTTCAGTTGCCAAAAACTTTACAAAAGTGCAGCCGGATTAAAAAAAATAAAAAATTGTCAACTTTATTGCCTAAATTGTCATTTACATGTGAGGCCGTGGAGGAGACAGCTGTTATTGACACTGTTAACAAATTTGGAGTTAGAAATGACAAAAACACTCCAAATCAGTGTTGAGCTCTGCACACACCAGCCAAACACAGCAGACACTTGAACTCAGCTCACTGCAGTCGAACCAGAGAAAACGACTGGTTTTAGTGGGGCGGTCTGGTCAAGATGAGATGATTCAGCCTCAGTGCGAGCACAGTAACCGGCAGCTGAACCATGAGGGGATTCAGTCACGTGTAATCATTCTGTACAGATGTCTGGTTAGAGACGTGGTTGAAAAAGGAGAACTAGTGGTAGTGAAATGATCAACTTACAAGCTTCTCTGTAAATAAATGTATGCAAAGTGTACATGTTAAAAAAGAACATTCCTCTCTTTTTGAGTACTGACTGTGAAGGGTGTCTTTAGAGGTTTGATGCCACCACGATGGCTGTAACTGTGATGATATACTACAGAGAAAAAAAGATACATGTGGTGTATGTGGTGTATTTAAAAAAAAAAGAAACAAATGGTTTAAGACAAAAAATAATAATAATAATAATTGGTCCATTCAGTAAGTTGCATTGTGTGACGAATGTCTGAAGTGCTTAAAATGCTTTCAGTGGGGAAAAAGTACATTTTATTGTAAAAGTAAATAAAGAGTGATGAACATAAACAAAATCACATTTTTGTATATATGGGATTTTTGTAAATTTTTATTTGAATCTAATGCAACACGAACTACCAAAATTAATTTAATAAAGTACACTGTGGTCATTTTTCCGGCCTCAATTTGTTCATTTGGTCTTTCATTTATACTGTGAACTTTAAATCAGTAAGTGTAACTTTCTTGAAGAGGTACACAAACTTTTTTTTTCTTTTTATTCCCCTCCCTCCTGAGTTCCAGACAAGAAGATAGATCCCATTCTTTGGACTGTGTGTGCAGTACCAAGGAAGAGACGGGCAGAGCTCGCCCACCGCTAATTAGCTTAGCTCAAACACTGGTAGTCAATGGGAAGTGCTAGC
>JAPZDX010000003.1:27345345-27364592 GCA_029783625.1 Naso annulatus | reverse complement strand
ACACACATTTCGCAGAAGTTCAGGACCTGAACAGACATCTTTAAAAACCTCTAACGCCGACAAAAATCTGCTCTGAGGTCTGTTTTCAGAGCGACTCAGAGCAGGCGTTGGTGTCCAGCAGCTCCTGAGTGAAATATCTCTGACTGTGTGTGTCTGCTGCTCAGTGACTTTACAGCTTTTTCTCAGACAAACGACGCCGTGAAAGCACCAAGAGTGAAGCAGGACGGGAAAGTTTTGTGGGATGGATAACCAATGAACTGAAAGTATGAAGCTCTGCAAAGTCCAGATGATAAAATAAGAAGAACCATTTCTGCACAGCTGCAGATTGAGTTGAAAGTCCCCAGCAAAGACACAAACACACCATCAGTTCTCACATTCATCATAGACACGTAACTTTAACAAGATAAACTCTTCAGTGAGGTGTTCAGGATTATACTCTCCTGATCTCCAGAGGATGAAGATCCCACATGATCTCTCCCCTCTAGCGCTACCCCCAGGGCGAACGTCACTAAACAGTCTACAACCACAAAAACTCAAAATTATTTAGACATGCATCAGAAATTTCTGGTTATAGTGCACAAATACTGAGCTCATTAAAACAAAAAAACTTTTTTTAGTTTAGTTTTTTTTTTTTTTTTGCAGCATCAGCACTGATTTAGGTCAAACTGAAGCATCATTGTGATCAAACACTGCCATAAATGTAACGATAGAGTCTGAAGAGCCTGCTGTCATTCATACAAATATCAGTGAGCGGAAAAGAAGCTTCTTTAAGAGAAGGCGTTGGGCTGGAGCAAGCAGTGTGAACATAGCCTGTTTGTTAACAGCTGATCCTGGAGCAGCTCAGATTTATGTCTCTCACACCTGGTTCAGACCTTTGATCAGGACGATGACAGCTCGAGACATTTCCGTGTCACCTTTCAGGAGCCGCCATGTGTTTATCTATGGCTGACAGACTGACTCCAGGTCAGAGACCGACACATCTCCTTCGTCTTTTTCAGGTCTTCGTCTTTCTCGCGGCTGCCAACATGTCTTCAGCCAGAGCTGCAGCCGTCCCGCTGCTGCTGAGCTGCTGCGTCCTCGTCATGCTCATCGTCCCACCATGCAGAGGTCAAGGTAAGGTCACCTGGTCGCATGTTCACTCCCCAGTAACCAAAACTCTTTCTAAAGACTCTCTCTACTTTTGAAGACTTTTTCAGTTTGTTTGACTCTATTTTAAATCAAAACAGTTTTATTTATATAGTGCAAAATCACAACAAAGTTGTCTCAAGAAACTTAAGTAGGTCTACAATACACTCTATAATTAAATTTATTACTTTAAATTTAAAATTTAAGTCCCTTTGTGACTTTTATATGTGTGTAAATATTTATATTTTTTCCCCTTATCTGTTTGATCAGCTTTTTCTAAGAATGAGAAAAATTATAAAAATGATAAAGATAAAAACTTTCCATAGACTTCTACTAAGGTATGTTATAATTATGAAACTGTTGTTCCCTACTTTCTGTTGTTCCTGGAACACAGCATGACCTCCTGATCTCTCTGGCATAGATGTCAAGTTAAAGGTCCAATAGATTACTTCAAGCCATCATCATGGAGAATCTCCTGAAGACAAAGATTCAATAGGGTTCCAACATTGTGATACAATTGGCTTACAATCCTTTGGCTTTTTGTACAGAGAGAGATATCAATAAATAATCATTTTGGACCTGACAAAATAGACTAAGTCACAATCGTGCTCATTTTAATTAATTAATTAATTTATTTATTTATTTATTTATTTGAGGGGGGGAATACTTTCATTCTGCACCTGTCTAAAAACTCTGTGGATGTTTCACTTTTGATTATTCGTCTACACATAAATGTTACCAATATATCCTTTCAGTATGAGCTCATACATTAGAGTATACATTCGTTATATGAGAAGCTGCATATGGTTTTTATATCATGTATGAATAATAGACGAGAGGGTGTGTGTCAGTCCAATGTGTTGGCGATGCAGCAGCGTTCACACTGAGACTCATTGAGCAGCAGGATCAGATTCCTTCACACCAGGATCAGATTCCTTCACACCAGCTCCTGTTTCTCTCCGTAATCATGGAAACAAAGCAACAATAACCTTTGTTACAAACACAGGCGCACCTCTTTAAGTGGTTATGATTGGATGGCTGATGAGGGGAACAGGTGCTACCCCAAACTTGGCCAATCAGAGAGCTGAGTGCAGCCAGGAGGTGATTTCAACCAGTAAAGCATTCATCACGTTTAAAGCTGCAGCTTGAGCTAAAATTACCCTCAGAAACATAAGAACACAAACACACACACGCACACACACACAGATGCACACAGATGCACACACCTACACACACACACACACACACACACACGCACACACAAAACTCAGCCTTCATCATCCTGCACTTTGAATTTAACCAAAATGACACAAACTGGACCTGATGCTTCGGTCAGAGCAGAATCTGATTCAGGAAGAAACTACAACTCCCAGGGTGCATTTCATGCAGAAATATCCAGTCACAGAGCTGCATACAGCAAAAGACAAGCTGAGGCCAAATGTAATACAACGATCAGTGACCATGGCAACAACTTCAAGTCTTCAAATTACAGACATGATTTAACAGCAGATATTCTATTATGTCTGTCTGTCTGCCTGTCTGTTTCTTTCTCTGCCTGCCTGCCTGCCTGCCTGCCTGCCCGTCTCTCTATCTGTCTGTCTGCCTGTCTACCTGTCTGTTTGCCTGTCTGTCTGTCTTTTTTTTCTTTCTGACTGTCTGTAAGTCTGTCTGTCTATCTCTCAGTCTGTCAGTCTATCTGCCTGTCTCTCTGTCTGTCTGCCTGCTTGTCTGTCTCTGTCTCTGCTTGTCTCTCTGTCAGTCTGTCTGTCTGCCTGTTTGTGTGCGTGTCTGTCTGCATGCATATCTCTCTGTATGTCTGTCTGTCTGTCTGTCTGCCTGCTTACCTGTCTGTTTGCCTGTCTGCCTGTCTGTTGGCCTTCAGACTTTCTGTCTGTCCATTAAACCGCAAATGAAAACAGGAGACACTTGGCACTGGCTCTGACATCATCAGTCTCTACAGCACAGAGCACACATTGGTTCACTTCAGATGTTTGTGTATCAATCCCGACGTTTAAACAGCAGGCGGGAAAACTCATAGTAGAGTCGAGGCTGGATGGATGTGGATACTCACTGAGCGCGCTCAGAGGCGCTCAGCAGTTTATTGTTGTCCGTTAATCTGGATCTCCCCCAGCTGTCAGATTAACCCTCTACTCTCTGTTGTCTGCCTCTTCTCAAATAACACTTAGCACCTCCCAGCTGTCGTTCCAATCATGTGAGACTCAGGCAGTGTTACTAGCTCCAGCAACCGCAAGACGAAGCTCCGTCCTGGGGCTGCTTGAGCTCAGAGGACGAGCCTGTTGTCTCTCTGTCAGGATCTCCTTTGAAAACAATCCTCCCAAATTCCAGCTGACATTCGATCTACTACCAACTTCACTTCACCTGCGTTCAGAGCTGAGAGGTCAGAGGTCAAGGCTCTTGGTCTATAAACAGAGCAAATATTCCTGTGAACACCTCCTCTGTGATGCTGGAGGTCAGCAGCAGTTTGACCTTCCGGACATGAAGAAAAATGCAAACTGCTCATATTAAAATATAATAATAGCAGACAAGTAGCCAGAGAGGTAAAGCTTTTACTGCCGCAGGAATTATTTCTCCACAGAATGGCAGAGGAAATCTGGAGGATCTGGTGTGTTCAGGTACTGCTGGGAATGTAGAGCAATTAGGGGTTTAGTGACAATTACTGTTAAGAGAAAAAGTTCAAAGAATTTTCTCCAAAAGTGACGACATGAAAGAATCCACCAGTGTCTCTTTTTTGACAGAGAAGTGACGTTACCACGATACACAATGAGTTCAAGGACAAAATATGATGTTTTGAAGAAAAAGGGACTGCTGACTCAACTGACATCACTTGAGAACAATTTATCAGATGTAACCATTTTTTGTTTAATGAAAACACACGCTGAATATCACTGCAGTCCACCCTGTGAGCTAACATGCGCACGATGCAAGCTAACATGATGTTTAGCATGTCTGTTTACCATGTTCCCTAACTCAGTTTAGCATACTAGCATGCTAACATAAGCTAACTATGAGTAGTCACAAAGTCCAGCCAAGGGCGTAAATCCCAGGGTGAACACAGGGGGCATGTCCCCCCCTTCCAGATAGAGTCCCCCTCAATAATATGGTTTTAAAATATAACTTAATTATTTTGTATGATTTTAAATATCCTAACAATTTGCATTGAAAGGCACTTGTGCTGATTATAAAAGAATTATATTATATTATATTATTATAATATAATATTATAAAAGAAAACAAAAGAACAAAAGATGAAGCCCCCACCCCCATGCATGTTTAGTAAAACAAACCCTGTCCATAATTAAAATTTCCCTCCTTGTCCACCCCCAACCCTAAAATCAGATCTTTGCCCGAGTCCAGCTGAGGCTGAGTGTCATGAGCAGGTTTTTGATCAGAAACAAAAAAGACTTGCGGCTTCGCTCGATTCAGTGTTTTACTGGAAACCAGGAGCTCATTGCTGTTTGTCCAGCTGTCATCTGACAGACGCATTGAACAGTGGCACGTGGCTCAGCGCCCGTCAGAGGTTAGAGGTCAGAGTGTCTGCTGCTAATGTCTCACCAGAGACCATCCTGACAGCTGAGACACAGAGAACACACACACACACCAGACATATTTGAAACAGTGTGAGGGTTGCTGATTTTAATCAGTCAATTGTCACTGCAATATTTCTGAAATTTCACATCCCTCATGTTGCTGTAGCCCCACCTACAGACTGTAGCAATTGTTGCAGATTATAGCCACACCCACCGATATATGGCAGCCAATCACTGAAGGGAAGTTTAGTTTTTCAAAAAAATACACAATAATGAACCTCAAACTTGAACCCAGATAAAACCTTTCTTCTTCTTGTTCCTGTTTTCTTCTTTTCTTCTCTGCAGGAAGTGACTGCAGCTGTAATGTCACCAACAGCCGTTGTGACGAGTTGGGAGTCTGCAGGTGGGTTGATCAACAATCATCCACAGCTCAATAATCCTCTCGTCCACGTGTTTGACTGTAACACGTTGTTTTGGTGAAGGCAGGATGGGTCACATGACTCTGTGTGTGTTTCCAGGTGTGACCCTGGGTGGGACGGCGAGCGTTGCGACCACTGCGTGCCGATGCCGGGCTGCCTGCACGGGTCCTGTCAGCAGCCGTGGCAGTGCATCTGCGAGCCGGGCTGGGGGGGACGCTTCTGTGACAAAGGTTAGTGCTGGAAGGAGTATTCAGACCCCTACCACAGTGTCTAGGTACTCTGTCACAAGGAAAAGTCTTGCATTTCATATTCTGCTTGAGTAAAAATATTTACAAAAGTTTAAGTGTTGAATTATGAAGACACGATGACTTCACGTAAACTCCAGCAGAGCTTCAACCTGATTGTTCTACTAAGCAACATCACTGAGACCACATAAGACACCTGTTATTTACTACTATACATCATATTTAAAAACCATCACCAGAAGTTTAGTATGGAAAATCACAGTAGCTGAAGCGGTAAATAAAAGCAATGGAGTAAAGTTGTAAAGGAGTATGAAGTATGAAGGAGTATAAATGTAAGTCCCAGCTTTACTGAACAAGCTGAGTTGAGCTCCATTCTTAAGGTGTGCTTTGCTGTTTCAGACCTCCTCGTGTGCTCACAGCAGCAGCCGTGTCAGAACGGAGCAACCTGTGTGATGGAGGACAGCGGTGAATACACCTGTGTGTGTCCTGAAGGTTACCACGGCAGACACTGTCAGCTGAAAACGGGACCCTGCCACCAGAGGAGGTGTGTAAAGGTGATCTCATCATAATGTAGGTCTGTTCAGGCATCCAAAGTTACACCTGACGCTCTGCTATCTCACTTTACAGCGGACAACAGGTGAAATAAAGATTTAAATTGAATCCAGATTTGGTTTCAACATGGAAACAATCAAAATTATTTCAAACAAACACTCAAAACTGCTTCTTTCCATTTCCACTTGCATTAAATGTTTATTTGATGTCTTTTCTTCTTCACATGCTCCTCTTTTGGCTTCAGGTCTCCATGTAAAAATGGCGGTCAGTGTGAGGATGCTGACGGCTTTGCGGCGGAGTTGATGTGTCGCTGCCTGGCGGGTTTCACAGGGCCACGCTGTGAGACTGACGTGGACGACTGCTTGATGAGACCATGTGCTAACGGCGCCACCTGCTTGGATGGCGTCAACCGCTTCTCATGTGTCTGCCCTACTGGCTTTACAGGACGATTCTGCACCATCAACCTGGACGACTGCATCAGCCAGCCTTGCCTCAATGCTGGCCGCTGCCTCGACCGCGCCGGAGGCTTCCACTGCATCTGCCGGCCCGGGTACACTGGACTCACTTGCGAGTCGACACTGAGGAGCCACGACGACAATGAACCCAGCTGGACTATGCTGGAGTGGGAGGTAGGAGGAGACGGGGTCAGACCTCACCTGACCACTAGGGGTAAGAACCAGAGAAGCAGCACCAGCAGCATCAGTAACAGCAGTCATCCTGGTGACAGGTTGTTTAAGGTGACGGTAAGCGAGCGTGGCCCCAGCGGCCTGTCAGAAGTACAGCTCATCATCCTGCTGGTGCTGGCAGGGATGACCGTAGGTGTGGTAGTACTGACTGCCACCATTGTTCTGCAAGGTCACTGCAGGGCCTGTGGCCACACCCCCTGCTGGCAGCTAACATCAACAACATCATCATCACAGCAGCGGGGACAGAGAGGGCAACCAGATGAGCAGGAGTGTCAGATAAGCTTTTTGAACATAGCGGAACCAGACAAGAAGAAACTGAACACTGAGGTCATATAGATTTAGCGGGCGTCCGAGCATAGGAACCAACAGAGAGAGAGAAAAAGAGAGAGAGAGAAAGGGAGGGAAGGACACGCTCTGTCAGCCAGCACTGCAGGGTCGGAGGTCAAAGTGTGACCTGTTGCACATATGAACTGGGATGCAGTTCAACAGGATGCAGTCTGAGAGAGACAGAGTATAAGAAGCCCCGCCCACCCTGCAGAAGAAGACGCCGCCTCATCACCTCTGTCTGCTATCAAACAACAGCAAACGCAGCTGCTGTGTCGTCACCAGCAGAGTAAAGAACTGCAAGGAGTTACTGGGCAGCTGAACAGGCTGACTGCAAGTAAGAAGCGAGAACAGAGGGAAACTGAGGCACCCCAACACTCAGAATACAGCAAGCATTTCGTCAACTAACCATCCAACCAACAAACTTCGTTTGCAAAACCTTCACTGGGTTCAATGATGATCTGAAGCTGTAAATACCTAATTATTTTATTTCTGGTTATTCAGTGAAACTTCACAGCGATTCTGCTGTTCCTCTCTGATTCACACAGAGTGCTACAACGATCCTTCCTCAAGCTGAAATCTGATGTCATCAGCTAGCATGTCAGTGCTAGCTTGTGTATCGTAGCACCGATTGTTTTCCCCTTTGGTGGGCATGGTTTTCAGAGTATGACATGTTTGGCTCTGTCTCTGTTCTCCCAGAGAACACCTGGTGTTAATAGCTAATATGCAAATAGACTGTGACATCATGTCTTAAAATTGTAGTCCACAGACTTATCATGTGACTCCTGTGACACCTTTTTTTATTCCACACATTCTCGTTCCTCGTTTAAATACCTATATTACCCACGATGCACCATGATCACAGACAGCTGTGTGTGAGACTGGGATGTGTGTTGTGCCTTGTAGCAGCTGATGCAGGTGGCAATGACGGAAAAATGAAGCCAACAGTAATGTGCCAAAAACTGCAGTTCCTCAAATGGCCACTTGAGACTCCACAAGTGAGTCAGTCCCCACAGAGCCTCATATTTAATTGCCAAAGCAGAAATAAACTTGTTTACAGCCTGAAACAAAACACGGTTTAGGTCTCTGTAGCTAATTTCCTCGTTCATGACGACTGTTCAGTTTATTTTTATATGACTTGCGTATGCAAAATTAATGTCTCATCCCATTCACAGCCATTTATTGCAGGCAAAGGGCCTATAAAATATTCTCTTCTCACCACGAAGGAGCCCCTTGTGTGGAGTTCAGCTGTGGTGAACTTTGAGAGAGAATTCACAGCCTTAACCAACAGAAAAGACGTTTGAGAAACCCCACCTAAAAACGATCTGCTTTTAGTGCATTGCCTCTGCACCGTCCAATCAGCTCAAGTGATGTATGTCACCTCAGCAGATGAAGGTCATTCCCCTGCAATTGTGTATGTATGACTGCGCCCTACAGCGCCATCTGGAGACATTAAAGGATTAATACTATTAGTAAGATATCTGCAGTGGAAATCCCAAACACCTGGAAAATACACTGAGGTGCAGTTTAAGTGACAGTAACAAACATGCAATGACTGATGATGATGTACAGAGCACACTTTGTCACTGAAATGATTTTGTTCATTTAATGATTATGTATTGTAAATTTCTACAAACAACTTCTGAAGCACATTTCAAATTTATAAACCAACACAAAAATCCAAGTGTTGGACTGTGAATTTTAAAGCTACAAAGACGGTTAGTTAATTTATTGCTGCTGTAATGGGGAGAGGTCAGGGGTCTGAGTCAGCAGCTCCTCCAGTACATGAGCCAGAAATGTCCAGACTGAACAACAAACAACATGTTAACCAGTGAGCTTTAGAGCTGCTGGTCAGTGGATGTCATGGTAACATTTTCTTTAAAGCCTGTCTCTATAGTGCATTATAACACATTATAAACATAAATAGCACATTATGAACACACTTATAATGTGTTAAAGGTGGTTCTGTGTGTTATGGTTAGGGTTATGGTTAACCTAACCCTGCTTTTATCTTTGATTATACAACACTACAGGTGCACTGTAAGTATGTTCATAATGTGTTATAGATGCATGCTTTTCAGTGAAGTGTTACAGATGCTATCATCTTTGGACTGATAGCTGTCTCCAGTTATTATGCTAAGCTAAGCTTACCAGCTGCTGTAGCTTTACATTTACTGCACAGACATCAGAGTGAATCAGCAGAGTGTGCATGTGATGTTTTATGGAGGGTGAGAGCGGCTATGGAAACTACCATCTCCTTTCACTCTGTTTTCGCGTAATCACGAAAAAAATCACGAGAAAAACGTTTCCCTTTAATAACAAGATCATTTATCTGGTGAGCCTTCATCACCAGATCAAAAAACCCTACAATATTACAATGGCAGAGATAAAGACATTATTAAGCCCATGCATTTTTCCGTGAGACTTGCCTGTCTCACTTTGACTCCCACAGCGTCTCCATGAAGACATTTTTCAGCATCAGTCCTGATCTCTGATAAAAACTATTAGTAAAGAGGAAACAAGATCTTATTTTGAAAACTGACTTTTTAAAAACCCCATTATCAAAGGAAAACAAGCCGTTGTCCTGTGATAATCAAATGATTATTTTATGAACTGAAAATAAAGAAAATGAAAAAAGATAGCAGCGACCATGGCTGCTATCAGCTTCCGTAATGTTTTGGATTGAGTGTTGGTGGTTTTATCCAAAAGTGTAGGCAGTAAAGTTGTGAATGATGAGCTCTGAAACCTGTCAGCTGCTGCTTTGATCAAAGGAAATCATTCAGAGTCAGAGCTGAGGTCACTGAGGTCCTTTCTGCTCATTTTCTGTGGCTCAACAAAATGACGATGAGTTTAGGTTTCAGGTACACTTGAATGTCACATGGCCAGCTGCTTTACAGCTGATTCTCATATTTATCTGTAAGTGTGACTGTTTGTGTTTGTTTAACATGTTAGCTGATGCCATTTTTTTCCCACCTGCTGAATAAAACCTTATTTAACAAGTTCTGACAAAATCCAATCACTGTCAAGGAATGCAGCACGCAGAGTGGTTCAGAGTCAAATGTATTATTATCTTGCTGGATTAAACTTACTGATGCATTTATGTGTTCTTCACTTTAATGTCGCAGGTGAAGGTGGAGCTTATTTTAGTGACTTTATATCCCGTTGGGTAGTTTAAACTGTAATTTGTCCTAATTTAATTAGATTTTTGTCATTAATCTAAGTCTGCAAAGTAACTAAAGCTATCAGATAAATGTAACAAAGTAAAAGGAACAATACTTACCTCAGAGAAGTAATAAGAGTTTAAGTATGTAGTAGTACAAAATGGATTTATTCAAGTAAACTACAAGTACCTCAAACGTGTCCTTTGGTCTCAACTTAGTATTTGAGTGAATGTAGTAAATTACTTCTCATTGTTGTTTTCTTAAACCTGTTTCTGTCACCATGAAAAGCAATTTAATGAATAAAAACTCGTGTTATTTCACATTTCTGCAGTGTTTTCCTCTCAGCTGCAGCGTCTGGGTCATCACTGAGCCGGCTTACACCGGATCAGTAGAGGATATCAGAGAGCCCAGAATAACCAAAAAGCAATGTCAGGTTCTGCAGCTTCATCAGCAGGGAAGAGATGAATTTACCAGCAGCAGCAACGGGAATCTGATCCTGAAGTAGCTTCCACGTTTCTGTTGGCAGTAAAAACAAGACGGATGGCTGCAGAGTCAGCTGCTACTCGTCTGCATCACAGCAACTCTGTGATTCCTGCAAACACATTCAGCAGCTTGTGTTTGTCAGAATTCAAGGGTCGAGTTAAGTATGGATGATTTATTCAGTTTCCCTAAAAATACTTGACAAGGTTTGAATTCAACAATAAAAAAACTAATCATTTGAAGCTGTAGGTTGGCTAAAGGAGGAGGAATCTCTTCACACAGACTGAAATAAAGAAAAACACAAGTGAAAAACATTTCCAACACAAAAACAGACAGACAGCTGATGGAAGCTGGGAAACACCGACCTCCTTGTGTCACCACTCAGCTGAAGAGAACGATTCACATCTCTTCGACAAGTACAGAAGAAAGACCTTTGATCCAGCTCCCTCACTAATACTCCATTCCACACAAAATCTCCAACTTCCTACTGGGAAGAGTGACAGGAATGTCCCTCGAAATCAGAATTCCTACTTGCAAACTCAGGACAAATCAATCTACCTTGACTTCGTGGAGTCATAGTTTACTGACGTCCCACAACAATGACAGCACCCATTGAAGTGAGCAACATACACAGTAAACAATCAGCAAAAATCAACGTTAAGTATATTTGCCTGCATGTTATCAAAATAATGTTTGAAGTCTTAAAGTGAAATGCAATGCCACATATGTCACCAAAGTCAGCTGGTTGGTGGTCACAGTAAACAATCGGTGAAAAATATCTCCTCTGCACCAAACTCTTTCAGGATAAAGTAACTCGCTTCTCCCCTCTTCTGATTCATTTACTTTTGCCAAAAGGCTGCACTGTTCAGAGTACAGATATCTGATGGCCAGCCACAGAAACATTGTCATCACGGTCAGCCATGTTTTTTGTTTACGTTTGCTGTCGTGCGCCTGGAACACTTTGAAGTTGGAAGTCTCAACTAGGAAATTCTGACCTTCATTGTTGTCCGGAAAGCAGCATCAGTCCACAACGCTCATATTGTGCTTTGGCTAACATCATTAGCATTAGCTTACAGACTGGTAGCGAAAGATGACTCGGACTCGTCGGTTCTTACGAAGCTGTAAACAGTTTTATTATTGTGACATCAGAACAGCAGAACATACATTCATCAGAAACACACCTGCTGAACAAACACCTGTCCAAAAGTCACTTAATGTGTTAAGGTTTTGTGCCGCCACTCACTCCGTTCTAGTCTATGTACAAGTGCTACGTCACACCATGCAGAGCGTGTGATTGGCTGCTAGTTATCAGGTGATCTGACAACCCAGACAAGTGCAGTGCAGAGAAACAAACCAGAACATTCAAACCAAACAAATAAAAGGAGAATAAAGTGGAAACAGTTTAACAGGAAGTGGGTGTGTTTGTGGGAGGGGTCACATCTCAGTCTCAGCCAATAAGCTCTCACCTAGACCTGATGTCAGCAAGATCATCTGGGGGCTGGAGTCTGTAGGGTCAAAGAACGACATGTTTAGAGCGACATGCCACATTTAAAGGACCAGACCGCCAAGTCTGCATGTTTAAGACACTCAACTATGAATTCTGTAACTTCACATCGATCATTTTCCAAATTATCGATCAGTTTTTGATTGATTTCCTTCCACCAGACAACCCCTGGTTTCAATTCTGTAAAAATAACCCAGCAGGGAGATAAATGATTTTGCCACTCTCAATGTTTCACTTAGTTATAAGTTTCAAAGTGTGTGCGGAGGTTTTGTTTTTTTGTTAACACAATTTAACACAGTTTACAAGAAATGAGATACAACATGTTAACCAGGCAGCTTCACTACTGTTACACCAAGCCAGGCTAGCTGTTTCCCTCTGTTTCCAGTCTTTGTGCTAGGCTAAGCTAAGCAGCTGCTGGCTGCGGCTTCATATTTAGCACACAAATGTGAGAGTCAATCCGTGTCAACATGTGAGTCTCAGAGATGCAGAAGAGAAGATCATTTCACTGGATGTCGATCTGTTCCTTCAAAGGAAATCAATCTAAAAACTGAAATACATTATTTTTAAAAGGATACATTGAATAATAATAATAATAATGATAATAATAGTAGTAGTAGTAGTAGTAGTAGTAGTAGTAGTTTTATTTGTGAAGTGTGAAGCACAGTATCAAGTAGGATGTACATATGATCGGATACTTGTAAGGTCTCTGATGAAGAGATTGTTTTCCCCAGGGAAAATACTAAATCTAATGTGAGGCCCCGGTTGTGCATTGGACCCTTAATGTGTTGAACAAAAAAAAGAGTCAGTGATATTTACAAATGCTTCGATAGTTTGAATCGAATTATCATCTAGATGGAAATTAAAATCACCAACAATGATCATTTTATCATGGTAAAGAATGATCGAAGACAGAAGTTCTGAGAATTCTTTTAAAAATGCATTGTTTGTCTTTGGTGGGCGGCTAAACATGTAAGACCACAAGTTTCAGTGTTTGTTCAGTTTTTTGTTCATTAAAGAAACTTCTTGTGGTCTCACAGAGTCACAGCAGCATTTAATCAAATTTATTCATTACAAGGAAGTCACTGCAATGAGCGGATTCACTCAAGGGTTCAAGGTCACTGTTTCCTGTCAAGTTCAACTTTGGTCGACTCATTTGTTCCAAATTAGCTAGCTCTGTGTCACATCTTTAAATGCTTTAATCGCAGGGCTGGTTGGTGAGCTACTGTAGCTCACATGCTAACTGCTAACACTTTAGCCAGTTGTGTGTGTGTTTGCTTTGCTTGTACTTCACTGATCATAAATACAGTAATTTCCTTATTGAAGATGGAAAAAGTTAGAAGGTAGCATGCTGTGAGCTTGCTCAATGTCTCAAGTCTCCATCATTTACTCAAATCTGCAGGATTTCCTGACAATATCTCCTCCGACAGAAGAGACACACACAAATAAATAAAATGGTGGCGGTTATCTCTCTGCTTTTTCACCCACAACCAAATCAAACCACTGCAGTGATTTCACCTCATTTTACTGTTTAAAGCCACTGTGACTGAGCCGAATGTATTCAGTTCTGTAACTTGCCCTGTACCAAGATCAGACCAGAACTTGACCACACAGCTGCACAGAGGAACCACAGAAGAAGAGCAGATGTGTAACTGGTATGCACTTTCGAATATTCACGATGAGGAATGAGAGTAGACAATGTTCTTTATTGAAAACACTTGAACCTCTATTATACACAACACTAAACCTTCTAACTGAGGACACCTTACACCACAGACCAAGGCTAAAAGTGGGTCAGCTGACACAAAACCAGGCTCACCTGGGACAAGCTAGTCTGAAACTGGGCCCAGCTGGGCCCGACTGGGGCTATACTGGCTCAACGTGAAACTGCATTAACATGAATGAACAGCTTAGCTAAAACTAGAACCTTAATAGGAGTAGCCACTGGAACCAGCAAGATAAGCTGCACCAGTAGAACCAGTAGGATAAACTTCTTGACTGGTTTTGTGCAGTCTGCACCCGACTTACTTTAAGCTCGGGTAAAGCGGGACAGAAAGGTGAGGACGTGGGGGGAGGCGGGGGTGTGTGTTCAGCCCTTACTGCTGTGGGGGAGCCAGGAGGGGGGCTGGTACTTGTCTCTGATTGGCAGCAGGGCACTGCTGGAGGAGGGTCCTGGAAGGAGGGGCGGGGCTTCTCTGTCGTCATCGTCCTCCCCTTCGGACAGCAGGTCACAGATCTGCTGCTGCAGCTCCGGACTGATGTCATTCTCTGCCAGGACCAGAACCCGCAGACTGGTCGGGTAGTTCTCCACCATGTCCAAGAACACCTGGACAAACACACACACACACACACACCAAGTTCATTCAAAACATCCCAGACTTAATTCATACACAGTGGCTCAAACATTAAGGACACACATGGCTGCACTGGTATAAAAAAAGGCACATCTCTTGTATCTGTGACCTCTCCCAGCTGTGATGTCATATGCTGCTCTGGAGTATCTCAGTGATTTGCTAATGCCTTATCTCTTCTCAAAGTGTTATTGTGCTTGACTTAACATATACAATATTTGATCTGTGACGCTTTTGATTCTTATTTTATTGTGCTATGTTTCAATTGTAATGCTTTTTTTGTATTTTGTGTGTTTTTCTTCTCTTTTGTGAGGCACTGTTTAACTTATGGTTTAAAAGGTGCTATATAAACAAAATTTTACTCATTTGCTTACTTTGGTATGAAGTGACATCACAGCCAACGGTAGGACTGTTAGACTGTGTGCTCTTCCTTGCTGCAATTCATTTGTTTATATCTTTTTGTCGTCTGGGTGTTTTAGTTTTAGGCGACAAATATTTTCTACATTTTTTTTTTTTTAACTTTCTTGGTGGACACGGGGCAAAAATTAAAGCTGCAAAGGCCTGTGTCACAGACTAATTACTTTTAAAGAATTTCAGCAATCAACAGATTCTGTCCCAGAGGTCAACAGATTTGTGACAGCGTCGATGTCTTTGATCTCTGAGGAAAATCTGGGAGAAGTGAAAATAAAACCTGAACTCTGTTTATCAGAAACAATCTTGACTGTTCATCATAAATGCAACATTTCAGTCAGGCACACCTAATGGACTACTTCTGTTCTCCTGACATTAAACTGCAAATATCAAGAAAGGATCAAACCAAAAATACTCAGTGTTCATTAAATGCAGATAGATCCAGTAATTTACATATTTCACTCATTTATGTTCCAGGTTTTAATGTGCAGCTTCTTATTCTATTTTAGTGCTGTGATCATATCATTGATATTTGATGACCTCTTGCAGATTTCAGCTCATGCCAGATCATTATTCATTTGTAACGACTCATCCTCTGTCACATGACTCCACTCACAGCCGATCAGGAATTAAACAAACCCGCTTGTTATCACTGAACTGGAAACAGGCTGAAGTAAATTTGAGAGCAATGGTGATGAAGACATAAAGTGATAGTGTGTCAGTGCTGTTGAGATCAAAATCCCCCCCTGCTGGACAGACAGCCGAATGACTGCCTGAACAACAAGGACACTGATGGTGGAGCAGAGGAAGAGCACCGAGCTGACTGATTGGTAGACCTGTGCTGATTGGTTGGTCAGTCCAGTTCCTTCCAGGTCAAGCACCTCCAGGGTTCTGCTGGAAGCCACGGCAACCGCCAGCATCCCTGCAATCTGGTCACCTGCAAACAGAACCAGAATATTTTAAAAGCAGAACCAAAACATTCCCTTGCTTGCACACTGTGAGTGTGTGTGTGGTGTGTGTGGCCCTGCTGGTACCCAGTGGGTTGTAGTCCAGGTTGAGCACGCGGAGCTGCGAGCTGTGAGCCACAGCGATGGCGAGTCGAGCCCAGCCTTTGGAGCTGATTCCTGGGTTGGCGCTCAGCGTGAGCTCCCTCAGACCTGCAGACAAAATAACACACTGACTGTACCTGCAACTTCCTGTCTGAGTTTTACCTTTATTGCTTCAACAACAGTAATAGCTTCCACTCCACAGTTGTGTGACCTAGAAAATGAGGCTGTTAAGACTGTTCTATGTTTATTTCTATGTGGTGTAATTAAGGTTAAACTTGTTTCTTTTTGTGTTCAGCTACTTATTAGATTCAAATTTCTGGTTTGTGAGAGTGAAGAGTTAAATCCTGCTGGATTCAGGTTATCAGAGCCTGAAATAACAGAATCCCACGAGCTTCATTCAACAACTGTCCACTGCGATTCATCAGACCTGCTGCTGCCTCTCCCCTTAGATTCACTACATTTCATCAGATGTGACGTCTCTGATTAAATCACTTCATTAACTGAGCTTCTGGCTGAAGAGAGCCGATTAAACCAGAACGTGAGTCAGAGCTGAGAAATGAGCCGATTCAGGTCTCACACATTCCACCTGACCTCAAAATCTCTGGTTTCTATGTGGTTGCTAAGGTGTTTCAGACAGTTGCTATGGTGCAGGTGGTTGTCCTGCAGGAGTTTACCTGACTTCGCTCCGTCAGGTGGCAGCATTCCACAGATGAGACCCAGAGCTTCATCTCCCAGCATGCAGTCTCCCAGATCCAGACAGACCAGTGCAGGGTGGGTTGACAGGGCTGAGTTCAACGTCACCAGACCAGCATCCAACAGCGGGCTGCCATGAAGACTGGAGGGGGCGGAAACAGAGTCTTATTCACCAATCACATTGTGACATTTAGTCAAGGAGGTCTGCTGGTGTGTCAGCTGCACTTGTATCGGAGACAATCAGATGAGCAGAAACAGTTAAACAAACAGTGGTCTATACTCACAACAGGGTCTGCAGCGATCGGTTGGCCGTCAGGGCGTCGGCCAGGTGTCGTGTGCGGCTGATGCTGGAGACGACGCCCAAGTTGAGGTTGAGCTGAGCAAGCGAGCGCGACTCAGCAACGCTGCGACAGACGCGTCCAAAGTCGCGGTCAGAGAGCTGGCAGCCACGGACAGACAGCAGCCGGACACTGTCCTCCTTCAGACTCTCACAGATGTCCTGAACCTCAGCCGCTGACAGCAGCTCCCCTGTGATCTGAATGGAGGCCGGAAGCATCCTGGACAGGACTGGGAGCACTGGGAGGACTGGAGATTCGTGGAGAAAAAAAAATAAACAGAAAGTGAATCACTCTCAGAGAAAAACAAAATCTGACCTCTTATGGGTACTGAACCAAACTCTCCCATTGGTTGGTTTCATGTGATGTCACCATCAATAGTGCTGAAAGTCCTGACATCACTTCCTTTCTAACCTTTGTTAAAGGTTCTTCTTCAAATCAAAATAATTTCTAATTGAGAGTTACAGTAAATTAAACATTAGTAAGTTAAAAAACTACAGCTCCCATGAAGCTTTTCTTCATTTCAGTGTATCATGCTTTTTTATTCATGACATGCAGCCCTGCTAACTTTTCAACTTGCACTGTTAGAGGGTCATTTGTCATTCATGAAAAGCAGGTAAACTCTCAACAACCAAAAACAAAACCAACAACATGATAACTGCAAAAAAATTGTTAGGCTGATGTGACAAACAGATGAAGTAAGAACAGAAATATGTGAAACCTTAATTCAAAATCCATGTAAACAGTGTGTAAATCACAGTGAGTTCAGACTCTTGTTGCATTAATGTGATGACGGAAGGTCAGAGTGTCCGAGTTGGAAAGTCGTTCTTCCAACTTTGTTGTGTTCATGTGCTTTGAGGTTGTTCTGTGGGAACAACAATGATGCTACAAAGAGGACGAGTCTCATTTTAATGCAAAGAGCTTTTAAACAAGAGTTTGATAGCTGTGTTCAGTTTTTTGCTTCACAGGGGGCACACTCAGTCAATACTGGGTTTAATTAAACTGTTAGAGCTTCATTTACATAAAACATTGGATCTCCATCTTTTTTTGTACAAAGTTGGGGTGATGGGTTGGCTGAGACTAGAGTCCCAGAAGAGATTTGAGTTGCTGTCCAAGTATGCTGGGAACATTTTGAAGCTTTAGTAACCATTAGTAATTTTATCCCAGACTTGTTGCTCACCAGTACATTCCCTAATACCACGGAAATAAAACTCAAAAATAGATTTTGTGCTAAAAAATAATGCTCTAGGTCCCTCTACATGAACACAAATTAACATTAATATCACATTACACGTTACATGATGAAAAATTGAAATTAAATGTGAATGAAATATAAAAGTTTTTTTTACCATTAACCAAACATTAACTATTGCCAGCTATATTTATGCATTTACGGCATCAAGTCAGCAACTTGTGTTATAAAATTATCCTCAAGAAGCCGAGTCATTTTCCGACATGAGCGACTGCTCGTGAATTTTCCCAGTAGGAAAATCTTTATTTCGATTATTCCAACATCACATCAACGCTGCATCAGTCTAAGAGAATGCGGTTAAAATAATCATTAAGCCACACCCCTTAGTTACTGTCGCGATGCAAGTCACATAACAATCATGATGGAAAATTTTGCACTTTTTAAAGCAAAAGGTACATCATTGCAGACAGACAGAAAAAAAATTAAGCAAAGGTTTTATCCGCTCGGCCCTTCTGTGCGATATCTATGTAGTTGCCTGGCAACTGCTTAGTAACAGGAAGTCACTGTGCTCGGTGGTTCATCATCAGAATCACACGCTATGCTCTCTATTCTCACCACGTGTGCTGTTGTTCAACCTATGTTTGTGTGAAGAAAACAGGTATGTTGATCACGTCACTTCCTGAGAACCTCGTTTGGAGATTTGTAACCTGTGGCATCTGAAAAATGTAGATAATTAGCAAAGTAAAACCTTACTCATACTCATACATACTAAATACTAATACTAATAATACTAATACTACTCCCCTTGGATTAAACAGAAACATGATTTGTCACAGAGCCAGGTTAGCCGTTTCTCCATTTCCAGTGTTTATGCTAAGCTAAGCTAACAGAGCCGGGCTAGCTGTTGCCCCCTGTTTCCAGCGTTTACGATAAACTAGGTTAACCCCGCCTTGAGACACCTTTACATTCATCAGCTTCAGATTTTCCCTAATGCTAACAAATATATTAGTTTGATAGACAGATAACTGATCTATAAGTTTTAAGAAATCAGTTGTTGATTAGGTTTCTCTGTGATCAAAAGCTTTTCTTCCTTGTTGTCCTCATCCAGACTATAAATGAAGCCAATCAATCATGATCAGTTATCAATAAATACTAATTATTATGGGACTGGTCTG
>JAPZDX010000003.1:27327260-27338607 GCA_029783625.1 Naso annulatus | reverse complement strand
GAGCCATGAGATCCAGCTCCCTTCAAAAAGCTGTAATTCCTATCCCTACAGATGACTCAGACCTGATCTGCCCCCTGCTGGATGATCTCTGTCACATTTGTGAACATCAGGTTAGTGTTGGTGAGATTCCTCACTTTCTGTTCAGTGATTCACATGACGGCCAGTAGAAGACAACATGCAGCGATCGAACAAAACCAGCTGATGAGAACATAAGGAAAAAAAAGTGAAAGCATTGTGGCAAGAGGTGTGGCCTGGAAAGGGGGGGTGTAGTCATGAATCAATATACCTAACACTATGGAGCACATCAGCGTTCTCAGCAGCGGCTTTTTTTTTTTTTTAAACAATATTGCTAACAAGTTGAGTCAAGCAGCTATGGGTTAAATAACGTGAGCAAAGACCAACAGATGAAACTTCTCTGTCCCTGAATGACTCAATTTGGAGGATTCATAATGATTAATCAGCTTGCTACTTAAGTAATTTTAACATTTGGTGATTTCTTGCTCTCACAACATTGGTGCAATAAATACCAAAGTCCTGAAACACATTTTTGAGCAAAATGTATGTTTCTTGTCAATTTGTAAAGATTTTGTGTGAAACTACATGTTGAAAACGGGTCTGCGATGATCCAAACTCCTGCCACTGGACACTACATGTCATTTGATTGTCTGCAAAATTGTCACCAAGTGTGAAGCTGTTCTGATGAACAGCGGTCGCAGGACAGATGGATGTTTTCCATCTTTGTCAAATGAGACTGAAATAACATCATGTGCTCATTTTTATCACTCAAACTGTACTTTCACAATGCATTTCACCCAGTGACGTGACATTTTTTTGTCTTGAGAAAAATAAACTGCAACATTCAGAAATATTATCTGCACCAGAATGACAACTGAGACTTTTTATAACAACATTCATCAGTAATTTCCAGTTTCCTGTCAGAAACACAATAACATTTTCTGAGCGTTTGTCTGAAAAATTTAATGAGGACTATCTGGATGTTTTGAGATTAATGAAAAACTTCAGTGACATTTCAGTCCATTTCTCCCAACAAGAAGCCGTCACGCAGTTTTTCATGGAGCTGCATTTGTGACTTGAAATGGCCACAAAAGGTCAAGAAATAGACACATTTTGCATTTTAGTGTTTGCCCTCACAGATGTGTTACAGTGGAGGCAACAGCATTATTTTTTGTAACACATTAACCTGTGGCGATAATCAGCACTTTGTGGATCTTAAAATTAATCATGTAAGGGATGTTCATTTAAGCGGTAACCTCCAAGATTTTCATACAGTCAATGTGTTACATCTCTATCACACAGTGAGGTAAAACAATGTCGATTGAGTTTGAGGTCCACTGATGAAAAGCTTGGGTATTTGCAGCATTGCTGATTTATACGATCTGAGTGTCTGTAGTGAAATTCCTTGCTTAATCAGTTGCAGCGCACAGTTAGTGACGCCTTTTTCATTAGTTAGCAGGGGTTGGTCGGCCAAGAGGGTGGGTGGAGCTAATGTCACAGGCTCACTCTTAGTTGCGCCTGACCGACAAAACTACTTTTCATTTCCTGTGATTTACAACGGTGGATCCATGCATGAAGAAAATACAGCATCCAGAAAACGACAGCTCAAGTACAAGTACAGGTCCAAAGAAACATAAGTCAACGTTTTGAAGAAGGAAACAATCTACCGACGTCATATAGTCGTCATGGTTGAAATCTGCAATGTGAGGTCCAAATGCAGATCTATCACTAAAGGGGCCATCAGAAACGATGTGAGTCAAACCTTCCAGATTGCCAATTTAAATCTCCAAACTAAATTTTTAGGTGTCTTGCCACTTAAATACAAATGAAAACTCTTGTGGTGAAGTTTGATGGTTTGATTTGACCGCTCTGCCTCAACTCTGATTCACGGAGGTACTTGAAAGCAACACATAGGCTGCCAACAAACCGTAGCTGCAGCTGCAGGCAGCACCAGGTAGTTGTTGGGGACAGCTCTGCTAATTTGAAGGCTGCAGACAGGCAGAGCAGCTGTAGGACATGAGAGGGAAAACCAGGGGACATTTTCTCCACAAAATAAGACCCGGTTTCACTGAAATTGCTATTTTGAGCAATGTATTATCGTGCATCGTTAAGTTTCATTTTTTGAAGACGGGGGTTGCAGTCATGTTACATATTGTTGCTTTAATGAACAATAGCAGCAAAGATGTCGGTAACACAGCTCGCTTCCTGTAGGTGCTTCACAATAAAAGCATCCTTTTGTTTCACTTCTAAAAAGCTCGATATGAGGAAATTTTCCCTGTGACGCAGCAGACTCGCTCCTTTTTATCTTTCAGCTAAAATGCTTTGAGAAAATAAAAATACACCACAAGTGTAACGTGGTGTCTGATGCTAAAAGACTCCATGTGGACGTAAATCAGTTGCATCATTTCCTGCAGCACCTGAATGTGACGCTGTGTTTGACTTTGACCTGATGCGTGACTGAGTACAGACAGAAACATTCAGTTTTCCTCTTCAGGTGTTTTCAGTGGTTGGAAACAGCAACAACAACAGAAAAAAAAAACAAAAACCAACAGGTGTTTCCTCATGCACACGACTTCTCCTCTAGGTTTAAACTTGATGATGTCACAACGGACAAACATTAAAATAAACCAAACAGGAAATGAAAGTTTTCTTCTGGTTCTTCTGGATGCTGATTGGACGTCTACATTCACTGTGTCTCCTTGTTATCGTTATTCTCCTCCTCTTCCTCATGATCATCAGTCTATCTAAAACAGCTTCAGGTTCGAGTCCAACACAAGTCCATGCTTACAAGTGACTGGTCAGATCGGCTGGAGGGGGCGGGGTTCCAGAGTGAAGCTGCTTGGGGACAGAGTGAGTCAGTGAACTCATCCGTGCTGTGTTCAGGCTTCACAGGACAGATGTGATGTGTTGAAGCTCTTTTTGACTGCAGGAATTTAAGGACCTGAAACCTGGAGCTTCACAGAACCTTAAGAACCTGGAAAAGGTTCTGTTTTGAGTTTCTGCTGTTTTACAACCAGTGAAAAAGCAACAGAAGTCATTTTTTCAGACTCTGGTGGGAAATGCAGCTCTGTAAAAAGTGCAGCTATTTGTTTTTCTTGTTATCAATGATTTTTAAACATCAGTATCAGTTCTAATGGTAAAAAAAAACCATGCTGCTTATTTTTTCCTGCATTAGAAAACAAACTGCAGGATAAACAAAGGTCACATCTGTGTTACATCACGTGATGCAGCCTTCGGTCACTGCTCAGAAAAGAGAACAGTTGATTGCTGGAAACGATACATGATTCTGAAAAAATACCAATGCCATCTGAACATCACAGTTAAGATAATATTAGACTAACAAACTATATTTAGTTTTTTATGGACAAATACCAGGCAGAACATCAGCTGCATGCGTAAACACATGTCAGTGTTCTGTAAAAACAATGTGTTTGTCCATCTTTATATGTTTCTGTCCACGGTGAAACATGACAGAGACTGTCTCTTCAAAAAAACTGCATCACAGTCAACGTCTGCTGAGCAGCTGCGGACAGTCTGTGACTCTGCTGCGCAGCTGCAGACGGTCTTCGACTCCGCTGTGCAGCTGTAGAGGGTCTGTGACTCTGCTGCACAGCTGCAGATGGTCTGTGACTCCACTGAGCAGCTGCAGACGGTTTGTGACTCTGCTGAACAGCTGCAGACGGTCTTTGACTCCGCTGTGCAGCTGCAGACGGTCTGTGACTCTGCTGAACAGCTGCAGATGGTCTTTGACTCTGCTGTGCAGCTGCAGACGGTCTGTGACTCCGCTGAGCAGCAACAGATGGTCTGTAACTCTGCTGAACAGCTGCAGACAGTCTTTGACTCTGCTGAGCAGCAGCAGATGGTCTGTGACTCTGCTGAGCGTCTCCTGCTGCTCTCTGAGCTCCATCACTGAGTTCAACAAACTGTGGCTCTCATTTACATGTTTTTGTGTGAACTGTCAGACGACTGAACAAATAAACACTGATGTGATAAACATGTTAACTAGCATTACTAACGAGCTGACGCTGGTTGGATCATAGTTTCATTATCCTGATGTGTGTACAGATCAGAAAGTCAGAAGCACTGGATGCTTCTTCCTGTCTGTCACAGAGTCAGCCATCAATGAGCAGCTCATCTCTCTTTTCTCTTGAGACAAAAGCAGAATCAGAGATAACAGACACACTAACAGGTCATTAAGTTCCTGCAGTGAAAAAGTCCTAATGATGAGTTTAGGGACCATCAGTCTTTCAGCTTGTCACTTTGTGTTTAACACGTGTCAACAGTGGTGGTTGAAAACAAACAGCAGCAGGTGTTTGAAGAGGAAGGTGCAACACAAAGCTGATGATATTATCATCATCATCACATGACTGCTGACAAACTTTGAAACACCACGTACACAGTGTCCTACTTGTAAATGGCCACCAGGAGTCAGAGGTGAGAGGGTTTGAAATTTTTTTTTGTTTTCTTGTCGAACGCAGTGTCAGCTCCGCCCTGATCTGACCCCAGACCAGCTTCTCCACGCGAACTTTATTTTCCCCCCCAGAGAGACGGATGAGAGGGGGGTGGAGTCGGGCTCAGAAAGAAACACCTCCCCTGGTCAGAGAGCCTCCTGATTGGCTGTCAGGTACTCCTCGGCTCTCTTGTGAGCCTCCAGAGCTTTAATGGTGTAGACGTCCTGCGGCAGTTCTGACTTCCTCCTCATCAGCACCTTGTCCTTCTTCATATCCTTCAAACCCTGATGAAGGAGATTTTGGACACACACACACACACACACACACCACACACCACACACACACACACACACACACACACACACACACACACACACACACACACAGGGTTGCTTCAGCTTAAGGTGGGGATTCACTACATGACTGTCACAATTCTAAAAGTTTCTAAAAAGACAACAGGATTTTTTTAAGAACAACTGAAAAACTGGGGATCACTAATTTAACGACTGCATCAGAGGAGAGATCACAAACTGCACAACTTGTCACCGAATGCACCAAACTCTCAATGAAACTCCTGCAAGAGTTAACAAACCCACACTCCAGTCCTGAAGGTGGTGGTAATGCACCTGATAGTTATTTGCCAACCGCCATTAACAACAAAACACGAATAAAAAGGAGATTTTAAAAAAGATTATGAACCACCATCTGTTTTGAGAAAAATAAATGAAAAAACGAGGATGAAGCATATGTGGGTGAAGTGGAGGGGCAGACGTGGTGAGGAACGTTGCAGACTGCAGAGGGGGCTGAAATTGAGTGAATCACGAATGTTTTCATTACGTTACATAGCTAAATGCATCCCGCCAATCATCCCACCTCCTCTGTGATCATTTGATGGTCCACATATGCCGCTAGGTTGACCAGTGTACACTACTACATGACGGCGTCCAGAGTCGGCTTGAAAAAATAAATCATGTTTGATTCATTTTGCCTCATGTTGGAAAGTCCTGACTGCAGTTGTGAAGCGTTTCCCCAGCTTCGGCTAGTGATTGGCTGACTATCTGACTGATTAACTGAACTATCAACAGTACCTGTGAGGCCTCACTCTCCACAGTCTTCTTCAGCAGTTGGATGTCTTCAGCTGTTGGAGTATCTGTTTACATCGAGTACACAGCCACAGTAGTACTGTCACTGTACATCATGTACTGTGAATACACACACACATTAGAACAATAATTAATGTAAAAGAGAAATAAACGAGTCATCATGTTACACTGACAGGACCCTTGGCTACACACAACCCACAATGCCACACTCTGGGTAATTGTTGGGAATTCGTTCATGTAAAGATGACAAATGAGCATTTACATTATAGATCACACCTTTCTATTCACCATTATTTCTGATAATAAATGACAGGATCTCACCTCTTCCTGTGGGTGGAGTCCAGGACGGAGTGGGTGGAGCTTATTGCTCTAAAACACCAAGACACATATAGTATAATAATAATAATAATAAGAGGAATATGAATAATTAGAATAATAATAACGCATCAACTCCCACAATTAATAAAAACTCGGAAGCTTCGTAATTTAGCATCACTCATGAATAAGAGTCAGACAGGTGAGAACAGGTGTGAAGGTACCTGTGGGTTCTGTCTGGCCAGCGCTTCTATCTTGTGCCAGATCTCCTCTCTCTCCTTCAGTTTGTATTTCTCTCTGCAGACAGAATCAGACACATGTCAGGACATTTTAATAGAACCCGACACTGACATTTTGTTTAAAAACATTTTCACCTGATTTTTTATTGAAGATTTTTCATTTTGACAGCTTTGGTTTAGTTGTGTTAGAGCAGATGATAATGTACTGTTGGTTGTGTGTGTTACTTTTGTTTCTCGGCCTTGTATTGCTGCGTGCAGTCATCAAACAGTTTCTGGTTCATCTCCATGAAGAGCTTCAGAGCGTTGTATATCAGACCGTGGATTGTCCTGAGGAAGAGGAGCAGACTGATCAGAGTTCAGGTCAGTGAGATGGAGGATTACTGCTGTTACTCCTCGCAGCTGATGAGGCTGCTTGCATTCCCCTTGAGGTAGACAGACAGGCCTTCCACAGAGACGCCTTTGTTTACACCGAATACAAACTTTTAAGTTATACTTTTAACGAAGGGCTGACTTTGAACATGGAATTGGCGATTGGAAGTCAAATTACTCCTGCATGTATAAGCCTCAACCGGACCTCAACTGGCCAAAGCCATCTGCGCATGATCAGTAATCCCCACCGGGGTCTCTGACTTGGAACTCAAACAGCACAAATTTGTAGAAGAAAGCCACTACGAAAACAAAAATACTATAACCACGAGGGGAAGCATGCATCCAATTTGTACAAAAAGTAAAGCCAAAATTTGAAGGGTACAACACTGTAAAGTTGTCCATGTTTTCACCGTTCGACATGGATTTCACCAGCTGCTTGCCAACTTGTTTGTAGCTTGTATGGCTAACTGGAAGAAGGTCCAATAGCAACCAGCTGAACGGGACATATCAACGCCTACCATAACAGATTCCGACAATAAATGGATTCTCCCTCAGGGCTTGTATACTCAGACAAGTAAAGTAGTCCACCTAATTGAGCTATAACCATAGCTCGAATTAAATGTGCACGTAAACGTACTGTTTGTGTGTGTGCGTATGTGTGTATTACTTGTTCCAGTGGCTCTTGGAGTTCTTGTAGAGAGCAGGAAACATGATGGGGAGAATCTTGGCGGCGTTGTCGCTGATCAGACTCATGATGTACTCGTTATTCCAGTAATACAGAGCTCTCTCTGCCACCTGCATGAGGGTCATCACATTATCAACATCATCATCACTGGCATCATCATCAGGAGCAGCTGGTCAGTTGTTTCTCTCATGGTTGAGGATCATCATTATTTTTAGTGTCCGATTCTGTTTGATTTTATCCCTACCTCCAAGAATTTATGCCAGTTCAAATCTACGGCACATCGTGTTATTTCATGAATGGAAAACCAGCTGGATTAAATTTATGTTCATCCTGTTCTTTTGTTTTGATATTACATAATATTTTTGCAAGGTGTTTTATGTGTTTGTATCTACACACTGTGCTTTACTGTCACCCACATGACAGCTAAATCATTATTTCACCGCAAATTTACAACTTTAAAATCATTCATTATAGAATATCAGCCGAAGCAAAACACAGCAGTTCTGGTTCTTTCAGGCAGTGCCTTTGGTTGCGGTTCTGCGTCACTTTAGTTTCTGTGTTTCGGTTCTAGTACCTGAAAATGCGGGCTGGACACACACTTGGCGAGCTGTCGGAAGAGCGGCTCCTGGACTTTAACAAACTCTGATGGCTCAATAACGTCCAGGATCTCCTCCAACTCATTCAGGAACATCACCTCTTTCGGACTGTGAGTCTTCGGCCAGAACTTCAGCAGACCCATGATCACCTACAAGGTTAAAAGCAACCAGAGGTCTAAACATTTCAACATGTTTAAACTTTGAGCACGAACTCTGCCTTTGTTTCCTCTTTCTAAAACATGAACAAATCATTCGTCACATCGTAATGGTGAACTGTTAAGTTAAAGTTAAAGTTAAGGTAAATTCCTGTGACGCTGTGTCGGGACAGCCAATTAGTGTTGACATTCTCTGGACTTCACTGATGTCCAGAGGGCATGAACATCTAGACGTCCAGATGTTTAATCGGACATGGCAGCCAAAACAGTGCTGTGTGTGAACACTCTAAGCTCCTACAACACGACTCTATACACCACAGGATCATGTTATGAACACAGACACAACATCGTTTTCCAATGTTTCTAGGACTTCCACAACTGATACAGAGAAGAAATGATAATCATATGCATACTGAGTGACAGAAGAAATGGCAAGTCCCCCTCCTCCTGACACTAATGTTACTAGCTAATGCTAACATCCTAACTGTGGCTGTGTGTAACTTCACAGACCAGCAGATGATTTTATCATGCTTTTGTTTACAATGCTTTCATTATGTTTTACATGACTACATCCTGAAAGTGAAGGGAAGAAGGCGCCACATGTTTGCTGTGTTTAGTTTATCTGCGTGCATTTGCGGGAGACACGGAACAGAACGGAGCAGCAAATAGTGTGATTTGGTCAAGAGGAAAATGCGTTGTCTGTCTGAGCCTAGAAATGCAACAGACAGAATGTGCACTGACGCACAATGTAAAAGATCTCTATGTAACGGCGGATCACAGACACATTCTAATTGTTCACGGTCTAATAACCTCATATCATACACCCTGAGAGTACACATAAAAATAAACGCATGGGACTGAGTGTGCAAAGGCCTTTTTATGTCAGACTCCTCTGCAGTGTGACAACCTACAGTTGGCTGTACTGCGCAGAACAAGAATACAGTCCACGGTCCCAGGATTTAACCTGTTTAGATGTGCTTAGTTTACACAACCAGCTGAACTGAAGGCGCGCTCACTGGACGTGCTTGTTGCTGGAATGTATGGCACCACTCAAACCAGCAAGGAGAGGAGAGGGTACGTGAGACGAGAGTGATGGAAAGAGGGAAAAGAAAGTGGAGAGTTAACTATTGTACACATAAGTTGTTTTAAGTTTTTCTGTATGTTATTAATAACTTAGGCCAACTCTAATCAATGCTTTGTCAGCCACTGACCTGCCCACCTGCACCTGTTATATTTTCTCATAGAGCTGACCCAAAGTCAAATGACCCACAGTGGTCCTGGTCCTGCAGGTTACAGGTCGACCCACTCATCGCTAGTATCTCCCTTTATACATCACTATGGAAACAAAGCAGCAACAGCACATTTTGGGTGTTGTCATGGAAACAGAAATGTCAGTAGACTCACCGGCTCTGTCAGACTGCTGTCTTTCTCCAAGAACTGAACCACACAGTACGCCAACTGCAGACAGACAGACAGGCAGATAATCAAAGTTTAGTTATCCAGTCAAATCTGCTTCAGTTAGATTTTTTTTTCAAAATAAACAGTTAAAATAATTTTCTCTTGGCAAAATTTGAACTTCATTAAAGTAGGCTTAAAGAAGATATATCATACTCATTTTCAGGTCTTAGATTTTGATTTTGGACTCCTGTAGAGCAACTATACACATCTGACCAGACAGTGAAGTCTGTAGATCTTCAGTAAACTGTGACTCTCGCTCTGTCTTCCTTGCATTTCCTGTATTCTATCAAAATGGTCTGTGTCGGTTACTCCACCCACTTTCAGCGCATGTGCTCAAATTGAGCAAGTAAATAAATCCACATGGAATAAATCCACAAGAAACAGAAACACTATCAACTTTTGTCTGGTGCTTGCCTCTTTAGGAAAGTTTAACTTTCCTTCAATCACCGGAAAAAACACCGGGGGGGGGCAAACAAAAAAACAAAAACTACTGGAAAACACAGCGTGCAGAGCCAACTACAACAGCCTGCAGGGCTCACTTCCACAGAGATGTACCTCATTATGTGACGCTTTGACATCCTTTAACACGAGTATCCAACATTGAAACAACATTTATAGGTTAGAAAAGACGGAAAAGCATTATAGCTCTCCTTTAATGTTAGTTCCACATATCCTTCAGGTTTGGCTTGGTATATAACTGAAAATTTTTGTCATTGAAATATGTTTCCTTACTATAAAAAATGAGTGACAGGCGCTGCAAGGTCATAGTGGGTTAAAAAGAGGTGCAAGGTTTCCATCAGCTGTTTATAATTAAGACGGCCCACTAGACAACACACGGCCCCGGCCTTAACTACCATTGTGTTAGTGTTGTCAAAAATATCGATTGTCCACATTGAATGTCCTCACTTTCCAAAAAATGTCCTTCCACTTCCACAGTGCAAAACTCAAATGGTTCTCACAAAAATAGCTGTATAAGGGCATGCACACGCACACGCACGCATGCACACACACACACACACACACACACACACACACACACAAGCACAGGCGGCTCTGACCTGTGGGTGGTAGACGCTGAGAGACTTGACTTTATGAAGCGGCAGAAGAACTCGGATCAGAAACATCTTGTGTTCTTCTTTCAGTGGAAGAGCAAAGCCATTGATGATACTGAGGGAGACAATGACACAGTTAGATGTTGACAACTCACAGTGTGTGTGTGCTTGTGTTGAGCTGTTAGTTCTGCTTCTGTCGGTCAGATTTGTTTCTCCCATATTCTGTTAGCTTCCATCTTTGTTCCAATCTGCTGAGGCTCTTGAGGACAGCAGACTGCACAGATCACGAGGCCTCTTGTGATATAAATACAATTTGACTTGATAAAACAGTTCCAGTGAAAACAGTCATTTCCAATAAGGTTCCAAGTTAAGGGACAAAAACACACAATATAAAACAAAAAATCTGTGGCCAAGCTCCAGAACACAGTCCTGAGCAGAGTGAATCATCTCTGTTCAACACCAGACAGGAAGCACACCAAAAGCTTCCATCTCTGCTGAGTTTAGACCATCTTATCCATGTTTTGAATAGGTGTGTCATGATTCTCCAAATCCTCCGTTCTATTTGATTCTTGACCTTTTTTTTTTTTTCTTTCAGCATAGACGATTGCCATTCTCAGTCAAATCTTGGATCACTGGTTTTATGTCATGATAACTTACTTTATTTTCTAAGTCTTATTTAAATGACAAGCTACACAGTGTCATGAAAGATATAACCTCCATTGTTTAACCCGCAAAGTCATTGGGTCTCTTGACTGTTCACACTATACAACTGTCTGTCTTGAATTGAGTCTTTCAGTCACTGAGGTTTTCACACTTCATGACAGATCACTGACAAGGGGGTACACAAGATCCTTCCATTGGAAGGGGTGTGGCGAGTGTGTGAGGTCCCCAATCACTCACAGTATTTAA
>JAPZDX010000003.1:27303809-27317892 GCA_029783625.1 Naso annulatus | reverse complement strand
CGATCTATGTAAATAAGTTTTGTAGTACTGGCTATTTTCATTTAAATAAAATGTTTATCACAAAAAACACAGGCAATAGTGAATATTACCTCAAAAATTTTAAAAAGGAAAAAAAGTTGTAAAAAAAACAACAAAACAACAGGTTAAATATCATCACTTTCACCTTTATTTTCTTAGACAAATTCCACTTATCGATGACTGTCTAAATGCCAGTCTCTCATTCTGGGTTGTGTGATTTTATTTTTCCACTAAATTTGTGATCAGAACAATTTTTCTTTAACCAGTGCTACAGTTCAGACAAGACACAACGTCCACCTTCTCTGTTTATGCAAGCTCCTTTCTTTCCTGTCCTTTTCTTTTTTTAAATTCTTTGAATGTCATCACTCCAGAGGACACAAATTGGAAAAGTGTTAAAAGTGTTAGTAGTATTAAAACTACCGGCAGAAACAAACACAGTGACACTGACCACTGATCAGTGGTCACAACACAAGGCAAGAAGGAAACCTGCATGATACACTTTTATAGGAATGAGCTCTTGGGTCAGCAGTTAACATGTTCACTGCAGCTTATAGACTGATGGAGCTGATTTTGGTCCGAGCTGGGACTCTGATTTCACCATCTGGACTGTGAAAAACAGCTTCATTCAAAGAGGTTAAAAAAAGATTTATGGTCTAAACTTAAAAAGAATCAAGAAAAACACTATCCAGTGCTCAACCTCCTGGAGTAGAAAGAAACGACTTTGCTGGAAGAATGAGGAAAGATTTTCTGTGAACCTGTGAAAAAGACAGAACTGTGATGATTAAAGGGACAGTTTGATGTTCTGGAAACTTGTCTATTGTCATCTGGGGGTATTGGGTCAGATGTGAAACTGCATATCAAACCTATTTAATTGATTCTTTTAACAAGTATGCGTTCTGTTGTATTTGGATCTTATATCTGAGAATTTACAGGATTTATACTTGTTTTCTCGGCATTGATGATCTGGCATCCTGGCGGCTCCAGTGCAGCAGCTCCAATCCAGCTTGAATGACATTTAAAAAAAACTTTGTAGGTTATAGGCTGGGTATTAATGTGTTGTGAGGGAGTAGATCTTGCTAAAAATGCATTAAATGCAGATTATTTTGAGATGGCAATTCCAGTTAATAAAGCAGAAGTGAAAGCATTTATCTGAAACAAAATCAACATACAGTGGCAGAAACTGTGGGACACACAGACAATAAAGAAAGGCATTTATATAACATTCAGCAGAAAGTGGGAGAGGGACTGTCAGTGGGGAAGAGCAGGAGAGTGTCTGGTAAGCAGGATAAGACTGGGACATACTAAACTGAATTCATCTTTACACCTCATTGGGAAGCATCCAACTGGAAATGGTGACATCTGTAATCAAACAGAGACTGTGGAACATGTCATTTATATATGTCCAAAGTATGCACATAAAAGACTGGTGTTAAAAATGGACTGGAATGTAAAGGGATTCAACACATGGACTTTAAATCGTCTTTTGCAAATGCAAAGTTGGTGTTAAAACATTTCCTCATCTTTCTACACAAACTGGACTAAGCACAAGGATTTAAGAACATTGTAACAAGGACACATTAGGTGGCGACTCCCGCTGGTTGCAGCTTGCCATTAAGAAGAAGAAGAAGACGAAGAAGAAGAAGACATCATTAAATACATATCAAGTGTGAAACTGGGCAGGAGGGACAGTGTGGTGATCACAAGGTTGAGTCACTTTGCGCTAAATCATGTGCTGGCAATAGTTGGTATTAGCACCCTGATGGAAAGTGCACCTTTGGAGAGACAGACAGTGAAACATGCTTTAATGGCATGCACATACTATCACACAGAGGGAATCCTCATGCAAGCAAAACGGTCAGGAACTGGGGTTACGGATCGGTCATTAAAATCACTTTTCAGCTGGGAGCACTGTGAAACAGCAAAAGCAGTTATAACGTTTCTTCATCGCACTGGGCTGTGTAGAGCTGAGGCGTCCAAATAACTTCCGTCAATGACCTGTGGAGGGCAGCAATACTCCTTGGATGCGTCTAGCCTGCCCTGAACCTAAAGGACGAAGAAGAAGACATCGCCACTGCGGTGCTAGTATGGTCAGTCTATGGCTTTGAAGTGATTGTTCTCATAAAACATCGACATTAATATCAGCTTACCGACTATGTGTGAAGTAATAATACTAAAGCAATGTAACTGTCGACTTAACTGAGAGTTTAGTCGCTAAACTCTGAGTGTTTTGTTGATCAGTCAGTTAACTGTTTATCTAGCGTCGCCAGCTAACGTTAGCGCCCTGCGTTCTCTGCACGTTAGCTTACCGTCGTCAACTCTGTTCCGTTGAGAAAATGGGGCGAGGAAAGGGACCGATGCGGAGCCGACCCCCTATGAAACCGCCAGGCGAAGACGGACCTCCTTTCGACATGGGTCCACCAGAAAGCTGGGGTCCTCCACCACCGGAAGGATGGGGCCCTCCCCCGCCGAGAGGCTGGGGCCCGCCGCCCGATGGCTGGGGCCCGCCGCCACCTGAAGGTTGGGGCCCTCCGCCACCAGGGGGATGGGGGCCACCACCACCTGAAGGATGGGGTCCGAGAGGGCCCCCGCCGCCCGGAGACTGGGGCCCTCCACCGCCTGGGGGATGGGGGCCACCACCACCTGAAGGATGGGGTCCGAGAGGGCCTCCGCCGCCTGACTGGGACCCAAGAGGTCCGCCACCGCCGGGCTGGGGGCCTCATCCCGATGACTGGCTGCCCCCTCCACATGACTGGAGGCCTCCTCACCCAGACGATTGGAGACCTCCTCACCCAGATGACTGGAGACCTCCTCACCCAGATGACTGGAGACCTCCTCACCCTGAAGACTGGAGACCTCGCCCCGAGAACTGGGGACCCCCTGGTTGGGGTCCGGAAGGTCCCCCAGAGCCATGGGGACCTGAGCCGATTCCACCTGGACCTGTACCACCCCCTCCAGTCGTGATTCCTCCTCCAGACTCCGCACCCTACGGACCAATACCTGTACCTCCTCCAGTCCCCCCTCCAGGCTGTGTCCCGCCTTTGGGGTTCCCGGGCTACCCTCCTGCCGGATGGACAGGAGAGGTGAGTTAGCTTAGTGGCTCACTTGTTATTGAGCTCTGAACTAATGTTCAGTGGAGTTCACCTTATTACGTGAAGCTCATACCTGTCTGTCTGTCCGTGTTCAGCCTGTTGTGGAGGAAGTGATGCCCAACCCGCCCCCAGATCAGCCGGAGTGGGTAAGTCTACAACTGATTTTATGACTCTGTAATCAATGTTTGGTGTTTAGATAGCTCACAGAGGACATTTATTATAGGCACATCAATCACGTCCTGGGAACTATCACCTTATCCTCTCCTGGGAACTGTCACCTGATCATGGTGGAGAGGTTTGCATGCCCCTGTGAAACTGGGGGCTGTGTTGCCTGCAGCCTTGTGCTCCTGGCAGGGTCCCCAAAGGCAAATTGGCCATAACATTGGACATAGCATGGGCATCTGAACATTTAAAACTGTTAATAATGCTGTCAGACAAATTTATCTCTTTCTAATTAATTTGGCTTTATATATTTAAATGAAGTACCTTGAAGACAAACAAACAGCAACAACATTTGTAGAAGATAAGGGCGATCTCTGCTAGTGGTGAGAGGTCAGAATTAGATTGGTATGCTCCTTAAATGTAAAAGATAATTGAGGACCTGAGTTCTTCCACTGCTGGCAGTCAGTGTAAATGCTGAAGGTCTTCAGTGGATCAGATGTATATTTTAAGCATTAAATTATATATTAATTAATTCATCTTGTGTTTCAGCAGCTTGTGTTATTTTTTTGTTTCAGATCAAAGCGTTGATTTCAGCTCCGTCCACTGAATCCAATCTGGATGAGACTAAAAAAACCACAGAGGAGCCGGCTGTCACTAAAACGCCTGTAGTTGAACCCCCACCCCCTCCAAAGCCTGTTCCCAAAGCCAAACCCGAGACCGTCAACACTTCTAAAGCCCTTGGCCTGCTGGGGAAACGCACATTTGATAAGTGAGTTCTCAGAGGCATCTTGTTTCTGAACATAGCCTTTTATGTTCCAATCATTTGATTGATTGTTATTATCAAACCTAGTAATTAATTCGACTTAAGTAATGTGTGGCCCCTATTTAACTGGAAACGTGAATAAGCCTTGTTTGTGAATGAATGCGATGTCACTTCCTGTAAGTTCTGCCACATCCATGGATCTGTTTGTGTCCTCAGGCCTCCTCCTGGCAGGTCGACGGGGATCATTTCATTCATTGGGGTAAGAACACGGTTGTCATGTGACTGATGATGTCATCAGACCACATGGTGTTTCCCAATAATATCTTGCATCCCTACTGAGTCACCCTGTGATGCACTGACAGCTGTCAGTCAAGGACAATTAACTGATTCAGCCAGTGTATTAACGATTATTTGGACAGGACTCCTAAAATATATTCAAAAATGTAAGTTATTCTATCATTGAACATGTTGTTTAATTGATGGGTGATGGCAGTTGTGGTGCTGAAAAGAAAGTGCAAACAGCGCCCACTCCACTGTACTCAAAACAACTTTTGTCCAAATTCTGACACAAAATAAAGACAGGAAGGACACTAATAAAATGTTACTTACAGCTCGCGCTTCTCACTCTTCAACACGACCAAGTATTATCGGAATAGCGCTGTATTTTAGTGACGGTTTAGCCATTTATCCAGCTTCGCACTGTACAGCTGAGTAGTACTGTATAGCGGTGAAGTTAGTTTTATGTTGGATACCCCCCCGTTCCAGCAGCAAGTGTCAGAGCAGTATAGGAGAGAGAGTGGCATCAACATAGTTCACGCCAATGAACCAGTTTTTTTCACGGCAATTTCCGGATTGTGGTGCGTATGTTCAGTCCCAGGAAGTTAGCATCAACGCTACACAGTGTAATGGAGCTGCAGCAGACTGATCTCGATGCACTTTTATATAGCAAGATGTTTAAAGAATCAAAGTTGACAGCACATCTGAGTCAAATTAACATGTGCATTAAAGCATGTAAGTGGATTGTAGATTTAGGGAATGTTACCAAATAGGCTAGGCTAACAACAGATTAGCTTGGTGCTGACCGTGGTGCTGGACTAGTTTAAGAAAGTAGTTAAGATGATTTATTTTTTTTATTATTTGTTAAAACAGAATAGCTTTATGGATTTTATTGTAGGACATATTAATGGAACTAAATAAACATGTTGGTACGCTATATCAATATTGTAAATCAATGCATTAACTGACCAGTAATGACAAAAGAAAGTAGTTCTGTCTCTCTGTGCAATGCATTCCTACGGCCCACCAGAGGACTTCTGGGAACTGAAGCTTGTCTACAGAAGTGACATAACGATCAAGAATTTGGGACTTCCGCTGGCGCCACTCTCTCCTATACTGCTCTGGCGAGCATCAGTTTACTGCCTAATATCCAACCTGAAACTAACTTCACTGCGGTACTCATGTTGAGGAAGTGCCATGAATAAATGCAAAGGGAGGTATTTCTCTTTTGTTGGCCAGGAAACAAATGCTATCAACTTCTTTGTGGTGCTTGCCTCTCTAGGAAAGCTAAACAAAGTTAATTTTCCTCCATTCAAAATATTTTATTGGAGCTAACTCTAACAACGTGCTCACATTGTAAACACTGAAGCAGAGCACTGTGGTGTCAGAGAGTGTCAGAGAGCCAGAGTGAGGTGGGCAGGGACAGTGCTGTGCATAGGATGGGAGAAGGCGAGTGTGAAGCCTGTTCAGAATTAGGCCCACAACAGAGAAAAAAAACAATATCTTCTTGGAAGGATGTGACAGGGATGCGCAGATAGTTTTAAGCCAAGACGGACAATATCTTGTGCCCGATTTTTCGATTTCTATTCTTAGGGTCGACTTGAACATGTGTCAGAAATTGGTCATTGAGACGACATGTTGCTCACACCCCTACCAAAAACTACTCTGAGTTACTGGCTCTGCTGGTTCAAGTGAAGTCGAAATTCCTCTCGTTGTGGAAAAGTTGCACAACGACACTGAGTTCGTAATCTCAGTTCATTTTTGTCATTTCATAGATCAAAAATGGAAATCAAATCAAGTGTACGAATGTACAGATTCAGATAAAAAGCCTGGAGCTGCAGCCTCTAGTGCCTGTTAACTCATTAAGTCAAAACAGCAAAAACCTCCAATGGCACTCAGACATGGTCCATCTCTACAGCTGATGTCCGTCCTGCTTGATCAGTCCAGATCAATAATCACTTATTGTTGTGTTTCTGATTGGCAGCCGACCTTTGGCTACATTGAGAGAGAAGATCTGGAAAAGTACACCTTCAGCTTTGACGCCTACTTTGGAAACCCCAAAGCCATGACGCCCGGGGTCAGAGTTCACTTCACTGCCTGCAAGGAGAAGGTGAGCCGTGTGTTGTGCACGCTTGTTACAGAGTTCAGCTTTTGGACTACACCATACTAAAACACAGTGTTTAAAACAAACTGTTTACTGTTTAACCTGTTAAAATGTAAGTAGGTAATGTAACTGAAGAAATGACTTCAGTAATGTAACTAATAACATTTGATTTCTCTTTGGTTACATTTCTTACAAATGATATTATAGACAACAAGTTTTCAGTCACATCAGGGACCTTTTTATTGCCTCCATGCTGGCGACACACAAACGTCATTGTATCAAGTGAGAAGTGAAGAGTTTTAATTTACAAAAAGATCTGTACCTTTATTAACTGTACCTTAAAAGTCATGCTGATTTAATCAGCTGTGATGCAGAGACTCTAGTCAGGTTGCAGAATAAATGAGTATTGTTGAAAGGGCAGCACTCAGAGGACTTCCTCCAACCAGCATATTATTTAAAATTTAAGTGTGTGTATCTCACTATCAAGTTGTACAACCCTGAAACCCTTTTGTTTGGTCTGTTCCTATTGTACATAAAGGATCAAACTAGTTTCAGTACTTACAGGTTGTAGTATTAACTTTTACTTAGCTTGAATGCTTGAATCTTTGGCAAATTTTATGTGTTACGTTACAGAAGTGATTGTTTGTGTTTCAAAGCAGAACAGTCTGATTGCGACGGATGTGAAAGTGGCTCCGGGTGGAACAGAGAACGTGGACACAGAGATCTATGAGGCGGTGGTCAGTCAGCCCATAATGGAGCCTCGGGTCAGTTTAGACTTAAACTCGTCGTCCCCTCCCTTTTTTCACACGTTTCTTGTCCTTCATTCAGTTTGTTGTTGTCTGCAGCCCGGCGAGCGTCAGTACCCTGGTCAGGTTTACGTGAACATCGGACCGCTGAGAACCAACCTGACATTCGACAGGAAGGACAGCACGGTGACACTGCTGAAGAACGACCAGGTGCTCATCAACCTGCTGACCGATATCGTCACTGAGAAGAGGAGAGCCACCAACATCAAACCCAAAATCCCTTCAACCTTCAGTCACACCAAGGAGACGAGGGAGCAGGTCAGAGCCACTCTGTGTTCAGACTCTTTCAGGCTTAAGGAGATCATAGACTCCTTGCACAGCTGCTCAAGTGTTACTGTGACTGATGCTGACTTCACTCATTTTGTTATCTAGTAACAGATGTTGTCATGGTAACGGTGATATGTCAGCATAATCTGACTTTTCTTCTGTTTCTGTTGACACAGGGGGTCATCATCAGCCTGAAGGACAACGAAGGCATCATTAAGTCAGACGAACACGGTGAGCTTCCCTTTGATGTCAAGGAGAACTTCAGCGACGTGGAGTTCACCGCCGAGGACATCAAAGAGGAGATCGAGTTCACTGTCATCCAGGTAAGGATGCCGCTCTGGGTTTATTCTTACCCTCTCAGGCATTCTGTGTTTTGCTCGTACTGAAATAAAGACTGTCTGGATTTTGGCATTGAAGTTTATGTAAAACATAAATACTTTTTTGTTTTCTATCAGCTGAGAGTTGGAAAGCGGGCGATCAGGATCCGTCGGGTTAAGGAGCCCCTCCTTTTGACGCTCTGCTCTGCCACTGCTGCTGCTGCTGCTGCCATTGAAGAGGTGGAGACCCTAAACACAGATGGCCAAACTGGTGAAGACTTGTCGAAAGCGCACAGAGGGAAGGCAAAGCTGGAGGTGGGGCCAAACATGAAACTGGACATGGAACTATACGAGGGCATTGTCAGCCAGCCAATCATTGAGCCAACGGTGAGTGAGTCAGTGCACGTCACATGGACTTCAGGGAACAGACAAACTGTCTTCAGTGATGAGGGCTGCCTGACATGTTTGCATACTAGTGCCTGTAACTGTGAGCCTCATTATCTAGATTATATGATTTATGTGTTTTTTGCTTGAAGGGTTTGAGGAAGATGTGAAACACTTAAGAACGCCCTAATTAACGTCTTAAATGATGAATGTAAACACAAACTGGTTGCTGACCTTGAAAAAGATATTATACTTAAGATCATATGAGTCACAGATTTGACTTGGCAGCTGAACACCGAAAAATTTGGATATCTTTTCGCTTCTTGTCTTTAATAACCTTGTTTGGAGCTGAGCACAAAAGTTAAATTCACATTGTCTGCATCCCTCTCCTCATCGCAGCCCAACATGCCAGGTTACCCGGGTCAGATCCATGCCAACATCGGCCCAGTCAAGACCAACGTGACCTTCGACCACCGAGACTGTGGCGTGACGCTGCTGAAGAACGACCACGTATTGATTAACCTGCTGATCGACATGATGACCAGGAAGAGAAGAGCAGCCAACATCAAACCCAAAATCCCCTTCACCTTCAGCTACACCAAAGAGAAGCGAGAAGTGGTAAGACACACGTTTATTAACTTTTGATTACTCAAACCTGTCATTTTATGAGGCTGTCTTTGACAATTGTTTGGACAGTGAATGAATCTGAAGGTTTGTTCTTTTGTTCTTTGTTTCAGGGTATCATCACCTACCTGGGACCTGAAGAAGGCATAATCAATTCAGATGAGCATGGTGAACTTCCTTTTGACATCTGTGAGAACTTCAGCGACACGGAGTTCAACACCACAGACATCCACAAGGAAGCCGAGTTCACAGTGGCCATGGTGAGAGAAAGAGAGCATCCAAAAGAGTACAGGAAGTGAACTAACTTTATATCCTGATGCCATCACTTTGTTCCTGCAGGTTAAATCAAAAAAGAGAGCAATCAGGCTAATGAGGAGAAAGAAGGTTGAAGACAAAATCCTGGAGGAGCAGAAAAGACGAGAAGAGGAGGAGAAAAAGAAGAAGCAGGAGGAGGAGAGGAGGAAACAAGAGGAAGAGGACAAGAAAAGGAGGGAGGAGGAGGACAAGGAGAGAGAGAAAGAGGTTGACAGGAGAAAGGAGGTGGCGGCAGCGCTGGCAGCAGCCAAAAGCAAGGTATGAAACTGACGACTGCAGGGTGAACCAAAGCCTCTGTCACACATAGTTCCCAGTAAATTTCTTGAAATACCTTACAGGCACCACTAAAGATTTTCAGTGGTGACATATACAGCATCATTTTGAAACATTCCTGTGTCTTGCGCCCGTTCACACATTACATGGTAATAGGTGGGACAAGGGACAAGGCTGGATATGTGCTTAACAAATTATAACATTGTAATTTTCTCATAAACTACAGCACCTGTCGCTGTTCCAGACAGCTGCTGGTCAATTTCATCCTCTGCATGGACTAAGGGGAGCTCACTTGTTTTCGTGTATGTCCAGTTTCCAGCCATTGTTGAACAAAATATGTTAGTCTCCTCCTTGCTTGTTGTGCACACTGTTCTTCACAGTCGCTGAATCGCTGCTGTAAACAAGTCATGGATTAAAATATGTCATCAGTGTCTTTCGTCACAGACGTAACTCTTGACATGCCCTTCCCAGTCATGTTCCTGCTTTCATTCACAGCACAGCCTTACCAATATATTCACTGTAATGTTATGAGGGCTAAAGGTGGGAAACTGTGGGTGCAGATTTACCAAAAAATTTATTTGGCTCTCATTCACACATGACACCTCATTGGGAAAATGTTAGGACATTACTGGAATGAGGCTCAAACGATAACGAGGAACCGGGCACCATTCACGGTGGAGAGCAAATAAAAGTGAGAACAGTTGAGCTGAGCTGTACCCGACAGCAGTAAATTGCTTCAAGTTTAAACATTCGTTTCAATGTTCAGATTTGTTTAGTTTTAATATTAGATTCAGGTTGAATTTAGTTTGAGCTTTAGTTTGTTTTGAGATTTTTTTGTTGACTTCATATATTTCAAATACAAACATTCGTATTACTGATCGTTTAAATACTTCTAACAAAAAACCCCCACTCATTTAACAACAAGTCTAGTTTTCACAAGTTTTTCCTATTATCGTGACTCACGTTAAACAACTGTGGTAGTTCTCGAACAAGCTGAAGTGTTTCTAAATGTTCGCTTTCTTTCTGTCGTCCTGCAGTGGACGCCTCTTGGCTTCAAAATAAAAGACCCAGACACCATGGATGACATCAGCAAAGAGCGGTTTCAAGGCACTGTCCTCAAAGCCATTTTCAAAATTATGACAAAGATCAAAAAGGAGCTGGGGGAGGAAGGAGAAGAAGGCGGACAAACTCTCAACAGACAGGTACTAAAAACACTGCAAGAGTCTTGAAATATTCTGGAACAGTTTAGGAGTTTTGACTTTGTTTTCCAGGTCTAAAGAGAAAAAAATAATGTATCCTAAAATATGTCAATAATAAACCTATATTTTTTTCAGGTTAAAATTAAGCAGGAGAAGAAAGATGAAGATGAGGGGAAGGGAGAGTTCAAGGACAAGCCTGAAGAAGAGAAGGGGAGGTTGGAAATAAAAAAGGAGGAAGAGGAGAATGAGGATGTGAAGAAGAATCAGTCTGCTGAGACTGATGGCAGAGCAGGGGGTAGAGCCAAAGTAGACCCAGAAATGGGTTTGCTGGTGATGACCATCGATGGTCAACAGAAACAGCTTTCGTTTGGTCCCAGTGACCTGCTGACCACAGCCACCATGATGGATGGAGACAAGGTGAGAGGTCATGTGATGTCGCAGGACTCTAGGGGAAGATGATGTGTTATGTGTGTCAGCTGTATCGACCTATCACAACATAAGAGTACTTAGACACACTGTAGGTATGATTGTAAATACCCTCCAAAATACAGATGCTCCTCCTTTTATTGTAATAATTCTGAAAGCTGAGGTGATGAATTGTAGTGCACAGCGAGTGTCACTAGAGGTCAGTCTGGGTTGGACATTCCACTCAGCCGAGCAAGGTGGCAACTGTAAGTGATGGACGTAATGTTTCAGATTTAGTAAAAAGGAAGAAGGCCTCTGTTTGGGAGTTTTGGGGTTTAGTCCCAGTGATAAAGGTGAACCAGCCAGCATGGATGAACCTGTATGCACTAGAGAGGGTAACACGTCAAACCTCCACTCACTCTTTGCTAAATCAACAAAGCACAGAGAGAATCGCCAAAAATGCAAATCGTGCACTATCCTGCACAGCAGCATGTGTCATCAGGTTCTGCAGCAAGAATGTAAGGAGGCAGGGCGCTTATGTCCTATTTAAACCCTGTAAGAGTTGTCTGATGAGACATGCTGCACATGAGGAAAAACAGCATGGACACCAACATACATGCTGCAACAACCTCTGTCACCAATAGCCTGTACTTGATTTTTTGTTAGGTTTTTTACCACGGTCAAATGCCAAAAGATATGAAAGAATAAAAACCAAGTGACCAGATGAGAGTTAAAATAAGATTGATTTTTATAGACTGGTTTCCTCTCAAGTCACTCAGCCCTTGATTTCAGCAGCCGCGGGGCTCTGATGCTGGGTCTCAGATGTGGTTTTGTTCAGTGTAACGTGCTGCAGCATCCAATGGAATCACACTCATTGTTAAGTGATATCAGTCAGCTCCAGCAGCAGCCAAAGGCCAAACAGCTGTACCCAGGTGTATCTGTGGGTTGGTAATGTGTGTGTCTATATTTTGTACCCACATGCTGCTAATGGCGTGCTATCCCAGGATTTGAAAGTAAAGCAACTTGCTGTAGACCAGTGAGATAACTGGTTATATTATTAGTGTAAAATTTTCATACAACAGTTATCCGTATGATTTGTTTTATTACCTCTAACAACCTTAAAAAAAAAACATCTGTTAGGTCTGATTTCCAGCTAATATGTTGCATATCCCAGTAAAGACAGCAGGTAGATGCAGTGCTAACGCTAACACAGCCTACACGAGGTTAGCTAAGTATCCCAAAACAACGAAAGATAGCATGAGTTGAAAACACAGACACTCCCTTAATAATCCTAATCCTTTCTTTAATTCCACATTTTTAATTTATGATCCCGATCTGTGTTTGACCTGTAAAGGTGCGTTTCAACATCGCCACACATCAGGAGACCAAAGAGGAACGAGCAACCTATGTGGAAATTCTCCCCGACTCCTTTGAAGAGTCAATCGAACAACGCCGGCATGTAAGACTTTAAGTAAAAGCAGCTGTTCAGCCAAAATTTAAAACCAAAATGGGATTGGATGTTAATCTGAATCCAGCGTGTTTTAATTGTTTGTGGATCTAATGGTGCTCTCTTACTAGGGAATCGTGATCGAGTTCTCTGAGGACTCCGGACTCATCAAATGCACTCAGAACCCTCAACTCTACTTTCACATGTCAGAGGTGATAGAGAAGAAGAAACTGGAGCTGAATGAGAAGGTGGAGTTCAGCGTTGTGCCAGTGAGTACTCATCCTCCTCATCCTTCTTATCCACTTCAACCTTTTACAGGAGGTTAAGCTTAAAATGAAATAATGCTGAAGGTCAGATAACCTAAGAAGATTTAATCATTCAGATATTCATAGCTAGAACTACCCAGAACTTGTGGCAGCAAGTGAGTCAGGGCCACCATCAGACAATAATTTTGTTGTACTTCTCGTTTCATCACACCATTCATACTGCATCATTCATGTTTGTACTCAGGAAGAAATAACTAGAGTAGATAGGTCAGCAACTCTGTTGTCATTGTAACTGTTCTTATTTGCTGTCCTGACTTCCAATTAGAAAGTCTCTTTAAAATTAAACAGGCCTTCAGCAGTTCAAACAGCAGCAAGCAAGTTCTCTTTTAGATGGTCAATAGCTTTTGTGTCAGTCATTTCAGAGGACGACAGGCATCACAGCCACAACATTAGCTTCTTACCCATGGCTGTCAGGCTCTTAAACCTCAACATGTGAACTGTTTTTGTTAATTTCTTAATAAAGTACACTGCGGACTGATATTTTATTAGCATCATTATTTTCATTGACCTTCTAGCGAATATATTTATGAACTACTTGTTTATCATTACATTGACGTACTGATTTGATTGTATTTATTACACATACTTGTTTTTAGCGAAATCCAATTTTGATTTAATATATAAATGTGCATCAAATTGACCTTAAAAGGAAATTTGAAATTAAGATACTGGTTATTAGCATATAGTGTGTATGTTTATGTAATGTATTTTCTCTTTAACATTTGTGTTAAAACGTGAGTATTTTTCTCCTCCAAGCACGAAACGGCAGAGGGGGGGAACCAGGCAATCAGGATAAAACGCTACACAGAGAGCGTTTTCCTCCCAGCTCGTAAATTGGGCAGCATCGGGGCAAACAAAGGAAAGGTAAAGAAGACTAGTTTTATGTTTACACAGTTTCTGTGTGAAAAGAAATGAAGAACTTACTAGTCTGTTTTTAACTTATTTTTTAAGTCTATCAATTAACAATAATATTACAGACACACTTGACAAAGAAGATTAATAATCAGAAGCTATTTGTGTGGCCAATCCCTCTCTGTTCTTTGCATTTTGCCATGTATGTGCAAAATAGTTTTACTATATTAAGTCAACTTCTATCTCAGTAAGTGATGATGTATTTGTAAGGACAGTTTGTGGGTGTAATGTAAAGCTGCACATTGCTTCAGTGTGTTGGTACAACGTAAGTTAATTCAAGTGATTTAATAATTCTAACTGAATTTAATATTGATTTTTCTAATTTGGTAGATGACCATCAAGCTGACAAAAGCCTCAGAAGACACTGAGTGAGTACTGAATTTAATTTATCAATGT
>JAPZDX010000003.1:27287122-27297305 GCA_029783625.1 Naso annulatus | reverse complement strand
TTTATCAAAATACAAGAGAAAGGGTAAGTGAGATGAAAGCGTGAGTGGGTGATAGAGAGAAAGCGCTAGCAATCTTGAATGACAGAAACACAGAGCTATTTTTTGATTATTTCACAGTGGGCAAAAACCTGATTTTATACTGTGCTGCAAGTTGCAATACCACGGGTAAAAAAAAAATCAGTCTGTTCCCAACAGGATCGTTTTGAAAGGACACTGTAATGTTAAGGGAAACTCTTCTGCAGCTCCTTCGGTAGTAGCAACAGCTGCACAGAGGTGAAGTTGTTGTGCACATTCAATCTGAAAATGCTGTACATCAGTTTGCTACAGTGAACACATTTCCTCAGAACGTGAAACAGCCATGGGCAGGAAGTAAATAAGACAAAAGGCTTTGTCAGTCTATGCCTTTAACAATTCTCAGTGCTCACGTGCAATTTCAGATTCACTTGGCAACCTGTCGAGGATAAAGTGTCTGCATGCAGTTGCATTGCACATATGGACTAGTAAGTCCTTAACATACAAGTGTTTCCCATCTCTACAGTCACATGACCTGAAAGACACATTCCAAATGTACTGTGCATAATCCTAAAACAACATTTTTTTTAAACAGAACCAAGCACTCATAAACAAAATGACAGGATGAATAAGTTGAGTTCTCCGACAGATACTCAGTCTAACCTGCTGGACAGTCCTCTGCATCAGCTGGCGAACTTCCTCCTGCGTCATGGTCCGACCCATCGAGAACAGAACTGCATCCAGAACGCCATCCTCAAACTGCCGCGGCGCTGACATCAGACTGTAAAACACACGGAGATGTTCACACAGAGTGGTGACGATAGAGTCGAGATGTCGCCATAATGAGAGGAAACTAACTTGTGACAGAAAAAGAAGCTGATGGTGACTTTTGTTCTTCCAATCAGACTCTTTTGACCCAAATGTTTGGATGTTCACGCAGGAACAGACCGTTAGCAACTTCGTATAAAAATCAGGTGAGTTTCTTTAAGGTGTGTTTCTTTTGTTTTTGTCTCTTTAAGGTGTTTTTTGAGTTGGCTTTGTGTCTTACGCCTAGAATCTCTTTGGTTTGGTTAAATCAAAGTAAAAAAACATTTGTCTAATTTTTCTGCTGTTTATATTAAGAAGGGGACATTGTTTTTGTGTTTCAAAAGGGGGACATGGTAGAGTAAGTTTGAGATCAGCTAGCTAGACAAAATCAAATATATTTTTGACCAAATATCCCAATAAAGATATTGTGACAACACTGAAGGGATGAATATCATTACTGTCACAAATTACTAAAACTATGACATTTTTGATGAATGATAACCAATAAATGTGTGTAACTGACAAAGTGGGAAAAGGCAAAAATAGGAGCAGCTACAACAGGCTGGCAGGTTCAGAAAGTAACATCAGTTTAATGTAACGCAGTCTTGCAAAGACTTTATCATAACTACATTCAAAATCAAATACACAAATTGGTCTCATATCACATAACAGGGTTTCATTGTACAGCCCTGCATCACACCTGAAGTATGTTCAAAAACACAAGTGATGGTGAGAAAGTGTTTTACAGCTGAGATGCAGCGTGTCATTTTTGCTGTTTTCCTTTAACACAGCAAAAATGTTCATTTTTTAAAATCTTCTGTATTATTAAAATTGTTGCTTTTGAGATTCAAATTTAATAATCAATGTTTATTTGACTGAAATGCAAAGTTTGGTGCATTTTGAATTCAAAAGATAAATTCTCAAAAAATCAGCAACTGATCAAAATCTTATTTATTACAAAAAAGGCAAAAGGCAACAACGGATTCAAAGTTTAAATTTCTTCTTTATTTTCTTTAAGTAGAAAATTTAACATTTACATTTTGGCCGTTTGGGAGGAATCACAGAGCATCAGAGCGTTAAATTAGATTAACTGTTGGGTTTTGATGTGTTGTGAATCTTTGAAGAGTCAGAAGCTGAGAAGCTACATAAAAGTAAAAAGAAACACTAAATGCAGCAACATAACTGAGCTCAGATCTGTTGTCAGCGAGAGAACAGGAGCAAAGATGTTTACGTTTAGAGACTCTATACTTTAGTCTGTCATTTTTCTTCCTTCCTTTAACTTTCCTGGAAAGAACAAAGAAACTTGGTTCTAATTACAAAGAAAAAAAAAACACACATTCAATCAGTAAATTTCCAATTCCTTAATTCTATTGACTGACATTGTAACAGAGTATTTGAGTCGATGCTCAACAGGTCAGCAAAGAGTTCAATGAATATGACACTTAAATAAGATGATTATTATCATCATCATCATTCCCAAAAAACATCAGAGAACTCTCTCCTTATAGGAGTTTTTTTTCTGCTGTCCATTCAAATAAGTTTTATCGAGGAAACCTTTGGGGAAATGGTGAGAAAATGACACTTTTAAAACTAAGCTTTGCCTGTGTTAGAACCATGAAAACCGTCTCTGCTCTTGACTGTTTAATACAAACCCACAACTGACCACAACAAGAGAATGGCTAAATGCTGAATGTGAAATCTAAAACACTGAGGGAAGATGTGAAAAATGCAAACAGAACAGCACAGGGATAAAACACGAGGACAAACAGAGGTGCCGTCCCTTAAAAACACAATGAAGAAAAGGATGGACATGAGGGTGGTGATGATCGTGAAGATTGCTGCTCTGAGGCTTGTGGTCTTCTCTCGTGTGTGAAGAACTCAATCAGGTTAAATAACACAAACAGACAGAGTTAACTCTATGTGGAAGGGCAGAGGTCTCGCTCACACCTGATGTCGGCCATGCTGTCAGTGGTGTCCCTCCTGGTCTCGCTGCGGCTGAAGGAAAACTGGGCCTGGCCTTTCTGCGGCGTGGACGGGTCCTCCGGCAGGAACTCCACGATGTGCGGGTTGTCCTCGTTGCGTCGGATGCAGCCTTTGCTGATGACATGCATAATGCAGGAGAGCACGTCGCTGGTGCTGCAGCTGAAACGGCCTGTGCCTGGAGAGCGAGACGCTTCCTGTTTCTGACACGAGTCCAGAACCTGGAGGGGACCAAAAATATCCTGATGAGTCATCAGTTCTCCTTCTAAATATGCTTAGTTTGTCCTGAGGGTGGCACTAATGGACGGACTAACAGGATAATCTGAGCCTCAGTAATGTCAAACAAATATTAAGATTGCAATATGAATAAAGTGTAAAACAACTTGAAATTTCAGTTCCCATGATGCTTTGAGAGCTAGGGTAAGGAGTGTGTGAACAAGCCGTCAGCAGCTCCCGTTTGCAGTTTTCATGGATGATCAAACAAGTATCACTGGATTACAAAACATGATGGTTGTTCTGCAGCCTCTTTCCTCTGATTTCTGAGAGGATTTATGGACGTTTACTGAGGATGAACATCAGAGATAATGGTGTCATCAGAAAGTGTCAGTCACTCTGAATGACAGCAACATGTGTTTCATGTGTGTATTCGTGTGTGACTCTGAGGAGGAGAGAAAAGTTTCACTCGAATACAATCTGGTTCTGTTTGGGAGAGATTTTCACATGTGACCATGTGTCTCCATGAGTGTGGCTGTGACCTCAGTCAGCTGCTCTCTGTGACCTCTGACCTTGAAGACCAGGTTGTCAATGTGCATCTCCTTCTCCTGCTTCATGATGTGGACAATCAGACAGTAGATGTAGTTTCTCTTCCTCTCTAGCGTGCCGGCGGCATCCTCGTCCACGTTCAGATACGTCTGTCTGGGCAGCAGATGGACAGATGCTGGGACGCCCTCCAGACTGCTAGACACCACCTGCTGGTTCAACTGCAACACACCTGAGAGCAGACAGAGGGAGGCGCAAGTCAAACAGGAGGAGGAGGAAGAGGGACTACAGTGTGTGTGTGTGTGTGTGTGTGTGTGTGTGTGTGTGTGTGTGTGTGTGTGTGAGGTGAGCATCTGACCCTGGCAGGGATCAGGGTGGCTGCAGATCAGCGGTCCTCCCTCACTGATGAGTGGCAGCAGAGCATAAAGCAGCATGGTGTCAGACAGGCCGGTTGCCTGCAGCAGAGCGTCCACTTGAACCTCCTGCAGAGACGCACAGAGAGGCAACAGCCAGTTAACTAGGGCTGTGCTAAAAAAAAAAAAAAAATCGGTTTGGCAATATATAGCAATATTTATTTTCGTGATATCTACATCGTATCGTGACCTCTGTATCTTGATGCGTATCATATTTGTGAAGTCCTTGCCAAAACCCAGCCCTAAAGTTTCATGACACAAAAGCGCAGTTTGAACTTTACTTTTATGTTTTCAATTTCAGTTTGTCTGGTAAAAGTGCACTTGAATTTTATTTCTAAATTTGATGTTATGCCAGCTACTTCAGTGTATTCGGTAATTTGCCAGCACTGTTCAAATAAATTGGAAAGGAAATCTGAATTAAATTGTTTTGACTCAACAACTTGTTAACAGCTCTGTTGTGGCATTTTCAATGAAATCTGTGAAATATCGCAATTTATCGCAATATGACTGTATCACAATGATATTGTGATATAATCGTATCGTGACCCATGGAATGTGAAGTCTATTGTATCCTGAAGTCCTTGCCGAAACCTCAAGCAAACCTGAACTCTACAGACTTGATGTGTCAACCTCATTAATGAGAAGAGATCAACTGTAAATCAATTCTAACGGTTTTCAGATTAATTCTAATCAGCTTAATTCTTTTTCTTTCATCAGCTCTGCTCATCGTCAGGCTCTGCTCTCATCACAGTGATGACTACTGTGTGCTTCTGAGGACAGTTTTTAAATAAAGTTTCAGATATTTGAACGTTCAGCAATATGTCTTCATGTTTTCCACACAGTAAATATGTGTTCATGATGGAGGAGACTGACCATGTTCAAGTTAAATTACAGCCATGTTGATGGGACATTCTGAGCTTTAGGGCTTGAAAAAATCTGATGAACACAGACTAAACTGTGTGTATGTGTGTGTGTGTATTACCTCTTGCTGGTTGAACTGCAGCAGGATGAACATCTGCAGTGTGGAGACGTGAAGCGTCCAGCAGCCAAACTGCAGCTCAGCGTGACCGAGCCATGTCCACTGCAGCCGACGAGGTTTTGAGTGACTCAGACTGTAAATGTACTGACCTGATGGAGAGACACACACACACACACAAAGATTAAGAAAGACAGAGGAAAGTGGGCGAACAGATCATGCCTTAGGCCAGTTACTCACTGTGTGTGTAGAACTGGGTGAACTGGTTCAGGTAGGAACACAGTTCGGCTGGAAGGTGTTTTGCAGGTTCATCTAGGAAGCAGAGCGGGGAGACGGCCCAGCAGCGCGGGGACAGAACCAGAACCTGGGTCTCCACCTCCTCCTCTGACTCCGACCACTCCTCCTCCATCGTCTACAGCAACAGCAAACGGATAAAAGGCATGAAACTCTAGTCTTTAAATGCTTGATCTAAATGTTTTCTTTTATATATATATCATTAGAAATATTTTTTTTATATGTTTCACAAAAATTCGTGTCAATTCAAAAGTTCTGAGCTTCTGTCAGATTTCTGTGAAATGTGTGTTTTGGAGGCAAGACCTTTTTTGCATGCAGCTATAAACTTAGTGTATGATATGATGATTTGAAAACTGTGTTTCTTAAACCAAAACTTTTCCATGATGCAAACATCAAGACTCAGACAACAGAGAAGAACTGCTCTCAAGCTGCAGGAAATCACACAGTTCAGCGTTTTCTACAGTCAAACACTGAGCTTAAACTAAAATAACCTTAAGAAGGTTGTAAGGGGTTTTTCTGACCTGGTCTTGCTCTTGCAGGCAGCGGTCCAGCTGCTGCAGGCGATACAGGTGGAACTCCTGCTGCAGCTCGGCCGACTCGCTCAGGTTCTTCAACATCTGCTGAGGGAAGCGACTTGGAAAGCAGCTGCCGATCTGATCGATAACGGCTGTTTCCAACCACACGTTCCCCTGAGCCAGCAGCCGGTCACCCAGGTAGTATCTGCAAAGAGAGAGATTCATTTGCTTCCTACCAGCATCACATTGGAATATTTAAGGACCTGCCATGGAGTGTTTAGGTTGTAATCAGTCTGCTTTGGCAGCTGTGTCGGTGCTTGGCGCTCACACCTGTAGAAATGTTCGAAGGTGCTGGCGAGCTCCAGGCCGGACAGGAAGAGCATCGGCTCCAGAAACTGCTGCAGCCGTTCCAGAGTCTCCATGCTGCCACACGCTGATCCGCTGGCCTGGATCATCTGGTCGATATACTGAGCAAAACGCTCGCTCACCTGCACAACACAACAACACAAACAGCCAAACCTGGTGACAAGTGAAACTAGCAGTGTAACAATACATCAGTTTGTACTGAACTGTATGGTACACATGTGTCAGTTCGGGTGCACATGCTGATTAAGCTAACATAGTAGACCCACGTGCTTCTTTTAAATTTGTACTCGTGAGGCTTCTCTAGACTTTCGTAAGTGCGTGGATTAAACTCTGATGGTGGAACGAGTAATTTTGCGAAGGTTGTGAGAGGCTCAAAAAACAATTTATTTAGTTTGAGCTCGGCAGACTGAAGCCACACTAAGGGAGAGGCTAGCTGGGTCAAGAAAAGACAGGAAGTGACAGATATGGTAGCGAATCTGGTCAATTTTCAACATAAAACACCACGCACAGATTGTTTTGTTTTACTAAATCACTTACGGTGAACTATTACATATGGACGTTTGTACATGTCACCGTTTTTTTTCACCAGAGCCAGGGAGAAAAAATAAAAATGGGAAAGAAGGATGATGCTATAGCAAAATTTTTGTACTGAAACCTGACCTCTGTGTACCGTTACACCTCTAAGTGAGACAGGACACAGTAATAATCTATTTCCAGTTGTATGAAGGTCAGTGAGTGTTAAGAGTTTCCATTCATTTTTTCTTGGTAAATGTCTTGAAAACGACCCTGTCAGGACTCACGTGCATGGCTCTGAGGATGGAGAGCTGCAGCAGGGCGGCCGAAAAGCCATGTCGCAGGGCGAGAACAAAGGCCGTCTGCTGTCCAAACAGCTCCTCCATAGCATTCTTCAGCCGCAGGTACAGACTACGATAACGCTCCACAAAGTCTGCCAAACTGCAGCTCGACTCCAGAAACTTCTTCACCTGAGGGGGGAGGGGTCATACTTATGTTTAACTGAAACACATTAGGGCTGGTGATAATAAACTGCTGTATAGAAACACAATAAACCAAGAAGACTGAAGTGTTTACCTGGCGCTGTACCACCCCCTGCCAGCAGAGAGCGATTCCAGCGATGCTGCTGCTGTTCTTGGCTTTGGGCTTGGCTGATGAGGACGAGGAGGAAGATGAGGCCACGGTGGTGTCTTTGTTTTTACCCTCTTTACCATCTGAAGGAGACATTTGGAAAATGTTGCTGTCTGAATGAGGATTGTCACTGAAAAACTGAATCAGAGAAATGAAACTGAAATGAAAACAGCAGCCAGAAACATAAAGATGAAGCCGTGCCTCTGCCATGTCCTTCTCTTCCCTCTGGAAAGAAAACACACCGGTGTTGTGGTGATGATAAGACTGTCAAAGTAAGAGCAGTCCAAACTGAAACTAAAAAGATGGAGCATAAACGCGCGCTGATGACTTCAGGATTGTTTGAAGGAAGCTGAATGTTTCTGTCAGTTCAGACGAGGAGGAGAAAGTGCTGGCTGACGCCCCCTGCTGGATGAGTTCAAACCAAACATCTTCAAGTGTAAACCAAAAACAGCTCGACGTTTGATCTGAAGAGAGCTCAGACTCTGTCCTCTCAATGTGGACTCTGCTGTCGAACCCTTTGAAACACTGGACTATAAATATGAGGAGTTTTTAAAGATTTACCAGAGCGGAGAGCCACAAACAGTAAGTCTTTTCACAGTTTTGTCGTCGGATATATAAAAAAACAAAAAACACAATCAATATATTTTACTGTCAGCTGATTATCTGAGCCACGACTGTTTAAAGGAAGCAGAGGGATCCAGTGGTTTTCCAGACCAGTAGTTCTGAGGTCAAACAGCAGGGGGCAACGTGACGACTTCCTGTCCTCATTTGGACATATGAAATGTCACAGAGCAGAGTGTAAACAAACAAAAAGGCCTCCAAACTCAGCAGTTACTTACTCTTTGGCTCTTTGCTTCGGTTGAGACCTTCTGAAAACAAGAAAAACTCTTTAAACATGGAGGATGACTGAAAATACTCAATACTCGTGTTACTCATCCATAACTTTTCAATCACAGGATGTGTTTATCCAGCAGAAGACTGGACTGTTTTTAATGACAAGAGACACATCTTTACACGTATGACCTCATACTGTAGCATGTCACTGTGTGTGTACAGCTCTCTTTTCACTGTGAGTGTCAGATGTGGACACAATGACTGAATTAGATGTTTACAGTGAAAACAAATATGTGACCACATGCAGCAACTCACAGACTGCACAGTTTTTTTCTCTGATCACACGTTACTGTCACGACCTGACCAAGAGACACCAATGACTACATGAGGCCCTCGACCAATCATAGTTTGCCTTTTTTCACCACCTGCGTTGTGATGTCATTATGAAGGAGGAGAGCATCTGTGAATGAAAGTTAATGAGACTCACTGGATTTGACAGGCGGTTTGAGCTCCTCGCTGTCCAGCCGGCTTGTGTCTACGTGGACCAGGAGGTGTGTGAGTCGTCTCACTCTGGAATTAAAGATGGCCGCCCGGCTTTTACAGCGGCGAGCAGACTCTGCGTTATCCAGATACTCACTGAGCAGCCAGGACAGAGGGCTGGATGTTGAGGATTCTGGGTAAACACAGATGGAGCAGTGTTTGTGAGTGTGTGTCTGTATTGCTATCTTTGAGAGGACCAATGACAGTTTTACACAAGTGCAGTGATGCTGTATTAATGTGTGTGTGTGTGTGTGCATGTACCAGACAGTGTGATGCTGTGAACGATCGGGGTGATCAGAGCCTCCCAGCAGGTTCGACCCAGAGCTTCAGCTGCTTCTGCGTCCGGCAGAAAACGATCTGCAAACATTTGCTCGTGTCTCAGAGCGCTGTTCAGTCTAAACACACACAAACACACAAGAGAAGTGAATAGTAATACTCGTTAGAGAGCTGCAGCTGCATCAGTAGTGTCAACCTAATTATTACATTTACTTGTTAAAGAGCTGCAGCAGCTGCGTCTTGTCCTCCATCACCTCCTGACACCAGGTGTGGGCCTTGGTGCTGTAGAAGAGGTAAGTCCGACAGCACAGCTGCTCCTTAAACACCGGCCAGAAGGTCGGCTTGGGACCCAGAACCTCAAAACCATGGACTCGAGTATCGATACCACCATGTCAGAGGGGAGAGGAGAGAGGGCAGGGTCAGTAGATTGAGGGGTGGAGTCAGCAGATGGAGGTATGGGAACAGAGTGGGTGGGGTCGGCAGTCTGACCTGCTGACATCTCTTGACCCTAATCTGGATGATGGGCCAGAATCTGGTCATGTTCTCCAAAAGTACTACCCGACTGGCTGACGGAGTCACGTTCACCTGCACGCGCGCACACACACACACACAGGAATGGGTTAAAAGAATGTTTCACACACAAACACGCACACACAAAGAAACTTATCACCTTTCAGTGTAACTAGTGAAGCCGTTGACATTAAAAATCTCCGCCTTTGTCTCATCCTGCTTTAGGGAGGAGGAGGAGACTCACCGTGTTGAGTTCTGTGTTGATGTTGGTTGGTTCATCTCCTCCCAGAACCAGGATCCGTGCTGGCATGTAGCTCGAGTCCTCACTGGCCACCAGGATGGCTAGTTGTCTACACATTAACACACACACGCACACGCACACACAGAGGTTAAGTTCGGTATGTCCATGTGTTTGTGTCATTTGCAGCTTGTGTCCCCGTCAGTATCAGCAGGATGAAGAGCATCTCGCACCTGATGATGACTCCTTTGTGCATGTAGATGTTAATGAAGTGTGATCCGGTGCAGCCGTTGGACTCCCAGTAAGTTTTAGGGTTTTTGTCAGTCAGCTTGTTAGCTCGATGGTGATTGGATGAAACTTCTACCTTCTCCCAGCACTTATCTTCCTTCAGCTCCACACTGGAACCTGAACACAGCACCAGTTCACCAGATGATGATCAATGATCAACAGCTTTGACATTTCAATTATTGTCTTTTTTTTTTTCTTTTCTTAATTTTCATTTTAACTTTCAGGTTTTATT
>JAPZDX010000003.1:27126069-27136530 GCA_029783625.1 Naso annulatus | reverse complement strand
CCTGAAAAATGACGGGAAAGGACACCACAGTGATAAAAACAGATAATTTAATGTGGTTTTCATGTTTCATTATCATACATGGGGCTCTGTCTGTCCATCTGTCCATCTGTCCCACAGACAGACAGTTTTGGTTTGTTGTACCTGAACAGGAAGTTGGGGCTGAGTGGAGAGGCAGGAGGTCTCACTGGGGAAAAACTACAGACTGACACTGGATCCAGAAACTGAACATGTGATCAGAACAGCAGGAAACACGTAAACCTCACAAAAATAAAAGTCTCACTTTTACATTAAAAAATAACAATGAAAATATATAAATCATAAAGAAACATAATACCCTCATGGCTGAAACACCTCACACTGGTGCTGTGTGTGTGTGTGTGTGTGTGTGTGTGTATGGTCAGACTGGTCTTTCTAGAGGAAACAAGTTCAGTTTCTGTAAAGCAGCTTCAGGAAGAACAAACATATAATCTGTTTAATAGATGTTACGGGTGAGGCTGGTGATTCATGTAAAGGCTGCACCCACACACTGATCTGACACACCTTTACCTATGAGTCAAACTTCATGTTAACACTCCACCTGCTGTTTCTGAGACAGATAAAACAAAGCCATGATGATTTAAATGTGATTTGGTGGAAATCACATCATGATGCTGACACGTCTGCTGGCATAGACATGTTCGATTAAACGTTTTCTGTAAAATAAATGATCAGGAGAAACAACGGAGGCCCATTCATCTGCTGCTGGAAACAAAAAGAGGAAGAAACAGAGCTGTGTTTTGCACGCCGCGCGACTCCTCCATTATTTAAACCTTGATCATCTCAGAACTTCATCCTCACATTTAAACTCAAACAGGACTCTGTGCTTCACTCAGTGCTTTGGATAAATAACATAATCAAACCCTGAGCTGCTTTTATTTTAAAGAGCCATAGACATCCTGCAGCTTTCTGTTCTGGTCACAGTGAATGTTGGTCGTCTCAGTGCTGAAGCTGCTTTAGTGAAACTGATCTTAGACCAGCGGCTGGCATCTTTCGCTCTCTGGCTACGTGGCGAGCGACACAGAGACGATCTCCCTCAGCAGTTTGTTGAGCGCATCAACCTTCTCCTCCAACAGGAAGTTCTTCTTCTCTGCGTTTTTCTGCCGCTGCTCCGTGACCTGCAGAGCCTTCATCAGCTGAGAGTTCTCCGTGTACAGATCCTTCAACAGCAGGCTGGACTTTGAGTTCTTCGCCAGCTGCAGTCAAGACAAAGAAGAAAACACAACTGAATACAGTGAGAACGTGGCCAAAAGTGTGTGGGCAACCAGGCGTCCATTGAGAGCTGACCTGTTCTTTGAGCTGCTGGACTTTCTCTTGCAGAAGCATCCGGACTCCCTTTAGTTTGGTCTCCAGCTCCTCCATTCTCTGCTGCAGGGCTGACATCGCCTTCTCGTACTGATCCTGAACACAACAAACACACAAACACTCAGATATCAACATGTCTGAGCTGACATCACAGTGTCGGAGGAGCTGCTCAGTGTGAAATGTGACTTTTTCTACGTCAAAAACTTGACTGAATGTTTGGGTTAACGGTTTGATTGAAGGATGCTAACGCTGCTATTTGCTTCAAGCTTCATTCAGTTAGCATGCTCTGAAGTTAACGTTTTGCACTGAGCTAAAATTTGTTTCCGACTGATTAAACGCAATCCATATCTGACCCGAGATGTCCTAAAATGGCCACTGTACAGAAGCTATTTTAGGACATCTCAAGTCAGATATATCATATTGTGACTCTGGCCTCCAGACAGTTTTACCCATTAAGAAGCTGCTGTAAGAACAGAAAAGCTGCCAGTGTAGTTTTCTGCTGTTTGTTGAACCCTGTGACTTGATTGGGACGCTAGCATGGCTAGACACTTGTCACTGAGAAGTTCTGGTGATTTTGTTTATAGCTAACGCAGAATTTCAAATGCCTAAAATTTGCATGTTGTTAACAGTCTCTTCTGCTTAACCCTGTGAACTTTGACCTTTGCGTGTCTACCTGCTTCATGCTGATCTGAGAGCTGCTCTGCTGCGCCTGAAGCCTCAGCGTCTCCTCCAGCTGCTGACTCCTCCTCTGCTCCTCCAGCAGTCTGGCCTGCAGCAGCTCCACCTGCTCCCTGCAGCTGTCGCCAGCGTGCTCCTGCAGCTCCTGCAGCTGCCTCACATGCTGCGCCTGGGCCAGACTGAGAGCTGCGTCAGCCCGCACCGCCTGCACATAGAGGACACGTTGAATGTAAACCTCAGATTCAGTGTTAAGAGTCACATCTTTTCGTTAGCTGTGGTCCTGACCTTGTCCTGAGCTTGTGTCCTCGCTGTCTCCAGCTCGTTTACTCTGGTCTTCAGGTTCAGCTGCTCCTGGGTCAGTTTCTGGACCTCCAGGCCCTGGACCTGCAGCTCAGACAGCTGACAAACAACCACAGCGTCATCACTCAGATGTCTGTTTGTGTGAGCAACTCCTCAGTAATCTGAAATATCTGCTGGGGTACCTTGTGTTGGAGCTCCTGGTTCTGAACTCTCAGCCTGTGGCTCTCCTCCTGCAGAGTGATGGAGGCCTCCTCCTGCTGTTCCTCTAGAGCCTGATGGAGCTCCTCCTTCTCCCTCATCAGCTTCCTGACGCTGGTCTCCAACTCCTCCACCTGACAACCATGACAACACCAGACAGGAAGCTGTGACTCTAACTGCTGATGAGGCTTAGAGAGTGCGAGGAAGCTGAGGACACATCACATGTTCTAACATGACGGTTCCTCAGTCTCACCAGTTAATCATGAACAGCAGCACTGTTATGATAATGAGTCCAGAAACATTTTGTAACTGATGTCTGCACAGAGGAAAAACATGAAATTAAATCAAATGCATTTAAAAACAGGTGATTCAACAGTTTTAGTATAAATTATTTAATTAAGAAAAGGCTCGATGAAAGTCAGAATGGACACATCTATATTTTAATCTTTTCTGTTGTGTCATTCATCTTTGAAATCATATCGGGTCCCTTCAGATTGATCTTGTGACCCCAAGGTTAGAGTTAGTAATTCATTTCTTTGTTTTATCCAGTGCTGACCTTGTTCTGAGCATCCTGCAGCTTCCTCTGCAGCTCAGTCACTTCCTGGGTGTGGCTGAGTTTCTCCTGACCGACGGCATGAAGCTGAGAGCGAAGCAGCTCGGCCTGTGACTCCAGAGAGAGCAGTGACTGCTGCAGCTTCTCCACCTGAAGGAGACAGAAATCCCACTGAGAACACGGCTCATGTGTGAGCGCATTTTGTGCTGTCCTCACACTGTTACAGCCTCAGTGCTGACATTGTGGTTTCCGTCGTCAGCTTCTCGCAGCAGTTTGGCCTTGTCCTCCTCCAACCATTGTAGCTTCAGAGTCACACTGCTGAGCTCCGCCTCCAGCCCCGACAGACGACCCATCTGAGAAAAAAAGAAATAAATCTATGAAACATACCCTGACCCATAATCCTCACGTATTCAACCAGCTCAGTCATGTCAAGATACCTGAACCCACTGATGACGTGATATTCAGTTGAAAGCTTCACATTTTTCAGCACACAAACATGAGCCATTAGAAACTAAAGAAAGTCCCTGTTGCGCACTCCTGTTTTCACCCTCATCACTTCTGAAAAGCCTCGAGGATCAGGTTCGTCGGATCAGTGATGGATTTAAAGTCAGACGTACCTTCTCCTTGTAGGAGCTGAGCTCTCTCTCCAGCAGCTGCCTCTCCTGTGTCCAGGCCGCCTGCTGCTGCAGCTTCTCTCTCTCCTGCTGCTCCGCTGCATCTTGCAGCCGCCGCATCTGAAAGCATAACGAGCATGTCTCATCTGACCCAAGTCTGGACTTTAATTCAAAGGTCCCTATTAGAACAAAACACCATCTTTCAATACACGCATAAAAAATCTGACACTTGTTGCCAGTATTTAAATAAAGAGGAATGGATGAGACAATAAGGAGAGAAGAGAGGAAAAGCTCTGCCTCCTTCACTCAGCTCACCGAAGCTTGTTCCTCCTCCTGCTCCTTAGAGGCCGCTGCCAGACGCTCCTGCAGCATCCGGACCGACTCCTGGTCTCCACGGAGACGGGCACTCAGCTCGGCGTTGTCGTTGCTGAGCTGCAGGTTCCTGTTGCTCAGATCCAAAACCTCCTCACGATATCTGGAGCTCTGCGGACACACAGAGGAGGAGGAAGAGGAGAAGATGAAGTTCAACAGTTTTCTCTTTGTCTCCCCACAGATGACAGAGCTGCAGCAGGACAGCCAACTGACAGCGTCCCACCTCTTTGTGCAGCCTCTCCTCCTCTTCTCTGCTCCTCTCGTGTTCTCTCTCCATCTCCTCCAGTTTCCCCCTGGCAGGAGAAGCAGCAGAGCTCAGGTTTAAGGACCACAGATACCGGTTATAATCTTTATGTTTACTTTATTTTATTTTATTTATGTGAGCTTAAGTTTGCATTCAGCTTGTTAAACTTTTAAATATTAAATTAGCGATTCCACCCGACTGTCATGTTTCCATCACTGCTGACTGCCGTTCTCACCTCTTCTTGGCCACATCGTCCTCCAGGTTGTGGACTTCCTGCTGCAGGACGCTCAGTCGCTGCTGCAGAGCTGCATTCTCTGATCGAGCCTCCTGCAGCTGAGTCCTGCAGCCAACAAACACCACAAGTCAGAAACATCTGCACCACAAACAAACTACAGTCGGCTCATCGTCGGGAATGTGATCCTCCGGAGATGTTAGTGATCAAACATGTTTAGGACTGAAAACCTGATTCCATGTTGAACTTAATCTGAAGACGTTACTGTGCTGATTTAAATGTGAAGAGTTTCTGTGACACTGATTGAGAAAGCGCTGAATGTGAGGATGTAGAGATGAGCTGGCTGAGGCCTCCGTCTGCTTGAAAGTGCTTCATCAGTGTCTTAAACTGTGGGTCTGATGTTCCCATCAGCCAGCAGAAGCTCATCAGCATCATCACTTTCTATCTTTGGCCACTATTGGATCTCAGCAGTCGAGAAGATTCTACGTCTGAACAAATCTAAAACAGAAATCATCATTATAGAGCTAAAAATATATTTATCTAACTTGTTAGCTCCTTTCAGTATGTTGACTTTTGACCTTCCTTAACACCTCAACTTCACTTCATCTTTTCAACTAAATTTTTCGAAGCACAGAATCTTTTTCTAGCCTCTCCCTGTCACAGCTATTTAAAGCAAACTGAGGCCTGAAATCTGCAGCTTCTAACAGCAAAAAGAACTTTTTATCTTGTCAGATACACAGTTTAAATGAAAATAAGATGCATCAGACTTAAATATCTAAGTTTAAAAGGAGAACAGAAACAGACAGAGTGATCATGGACAGGATGACAGAAACATGGAGTTATTCACAGTGATGAAGAGTCTGTCATGCGTTTGTCATTCGGTTAGAGATGAGGTGAAGAGTTAAAGCATTTCAGACACACCATTGCAGTCTGCAGCAGTGCACTGTGGGCGACAAATTGATCAGCGTTTCATTCCGTTAGCAGAGATTATACCTGTGGAAAGACTGAATGTCTCAGTCAGGTGATGATGCAGTTAGTCATTTAAATGTTGAAAGCACGGAGGCAGATGGAGGTTAGTCATCACTGGGAACAGGTTTGGATCTCGGAGTCACTCTCATGCTCCACAAACCTGTGTGGGCTTGACTGATCCATCACCTCCTCCAGGGCCAGGACCAGCCTCTCAAGCTCCATCAGCTTCTCCGTCATCCCCCTCTTCTCCTGTTCAAAGTCCTGCTCTGCTATCCTTAGCTGGTTCTGGGAGTCTTGCAGGTCCTGCTGCAGCTGGAGGACTTGCTGCCTGGCCAGGTTCAGCTCTCCGTCCTTTGCTTCCAGCTGGGTGGTCAGCCGCAGAACGTTGCTGTGATGCTTCTCAGACAAGGCTTTTGCCTGTTGTAGATGAGCAGCGCCGTCCGCCACCTCGGCCCGAAGTCGATCCACCTCACTGATTTTGGTGTTAAGCTGTCTCCTGAGGTCCAGGACCAGGTCTGCAGTCTCGTTGAGCTGGGAGCTGAGCTCTCTGAGATGGTCTCTGAGCGTGGAGATCTCCTCCTCCATCTCTACGATCTGGGTTGAGAGCTGGTCAGCCAGCCGGATGTAGCTCCCATTCTCCTGGCTGAGCCGACAGACCTCCTCCTTGTCTTCATCCAGACTGGCCTGGAGCTGCCAGGTCCTGGTCTGCTCCTGTTTTAGAGCCTCCTGCAAACCTGCCTCAGCGCTCCTCCTCTGGTCTACCTCCACAGAGACGCTGTCCAGTTCCAGCCGCAGGGTGTCCACAGCCATGGCTTGGTCCTTCAGGTCCTGGATCAGCCTGTCACGATCCATCTTTAACGAGTCCAGCTCAGCAGTCAATTTTAAGACACACTCACTTTTGTTCCTCATGGCCTCCTGTAGACTCTCCAGCTCCGACCTCAGGGCACTGACAGTCTGCTCTCGGGCTCTGAGCTGCGCCTGCTGCTGGACGAAAGCATTGGAGAGGCGGCTGCAGTTGTCGGCCACCAGCTCCCTGTCCTGCAGGATGCTGTCAGACGCAGCCTGGACGGTTTCCAGCTCCTCCTTCAGCTGGGTCACCTGAACCAGGAGCTGCTCCTCCTTGGTCTTCACCAGCTGCAGCTCCTCCTCTATGGAACTCTTCTCAGAGGTGAGCCGTTTACTTAAAACCTCATGATACTCAAGGAAAGTGATGCTCTCCTCCAGCTGACTGCACGCCTCCTCCAGTCTGGCCTCCAGCTCAGAACTACGCCCACGAGAAGCCTGAAGATCATCCTCTAACTGACCACAGCGCTCTCTGAACTCCTCTAAAGTGGCCTCTAATTGGCTGATCTGCAGATGGGAGTTTTGTATGACCTCCTGTAACCTGGAGACCTGCTCCTTCAGATGACAAACCTCTTCCTGCTGCACCTCCACTCTTTTCTCCCCTGAGGAGAACTGACCACACATCCTGGCCTGCTCTTCTCCCGCTCTCTCCTCACACAGCAGCTGCTCCTGCTCTGATCGGGCAGGCTGCTCTTCCATGAATCCTCTCTGCTCCTGCAGCCTTTGGCGCTCCTCGTGGAGCTGGTGAAGGAGGCGATGCTGCCCCTCAGCATGCTGCAGCTTCATCTGAGAAAGCTGCTGCTCTGCTTTCTCCCTGCTTACACATACAGTGGAAGGAGCTTCTTACAGTGTGAATGAATGACTGCTTGTGCTGTTCGAAAGACTTTCGACTTCGAGGTTTGAAAGTGGTTCGACTTCCCGTGAAGTGATAAAAGCTTTCATGCTAGAATCATTTGTCTGTCTTTCTTATAAGCTGCAGCTATTCCTCATGTAACAGAATTTATTTTAAAGCTGCAACAATCAATGATCCTATTTTTAACAACGAATCACAAACTGCACAGCAAAACCAGGCTGAAAAAACATTTACACTATTTAAGACATCAAGTTCATTTCGTCTCTTCCTCATTGATGGATTATAAACGCCATGTTGCTCTTTTAATCACTGCATTATACCTGTAAGCACCCTGTCACTCCTCAGTTTGTGACTGAGCGTCAGTTTTTTTCATGAGCAGCAGAAGCTCCAGGTTTGTTTTTCACAATTTATGTTGCAGAACACGACCTGAAAATGTTTGCTACATGACTGTGACTGTGCTGTTGATATGTTGACATTCATATTTTTTTAACTGAAAAGCTGACTGCAAGTATTCATCACACACACAACAGGACAGAGAGAGCTGTGAGGTCATCACCCACCTGACCAGCATCACTTCCTGGTCCATCTTCAGCTTCAGTTCAGCCTCCAGCTGATCCTTCTCTGCACTCAGTCTCTGGACCAGGTTACTGATCTCTCTGGCAAAATTCTGCTCTAGCTCTGCCCGCTCCCGCTGCATCCTGGGAAAACAAACACATTCATGTGAAGCTGACTCTGCAGGATGGACAAAATATCAGAAACACTGACTGACTGCACACTTTCCATGGGGAAGCCAAAAGAAAAAGTCAAGACAGATCTTTACCATTTGTGCTTATTTTCTGTTAGTAAAGGGGTTGCGAGTACAGCAGAGTGCCGAGGCGCACGTGAGGGAAAGGGGAGGAGGAACCGATACAGATCATTTTGAGAATGAAGAAAATACAAGGAAGAGAGAGGGTGCAAGTCACAGTTTTCTTAAGATCTACAGACTTAACTGTTCAGTCAATTGTGTTTAGCTGCTCAATAGGAGCCCAAAATCAAAATCAAAGACCCAAAAATGAGTATGTCTTCTTTAAATGATCAGTGTTTGTCTGCTATGAGTAGGTCCGAAAATCTCTGCAGAGTTGTCTTCACCTGCGCTCCTGCTCGTTGCTCCACCCTCCTCCTCCTCCACCATGTTGGATCTGAGTCTGCAGTTTGTCCAGCGTCTCCTTCAGCTGCTTCACCTGCTGCTCCACCTGAGCTTTCTGTTCCTCCAGCTCACTGATCTCCAGCTGAGACATACAAATTGAGTTAGGATACAACAAACATCAAGACTGAACAGTATAAAATTAATTTAGAAATAATTAATCGGATCAACAGCCCATTTTAAAGGTTTATATGGAGTTAATGTTTATCAGCAGTGGAGAGGGAGATCAGAACTTTTACTTGACTAAATAAGCCTTAAGCAGGGTTGTGCCACATCATATTGTTCTCAATAATACTGGAATAATGTTTTATAATAGAAAAAGTTTATTTTGTGATAACGGCACTCTTCCCATTCATGATATTGTGTCATCTCACACAGCAGCAAACAGGAAGTGTCTGAAAGTGAAGGAACCATCCATGGTGGAGAAGTTGGTTCCAAAAAGGGAAGCGACTTCAGACATGTGGAAGTGTTTAATTTAACAAATCCAAGGAACATGAACGAAGTGCATGAGGACTGTGAGAACAATGCGGAGCAACAGAGAACCAAGCAGACAAACTACAGCTGAGCATCTGTGATTTTACTTTGGAATCATGTCACTCAACCTAACTTTAAGTATCAGACGTAAAATGGAAATGTAATCAGTTGCCTGCAGACCTCATTTTCTTTAAACATGATTTAAACATGAGAAAGATTTTGTTTTTGCATTGAAATGTTTTGGGTTTTTTTCCACGGGTCCTATGAAAACAGGCGTAGTAAACATCCCAACCCATAATATGCCGAAATCTATGAAATGTCACTTTACAATTAACAGTGTATTCAGGTGTGACCTTTCCCTTCAGGTGTAACAACAACACTGACTGTTTTGTTTTTACCTTGAAGGCCTGAGAGATGTCTTTACGTTCCACCTCCATGCTCTGTCTCATCAGCTCCAGACTGCGCTCATAGTAGTTCACCTGCAGGAGGGGGACGAGGAGGAGGAGGTAGTGGATTGGTTTAGTTTTCATTTTTAAATATTGCCGTCAAATCAAACCTGGCTTCGATATAATAATTTTTTGCTGAAAATTAGCAGTCAAGGTGTTAGCTAATGGAGAGCCAAACAACAAACAATAAACAACCATGTGTTACCTGCGTGTCGAGCTGGATGTGCAGCTGCTGCAGCTCCTGCTTGTGTTTCTGCTTCAGCTGCTCCAGGGCCAGTTCAGTCTGAATACTGACAGCAGGACCAGAGTCGTCATCTAGCGAGGACAAAGCTGAGAGCCGACACACATGCAGGTCAGACAGCACACAGATTACTTTATTTTCATCACAAAGTACAGCGACCAGCATGACCTTCGGTCTGTGTGGATGGTGTTTGACCTCTGGATTAAATCACTGTCTGTTTGAAGTGACCGTCACGTTTGTTTTTGCAAAGTTGTCCATTTCTTTCACGTCTGAATTCGTTAAACTAAGAATCTGCTGGATCTGATATTTGTTTTAATGATGGCTGCAGGAAAACAAAGAATTCAATATCTTTGATGGCAAAGCAGCTTCAGGAAAAAACAACTAAAAGTAACAAACATCAGTTCAGACACTTCTCACACTTTGGGAAATGTAACTTTAAATGTAACGTTATGCTGTTTTTGTAAGATGACTTCAGTGCTTAATTAAAGCTATTTTAACATATCAGTTAATGTGATGTGTACTTAAGGACTTTGGTCAACATTTGTTGTTTTAAACCTGCTCTGTGACCGCACTGACTCCAGGTCAGTGAACTCTGTTACATTGTTTCTTCTGTTCTTTCATATTTACAACTGAACCTGCGCACAGAACAGTCGGGTCTTCAGGCTGCATTTGTGTCCAAAAATCAACAAACTGAAAAACAAAGTGAGAGCTCTGTCAACTGACTGACACCAGGAAAGTCAGACCTGGTTTAAGATTACACAGCTGCAGTTCCTCTGCTGTCCACAGGATGGTGCTGTGGATAAACACTGGCTGTGTTAAAGTGACTTGATGTTACTACAAACATTAAAGCTTCAGTAGGTAGGAATTATTAACAATTATTCAGTCATATTTGCTGGAACTGTCACTATATTCTGATAGTA
>JAPZDX010000003.1:27072904-27085027 GCA_029783625.1 Naso annulatus | reverse complement strand
CTTCTGCTCTATGATATCAGTAAACTGTGTATAGTGAATATTTACACTGTGAATAGTTGGTCTGCAAGGACTAACACTTTATTTTCTTCAAGATTTGATCAGTTTATTAATATATATTTCAACTTAAGGTTTTATCAGTTGGTCTTGTAACAAATATTGAAAAACACTCAATAAAATTATGTCCTTAAATTATTACTTCTTTCATGTATTTCTATTAAAGTAATTACTGGGAACAGTTGAATGTTTGAACAGTTTGTTTGGTCAAAACTGCCAATAGTCTCTGTTCGAGCTTGAGGTTCTCCTCTTTCTTTTGTTTCATATGACTTAAATCAATCTTTTATTTCTTTGACTGTTGGCTAAATAACGCAAAACAAATCTTTTGAACCGCAGAAGAGTTTGACAGATCACCGCAAACAGTCTGATGTTACTCTGAATTTTCCTTCTGTTCAACAAACCTCAGGTGCAGATCCAAACCAACATACTGTGTTTCTCAGGATTTTCTGAATTCTTTGTTTGACTTCAGTTCCGCCTAAAGGTTTAAATCTTTCAAAACAAAAACGTAAAAAAATACTTTGATGGAGCTCTATTGCACAGAGGAAGAGGATACATCATACTGTGATACACAAAGAACACTGAAATATTTGATTAGTGCAAGAAAGTGAATTTAGGAAAATTATCTTCAGTAAAGTGTTCAAAGTTCACATCAAGATTAAATGCCAACAAATGGAAAAAGAAAACTTATTTAATGCAAAATAAGGAGTTATTGTTACTTTAAGGAAGTTATAAATCAATATATGATGTAAATATACACATGTAAATATAATGTGTGCAAAAGAGGGAGATGGGTGTGCACACTGAAACAGGAAAAAATCCTTTTATTCTTTGCTGTCTCTTCTGTAGTGATTTGGGACGAATGTTAAAAAAGTTGATGTTCCAGAGTTACATTTGCTTGAAATGGAGGCGTTTGAATTGAAGCATTGTTGATGTGTGTATGCATAATCATGTTAACTCCTCTTACAGAATTTCACAGAGATGATGTTTCCAATCTGCACCTGCGATGCAGTGTTTTAACCGAGCTGAACCCAAGCACAGTTTATTTTGTTTGTTTTATTAGTTTAAAAATTTATTTTTACACTTGCGAACACGGCTGTACAGTTTTCTTTAATTTCCTCACTGGAGACGTCCTGTGACATCATGTGTGTGTCACTAAGTTCCTCAGGGATGGGACACGACATCAGTGTCTTCACTCTGTCAGTAGGACACATTTGTTGTTGACTCTCCATGTAACCTTTGTCGACTAAAATGAGAGAAGAAGAAGTGAAATGACTGAGACGCAGTTTGTGTCACTTTGAGTTGATCTGATCTTCTTCTCTTGTCTCAGACTTCCTGCTGGCGGCCGCCCTGTGTGACTCCGCCTCCAGGAACTGAGGTACTGCAGCAAACACACACACACACACACACACACACACACACACACACAGAGTCCATGTGGAGTTGCTTGGTTGCTCAGCATAGAGACTGATTGATGTTTGTTGTTCAGAGTGTGTGTGTGTGTGTGTGTGTGTGTGTGGGCTGAAGGCTTCAGTCTGGAACCAGAACTCTATGGGTTTTTGCATAAATCAAATGTTTGTTGGTATTTTGGTACATAACAATAAACATGAGAACAACAACAAGTCAAGGATGATAAATAAAAAATAGAAAATTACAAAAGAAAATGTGAAAGATATTGTTTTTTTCCAAGCTGCAGAGTGTTTGCAATGAAAACGTAGAGCTGCCACAAATTTCATCTTTGATTTGAACGTGGGACACTTATTAAACAATGATCTGTTCTTGATTTAAAATCCACAGTAGCAGCTCGTGCTCTGATCTTTTGCGGCTCTCTTGTCCTCAAACAAATGGAGGAAACCTGTGAGAAGTGCTGACAACATGACCACACTCGTCTGTAGCTTGGAAATTTCATCCTGTGATGGAGTGTGTGACCAGGCTGTGTACATTTTCATGTTGGTTAAATTCATTTCAAACTTAGTTTTAAAAGCTAACAGCCCATCAGAGCCCACTGTTTGTCACATTGGCCTTTAGCATTAAACAGAGTGAGGGGAGGAAACAGATCAGGTTTGGTGCACCTGCAGTAATTTGATGGATTTTATCGACCTGGAAATGATCTGAAGTGGAACGAGCTGAAACACAAACGCTAATAACATAACAAGCAAGACAAACCTGAGAATTTACATCGTCAGTCAGGTTTTCATCAATCAAAGAACAAATACATACAGCAGGAGCTCACTGACACAAATATCCAGCCACACCTGACAGGTGTGAAACAACAGCTGTCTGACAGAGAAGAAAAGAGCCTCCATCATAGAACAAGAAACACGTGCAAAAAGCTGCACTGAAATTGGTAAGAACACGTTGAGTCTGTTATCAACAAGTTTTCAAAGTAAAATAAAACTTATTCACTGTTCTGTCTGCTTTGTCCCACTGTTATTCCAGACAGTGAAGTAACCACTGATCTACAGCTGATGTGTCTAATGTGTCTTGGCTGTGTTTAAAGCAGCTTCAATGTCCTGATGCACAGGTCTAACCCACCCACCTACCCCACCCCACCGCTGCACACACACACACACACACACACACACACAAGCACGAGCTGCTCTGCCATCTGTCAGAGCTGCTCATCATTGGCTGGAGAACCTGAACCTGGGGGCTGCAGTCAGCGCGTCGAAGAAGGGGCGGGGACATCAGCTGATTGATTGAGAACGGAAGTGAAGAAGGAGGAGGGAGAGGAGGAGCCGGAGGAAGAGGGGCTGGGTTGAGTCTGTAAATCCATGATGAGGCGACTCTGCTGCAGACAACAAGTGTTCAGAGGAAGAGTGGAGGGCGAGGGATGATAAAACGAGGTTGCTCCATAACAGAGAGAGAGAGAGAGAGCGCGACAGGACAGAAGAGAGGCAGGAGGCGAAAAGGAGGTTACCACGGCAACTCAGGGGATGTCGCTACAGGGATGAGGACATCAGGACACACAGGTAAGGTTGTAGCTTCTGCGTGTGAGAGATGGCACACGTGTCTGCATACGTGTATTTTGTATGTGTGTGTGTGTGTGTGTGTGTGTGTTGGTGGATTGAGCAGTGCATTCTGGGAGGGGTTAGGAGGTAGAGGTGTTGGGGGAATCCTATTAGCAGGTCCAGGAAAAGTAGGGCTAACCGTGTGCTTATCAGTCTGAGATGCACACGCACACACACGTGAACACACACTACCTGCAGAGCGACAGTCTTTCAGGAATATTCATCACCCTCAGGTTTCATATACTTGCATGTGAGGGTGGAAGTAAAGTTTGTTCACAGCTGAAGTGAGTCAGTGTCCTGTTGCTGATAATGTTTTGTTACGTGGCTGTAAACTGTGAGGCGGGTTCAGAGTTCACTGTCAGATGAAACTCGACATGTGCTGCTGTCTGCTGCTGATTCTGACAGAAAAAGTGAAATGATCCGTTGATTAATCGAAGGATAGTTTGAAAAGTGATCAGAGGTTTCAGTCATTTATCAAACACAAACTCCAGCTACTCTGTAATCATAGTTTCTCCTGTCAGGATTCAGTTTATTTAATATTGCAGTTTGTCAGTTGCCAATAAGACGCACAGCATGCTGCTGCTGGATAAAGAGAATGTCTTTGGAATTTGGAAGTTGGTTGAATAACAAATGCTGTGTGAAGACATAAACTTGAATAATGTTCAATATTTTTCACCGTTTACAGATGGTTTATCATCCACATGGACTGACTGATTGATAAAATGATAAACAAATGAATCTACAGATCTATAATCTACAAAAATAATAATTACTTGTAGCCACAGTCTGACCAAACATGCACTGAGATGAATTCACTGGATTTTTTCATGGAGGCCCATGTCCCACAGTGCAACACTCTGCAGAAATGGAGGAGCTGCACACAGCTGCAGATACATTCTGAACGTGAGAGGATCGTCCACTCACGTTCTGGTTCGTCTTATCCTGAGATCGTTTGAACCAACGTGAAGGTCTAACCGGCAGCTTCACGGCCCTTCAGAGTAATTTCCCTTCATTTGTGAAACAGGTGGCGTCTGTCTCGTCTGCATCACTCGTCTCTACACCAATATGTCTAAGCTGTTTGGGACGTGGCTCTCCTCCTGATTGGTTTGAGTAAAGGGGCGTGGTTTCATGTTGTGCTCTTGCCTTTGCCTTGGAAACTGAATTTGTATGTTTCCCAGAAACCCCTTGGACACCCCAGAAAAGGAACTGAAATGTGGCTGTAGAGCAGAAAACCAGCAGAGCTCAGAGCATCTTCCACTGAGTGGAGGTGTTCCTTTGAGCAAGGCAGTGACCCCGCCTGCTGACTGTAGGCCAGAGCATCACTGAAGTTTCACCGTGATCCTTCACGGTTTTTGTCAGTGTAAACAGGAAGTGTTGGTGTTGTAGGTTTCCTGTCCGTCCAAACGAATCCTGCTGTCAGAAATCTGATCCTAGCAGGAAGTGACTGATCCAGAGCCAAATCCAGTTTCGGGTTTCTTTTCTTCTCAGCTCTCTGTAGGGTTACTGACTTCAGTTTACTGCACCACTGTCTTGATGTCACTTAAAGTCCATCACGCAGACACTTTAGGTACAGCTTCAGTTGAGTTTAGCTGTGGTCACGTGTTCTGAAGAATATAGGCTAGTTTTTTCTTGTTGATCGGTCGCTGTTTTGCCTGTGTGGTTTAATTTATCACAGATGCATGCTGATGTTTTCCAGGCGTTAATTTTACATCTTGCCCCTCTGTCAGATGCAGAGAGAAAAATGATTTCATGAAGAAATGTCTCATTACTTTCCAGACATCTGCAAATGGGATGAACTGCCACTGGCATCATATCCAGCCGCAGTTCTGTGAATACTTTGATATGCACATTTCGAGGCTCTGCTCTGTTTTTGCCACATCAGCCTGCTTTACTGTGGTAGAAGCACAAAGATCCATCAAACATGACCAAATCAACAATTCAAGCAGGAAAAACTCTTTGCATCTGAAAGGCTGATGATGGGATGTGGAGGACGTCCAGAGCCGCGTCCATAGGAGTAATAGTGTCAGACTCTAAAGCAGTGGCATCACCCAGTCAGCAGGAGAAACACTTAAACTGCAGTTTTTAGTGGTAATATGTAATTTTTAAAATTATTTCAGCAGCTCACTGTTGATTCACCCATTTTTTGTTGGCTGTATTTTTATTACCAGCTGGTTACCGTTGCTGCCTGTCATCCCACTGTTCTGACTCTTGCGTGCAGTCAGTGTGTGTGCAGCAGAGACAATAATTATTATATCAAATAAATTATTTAAATCCTAATCTTTAGAATGTAAGTTAGTTAAGTGACGATTGAAGTGTGAGCACTGAAAGCTGTTGAACTTTACAGCTGCAATAAAAACCATAAATCATCAGCTATTTTTACCCATTTCACAAATTTTTATAAACATTTACGAGTTCCAGCTTTTCAGTTGGGAGGCTTTAATATTTTGGACTTTTTTTTTTTTCGGACAAACAAACCACATCAGGACCTCACTGTGGGCCCTTCTGTTTCTACTTAATGATTAATCAATAACAAAAACAATTGGTAGCTGGGATCCTGGATGATAGCAGTTAAACATCAGCTGCAGGAGTGAAAGCAGTTTAAGTGCTGAAGATAATTCCAGTAGGTAGACTGGAAATAGTTCAAATGTCTGCTAGTATTTAAGCACTGACAGCCATTAAACCTGTAAAAAAAAACACTGTAATGACAGTAAATCCACCCTTAGTTTGACAGTTTGAATTTGAATCTCTGTGTGTGTGTGTGTGATGAATATCCTGCAGCCTCCGGTGTTTTCATGTGACTTTAGACTCCTCTTGAGCTGAACCGCTGACCTCCATCTGAGGATGACAGTTGCAGATTTACCATAAAGTTTGGAATAGACAAGGAGTGAGACACAGATGGAAACTGTAGACAGACAACAAACAACTAAAATGAAGACATCCAACCACAAACAAACAATTTTAGGTAGAACACAGTAGATGACTAATGATGACTTGAGTATATTATATAAGACCCCAAATTTCACTCTGCGTATTCACCCAAAAGCCCACAAGTTTGATTGTTAAATCTGAAGCCTTTTGTTGGTATAACCTGCTGATCAGACCACTTGGTGGCTGTGTCCTCACCTCAACACCTCCAAGCAGCTTATCCTCATCTATTAATAGACAAATCAAACTGAGTTGGCGTGTGCTGTCCCACATGTTGGTGCCGCCATGTTGGAAGATGGCCAAAGACATGAATGTACATGTAACTACATTTGACCTTTTCAGAGGATAAGAACACACTCTAAAGACTCTTAATGTGCAGATATTCCCACAGTTATCTGACTTTAACTCTACAAACATGGTAGTCTGTAGTGTTTGACTTGCCTTTTGCCTCTGATCAATAAAAACCGAGATGTCTTTGGTTTCTGGGTGTAGCCGTGAACCAGTTTGTCTGAGGACACTAGTTGACCTGCATTGGAACATTCACAGAGGACTGTTGAAATGTTAAGAACAAACGTGCTCATCAGCCTTGAGTTTATTTTGTTAGTAGGATGGAAAAACCTCCCTTTAGATACACGAACAGCATAGAAATGACGTTTATTTTAGTCAGGTTGCAAGTGCTTAAGAGATGTCTACATTTTTCACTAATAACAACTGGTATTACCTGAAACCATTTTGCTAGAAGAAGCACTACTTATATTTAATGTTAAAACAGTTATTGATTCTACAACAGGTTGAAAAGATAAACAAGGCTCAAGAAGCATGCAAACATGTCTCTTATGTCAACCTGTAACATATTAGCACACAACACAACATGGGAAGATGCTAAAGGTGTTTCAGCTTTTTCTAACTCCACTTGACTCTGTAAAAGGTCTCTCGCCATCTACTTTTCATTTTGATTGCTTTTTGATAATGGGAAGACTGTTAATGAAAAGGGGGCCGTGAGATCTTGAAAAAAGTCCAGTTTTGAACAAAAATGCCAGGATTGACTGTGACGTCCTTACTGCAGTGAGAGTTGCTTATGTATGTCTGTAGATTACTACATGTGTAAATTAACTTCTCTGCAGTATTAACCTCATCTCTTTCTCTGCTTCCTACTACAGGCTAAAGAGAGGAAGAGCAGATGGAGGCCAGACCTAGTAGTCCAGTTCTACCTCTGACACTCATCAATCATTATGGCACTTTACTGACTACCAGGAGCTCATGGGATCTTTTGCTCAAATAGTGAAGATCCGCAGAGGCTGATCACATTTAGGTGACTAATGTGCCAACATGTCTCAGGCAGGTAAAGTGCTCCACTTGTACGTTGAAGTGAGGTCTGTTGCGGAGGAGGAAGGAAAAGTGCCAGGAAGAAAAGTTGATGAAACTGGTCCTCTGATGCTTCAGTGCCCAGATGTCTTACCTCACTCTCAGAGAAGCTCCACTCGATCCAGCCCCAGCCGCAGTCCAGAACTTTCTTCAGGCTCTCAGCACCAAAGTAGAGTTGGAAGCTCAAAGTCCAGGCACTCAGTCAGCTTCCAACTCCAAAACCCCGATGATACAGTGTCTTCCACCCCAGTACCCCCACAGGATGTTTTGTATGATAGTTTTGGTCAACTACTTCAGGTCCTTGTGCCTGGAGCAACTAGTTCAGACCAGCATGGCTCACTGGGACACACAGATTCCACTGACATGGATCCCTTTAGGGGAAGAGTACTTATATCCCCATCTTCCACATCCTCCGGGAGGTTGACTGTATCATCCACACCCACTAGCAACCGAAGATCCTACGGGGTCCCAGGAATGGAGTGTGAGGAGGGGAAGACTTCTGTGGTGACTTTTGGTTACATAGAGAAAGCTAACATTCACAGCATGGGGAGCCGCCGTACCTCTGTATGCCAAAGTGAGTTGGACAATCCTTGTCACAGAATGGAGGGGCAGCTGTTGCCCGCCCATCTCCAGAAGAGGCTGAGCGACCCAATATGGTACAATGGTCATACAGGGCAGGGCAGTTTTTACTCCAGTCACACCTGCTTGTCTCAAAATCAATCCCCGCGGGGCTCGCCTTACATGCAGAGGGCTTCCCTGAATGCAGTTGCTAGAGATGCCACCCACAGGGCCTTGAAGGAGTTTGGATCCCCAGAACTCAGGCGTAGATTTGCTGGTCGCAGCCCAGAGAATTGTAGCCCAACCCTGCCACGGCACTCTCAGTCCCCTCGCTGCCGGTCCTGGGCTGGGTCACCTGTCCTGCCCCGCAGCACCCTCACGCTGCCATCCAAGTCCCAACTCCTGGGGCTGGACAGAGGAGTCTTTTGTACTTCGGTGAATGGACTACCAAGAAGCCCTGCCTCTGACCACCTGTGTGCCCACACTGGGTATTCCTCCCACCCAGGGGCTCCAAGCTTGGCTCCTCATTCTTATGACCTGCCCCAGAGCCAACAGAGGCTGCTATGGGTGGGGGATGAGAGCTCTAGGTTGTCAAGCAAATTTCACCCACCTTTACCTGCGGGGAGACCCACAGACATCCAGCATGAGATCCCAACCACCATATTCCCCACAGTCACCCATTCCAGGACTGGTTACCAAGCTAGTGGGAACCCCCAACAATGTATTAATAGTAGCTGTAGTGCTAACATCAAAAACACCAGTCAAAATGCTGTAGACAGTATACACTACATGGCTAATGATAACTTCATCTTATCTAGCAGGACTCCCTTCAGGTCATCTCGCTGCAGTAGTAGAGCCTGTGATGCAGCTGGCCCTACCAATGGCAGGAGAAGCACCTCCCCATCCTCAAATGCTGAAGTGGCTTCAAAGTTAGCGGTAGAGGCTGTCAAACTGTCCACAATGTTTGCAGACAGACGGACTCCCTCTCCAACACCTTCTCAAGCTGAGTCACTGAGGTCAGAGAGCCCTAAGATAGGGGGGTCATTCCTAAGAGAATCGCAACCTTATGCCACTCTTCAGAGGCATCGCTCCCCTGAACCTGTGCCAGCTCACAAGCTGAACCACAGACAGAATACAGACAAAACAATACCTCAAACCAAACCAGGTTGCATCTCACCTCACTTATGCCAGAAAGGCCTGTCACCATCAGCATCCCCCACCTTACCGGCTAGGTTGCACCGCACAGCCACTTCTCAATCACCAGTCTTAGAGCCACGACAGCAACGGGATTTATCACTCTCTCAGGACAAGTCTACCATGCACCGCTACAAGATGCCAGAGTACCCAGGAGATTCACCTGGCTTGGAGCTACAGCAGTATGACAGATCGCTAAGGGAGAGCCCCGAACTCTCCAAGAGAATTCTCTCAAGCCAAAACACAGAAGCATTGTCGGTGAGCTGGACCTCCAGGCGCCAGGAATGGAAAGAGGCTGGACCAATTCAGTGTGGTGACGAATTCTGTAAGGAAAACTGTGGACAGACAAACTCTAGAGTTTACACTCCAAGCAAAGAGGAGTATTACAGGAAGGTCGGAAGAGACAAAGAAACTAAGATATCAGTGCAGGCACACCAGACACCAGTTCAAGGTGTGTCTAAGGATCAGAGAGAGGAAGTTCAAGATCACAGTGGGGCTGGCACATCCTCTCAAAGTTCCAGTGGGATAACGGGCAGCATGGGAGACAGTTCCCAGCTGGATAGAAACGACAGTCTGTCCCCTGAATCCTCGAGCCAGTCCAGCCACGATGCAGCAGACAGCGGCTCAGGGATGCAGGTCGGCTGGGTGGGAGGGTGATGATGAGGGTTTGGTCGGATGTGAACCGATCTGTGTGTGTACAAAAGTAACCATGTTAATTATTTATTGTATGTGTTTGTTGTGAACAATGTTGGGTTTTGTTTTGTGAGAAGGGTGAGGTTGTCTGTCTGCAGAGTTAAATCAGGATTCTTCACATCATACACTGCATATCGACACATTTACCCAAATTTTTAATAAAGAAATAACAGAAATTCAAAGTTCTTCTAACTCCACGAGTCTCTCAGTGTATTCTCTCATGGGAGGTTCATATCATTAGTCTGTGTGAGAGGCTGAAAGAGAGGCTGACACTAAAATAAGAATGTCTCAAGTATGAAACAGAGTCTTTCTAGCATTTAGGAGGCTTTTGTTGTACCTTTACTGTAGGTCTGACTAAAATAGTTTTCTGTATTACAAGCAAACTAGTTAATAGTTCCCTTCAACTTCCTGACTGTGGAATGCACCGCTTTTCTCAAACTGTTAATTAAAATAATTTAGTCTCCTATGATGACTTACGCATGATTTTAAAATTTTAAAAACTCTTTATTCAGACATTAAAAATTAGATTACATGAAGGTGAGGGTGCAATGTGCATCAGAACTCCTCTCCAGTTTTCAGCTTTCAGTCTACGGGATGCATTAGTTAAGTTTAGTCGGTTAAAATTCAGAGGATGCACACACACAAACTGTATGTGAACTCACTGATTTCCAAACATGTTTCTGTGGTTTCTAACCATGCAGTGCACAAAGCACTGTAAGGAATGTGCTTAATTTGTTTTGATGGATCTGAAAAAAAGAAATACATTCTTATAAATGCTTTAACTCTCTCTGATACATTGACAGGGATTCAAAAAAATTGCTGTGTATGGATTATTTCAGATGATTTCTTTCCTCCTCATGCAGTCAGACGGTGGCTCAACGACCGCACCGTCTTCAAGATCGCAGAAGATCGCTCAAGCCAAGTGGGAGTTCCTGTTTGGAGGGCAGTCGGAGGAGAGGGGCTGCAGTAAAGGTACTGTACATACTGCTGCTGAATTAAGCTTCATTCATGTACTTTTATATTCATTTTTATTGATGTTTGTCAACATCAACATTGAGTAATTAACAGTAAAAACTGACTTAAACCAGTGGTCTAACCAGTTCCAGTTATAGATGTTAAATTCAGTTTTATTTGAGAGGTAATGACACCTCAACTAGTTAACTAAACTAGTAGTTCTTCACCTGTTTGTGGGACGAACCCAAATATCCCTACACGGTGAATTCAAGCACATCACCATCATGTTCCAGATGTTTCTTTACACTGATTTGAAACAGGTTATTTATTTAAAAGGGGCTTGTTACAGTATGTTTTCATGCAAGTCAGTGATATTTCAGTAAGTTAAAGGGCCGGTGTGTGTTTTCTCTTGCATTGTTTCTCCACCCTGTGAAGTAAACAAGCAGCTTCACGAGCTTCATCTAAGCCAATTAGCTGAAGCTTAACATCAGCTACTGCAGGTCTCATAGTTTGCATCTCAACTCACAGGTGTTACTACACAGCACTATTGAACACTTCCTGTTCTTTTTGTAGCATCTTTTTGTTACTTTTTATTTGCTTATTTCTTTATGTGTGACTGCTGTACCTGCCTTTTTCAAATGTACTAATTAAATGATATCTAATTAGTAATATTACCCAGCCTGGACCTAGACCAGAGACTCCACCCACTCCACAGAGTGGACTTTCTTCTCTTGGTCTGGCATTGCCTCCACTTTGAGTGATTTCCAACAGGGAGGGGATTAGAATTTTCCTAACCCTTCCTCATTGGTCGTTGCCTTTTCAAATGTAATCCGCATGAATGGTCATTATGTCACCACGGGGTGTTTCACTTAATGTGTATTGTATGTGGAAAGAAGTCTGTCTGAGCAAGACAACCAAAATCCAAAAATCTCACCATGAGCAGTTAAATAATCACATAGCAGTTGTTATATTGTGTTGTGGTTGAGATTCTTACTGGAGAAAGAGACAAATGTTTTTCACTTAAAATCACATCATATTAGCACTGTGAGTATACAGAAGGACAGTGGGACCTACAACGGTAGTTCCTGCTTCTCGCTGCCGAGGACAGATGCTGTCTCCTGACGGCAGAGCTGCATGAAGCATTGGCACAAACAGATGTGTCGTGGCTACTTTTCAACATATAGGCTAAATTCAGTGTGTCAAAGACACCAGTTATGGCCACTTTACTGTTTTTGGTCCCGTAATGTGGCTTTGTCGATTGAAATGTCGGATATTTCTTTTTTCTTTTTTTTTTAAAGATATTTTTTTGGGCTTTTGTGCCTTTATTATACAGGACAGCTGAAGAGTGGACAGGAAACAGGGGAGAGAGAGG
>JAPZDX010000003.1:27031806-27042043 GCA_029783625.1 Naso annulatus | reverse complement strand
GTGTTCGTATATCTACCAGTTTCTATTGCTAAAGGAGCAACTCCACATCTAAATTTAGCGAAGGCACTTCTAAGCTGTCTTGACAATATATTTTGTACATAAGGCTCTGTCTCAAATGAATCCTTAAAAAGGCAGTAAGTGCGAAGTTTGTTACCCTCTGGTTTATTTATTAACTGTAGCCAAGATTCCTCGTCTGCCGTTGACACGGCCATATCAAAACAAAAACATGTATTTGGGACGTCAGAGGTGTTGTGCTGCAGTTAAACGGCTGTCAACATGAATAATGAAGTTCCCCAAGATTCAATCCTTGATCCCCTTCTTTTTAGCATCTACATGTTTCCATCAAACAGCAGTTTCAGCCATCATGATTATGCCGATGACACCCATATTTATCTTTCTCTGTCACCAAAGCTAATACAGTCATATATCCATGAATTAAATCTGAAGTTTATGAAGCCACAGATTACAAAGAAATCATTTCGCCGATGAATAATGAAGTTTGGTTTTTCAGTAGTTACATAAAACAAAAACACAGAATTTGGATCAAGTCTCAGTTTTTTATGGTAAATGTTGGATGAAAACTGTGAAATGTAGAATATCCCATGATGCTTTGTTTCTCCTAGCTCCTCGGGGTAAGAGGGGGTGGAAGACTTTCTACGCCATGCTGAAGGGTCTGGTGCTCTACCTGCAGAAGGTAAACATCTGGACTACATTTCCCAGCAGCCCTGCTGATTGTCATACATGCCTGTATCTATTTCTGACTGTATGTGTCCCAGATTGAATCTGTATCAAAGCAGGACAAACATCTGGGTCAGACAGAGAGAAAAAACACACAATTGATCTGTTTTTCTGTTTTTAACCACGTCTTTCCTGTGAACCTCAGGAACATCTGACACCGTTTCACGGGTCATAACTTTGTTCTTTAAACTCCCTCAGTTCAGCCTTTTGAAGCTTTCTAATGAAGAAGACAACCATTCACAAGATACAACACGTCCAACATGTAACGCTTCCACATTCAAATGTTCTATTTCATGTTGAGTTGTGTGCATACATCGACAAAGTGTCTCTGTAGCTGACGTGTTTTGGTTTTCTGCAGTAAATTAAGAATAAACCAGGTTAAGGTTCAACACTGAGAACAATGCATTCTGGGACTTGCAGTTGACTCTGTTAGCTTGTACAGCAGGTATAACATGACTGAATGCTGATATGATGCCTCTCTGTGATTGGCTGACAGGATGAGTACCGTGCAGAGCGAGAGCTGACGGAGGAGGATGTGAAGAACGCCGTGTCCATCCATCACTCTCTGGCCATGAGAGCAGCCGACTACAGCAAGAGGCCGAATGTGTTCTACCTGAGGACGGCCGACTGGAGAGTCTTCCTGTTCCAGGCTGCGTAAGAGTCAACACAGCTCACCTGTTTGTTTGGTTGGTTGGTTGGTTTAGTCGATCTGCTGTCACTTGGCCTGTTGGTACTGTTACTGTTTTATAACCATTTTACTGATGCGTTAGTAACTTGACTCTCTCCACTGACAGCTGTATGTTTGCAGCCATCAAAGGTAAAGATCCAATCAATCGAACCATCAGAGTGATTAACGTCATGGTTACAGGACAAACAGGAAGTGTTAAGAGCTTATCGGCATCACTTTCTATGGTGCAGGGTCGCCGAAATGTAAAGAAACAGGAGCTGCAGCCACAGTATAGCTGACTGTTAGACCCGTTATTTCCAAAAAAACAACCAAAGGTTTCACGGTTCAGCTTTCTCGTCTTTACACAACAGGACTGCCGAGTGAAACCCCACACACACATAACATGTATGAACAATAATTAAATATAAGCAAGAAAAAACATAGCAAATAAAAAAAGAGAAAACTAAATTTAATTTTGCCCAGAAAACAAAAAGTGACATAAACACATGAATGCATATAGACACATAACTTATACAATATGAACAGCAGGTTGATTATTGTCACACCTTTTTCCTGCAGGAATGCAGAACAGATGCAGTCGTGGATCACACGCATCAACGTGGTGGCAGCCATGTTTTCGGCTCCACCGTTTCCGGCGGCGATCGGCTCCCAGAAGAGATTCAGCCGTCCTCTGCTCCCGGGATCCAACACCAAACTGTCCCAGGTACACTGTGAGCCTCGAGAGGCCGGGTTTTTTCACAGCCATTAATTTGCAGATGTAACGACAGACGACGCGTTTACTCTGGTGATGTCAAAACTTCTTGTTGTCTGTCCTGACAGGAGGAGCAGGTCAAGTCTCATGAGAACAGGTTCAGGGCGGTTTCCTCCGAGCTGGCAGACCTCACGGCTTCCACACCTGACCGCAAGGTGAAAGGTCGCGAGCTGGAAGAGCAGAAACTCCGACAGGAATACCTAGAGTTCGAGGTGAGGGGACTCACCGAAAGGGACGTGAGTGATGCTTGTGGGGACCCTCATTGACCCAATGCTTCCTGTGCTCCTCACACAGAGCTCACACTCCGAACTAAAGAGCTGTAATTCGACACACTTTGACCATAAAGCCGTGTGTCAACCGTCAGACAGGTCACGATAAAATGGCTTCACTCCCAAAGTTTATAAGAGCACTCACATACGCACACTGTCAGGTAAACGTGATGAAACACACACCTGAAATGCTGTTCATGCCATTTGAGCTGCTGCTACATGAAACATGTTTTAGTGTCCTGTCACATTCCAGAAGGTCGGTGACCTGCAGACATGCAGGGAGGACATGGACGCTCACGTGCAGCCAAACCAGCCTCGAAACACCGAAAAATCCCCCAAACCGTCAGACAAAAAACACGTTATTGTTTTTACTGACTGCACAAATTTCAGTCATACATGTTTTATTTTTTGTTTTGTTTTGTTTTGTTTTTTGGGCGGGGGGGTCGCTTCTTTCTAACAGTGTGAAAAATTTTACATCACGTGTTTTTTTCCTGCTTTGAAAACCCTCGGAGGTCTGACTATAAACGATAGAAGCTTCTCTGCAGCTCCTCCTGCCTCGTTTCTGCTCGTCTTCATCACAGACTGTCACTGCATCAGCCTGTGTGGTGTCAAACAGGCTGCAGAGGCACAAACTCGCTGTGTCGGGAACATGCCGCTCAGCCTGCTGGTGACTTCCTGTTCCTGCCAATCAGTTTCACAATCATGTCTTTCTTTTCTCTGAAAGGTCGACCCTCAGAGCGCTGATCATCAGTTTTAAACATAGAATTTATTTTTAATGGTGTCGTCCAGCAGAAATCCAAGAAAGGCAAAAACACCTGAAACATAATGAAAACAGAAAATACATTCAAAAACGACTTCTCCTCTTTGGAGGATGAATAGAAGGTTATGAATTCAACACTTTTCAAAACAAAAGCAACAAAGTACTTCACAATAAAAGCATGTAGAAAAACAGATGTCCAACCAGATGTCTCAAAGACAGTTTGTTTTTTTTGGTTGAATAAAAGTTCTTGGCTCTTTCACACCAGAGTCTGATCTTAGAAAAATGTCAAATGTGACAGCTGAACTCTGAGTGCAGAGTTTAATGTTAGAGGTCAGCCTCCACCATGACTCCTGCTGTGACATCACTGTGACATCACTGGCACAACCTGACATTTCATTATTAACCACTGTCTCTCGTCTCCATCTTCCTTTACAGAAAACCCGCTACGGTACGTACGCCATGCTGCTTCGAGCCAAACTGTCGAGCGGAGATGAGGACCTGTCGGCCTTTGAGTCACGGCTGTTTGACGATGGTGGCCTGCAGAGGGCGCACTCTAGCCCGACGCTGCCTCAGGACACAGCCAGCAAGGAGAAGACCCGCGGAAGCAAGACGTCAAAAAGCTTAAAGGTCACATCCTCTTCATCCTTGACCTCCAAGACCAGCGGCAGCACCAGAGAGGGAAGCAAGAAGAAGAACGGTGGCGGGAACAAGCAGTGCCCGGAGCTGCAGAAGCAAAGCAACAAACAGGAAGAGGCGCCGTAAGGGGGCGAGAATCAGGCTTCATACGGCGTGTAGCTGGAGATGGACATGAGGCATCATGGGTAGCAGGCTGACCTCCTCCTTTAAACCTTTTATGTTACACCTCAGTCTGATTCTGATTGGCTGAAGTGCTTTACCTTCAGAGCCGAGCTGAGGCGTTCGAGGTGGATGGGAGAAGAAACGCTCATTACGAAGGCGGGTGACCAAACGGACCAGTGGTGCTTTTTTATTCCATGAGTGGAAACTTTCAGGAAACACTAATAAGGTTTGAAAAGTGTAATGTGAAGACCATCAGCTGTCAGAGTTCATCCAAACATCAACTTCAGCAGCTGGTCATCCAGAGAAAAAGCTTTATTTCCTGTCAAATCTTTCATTTCAGGGACTTTCTGTTCAAACGAAGAAGACAGAGTTTAGAATCAGCGTCTGCATCACAGCAAAACTGTTTTCATTACTTCTTTTTTTTTCCTCTCAGAGCGACAAACGCTGACTTCCTGCACGGCTATCGCTCTGCTTCTCCTAGCAACAAATGGGGAATGAGTTGCCATGTCGACCACATATGATGGACAGAAAGTGTGGGTCTGTTGCCACAGCCACCAAGCATCGGGTAGAAGGGAGGATGGGGTGTGAGACTCTAAAGCCAGGACTACTTAGCCAGACAGACAGACAGACAGACAGACAGACAGACAGACAGAGGCTGGGAGTCAAAGAGATGAACAGAACCCCCCACCCCCTCTCCCTCACAGAGTGTGTGTGTGTGTGTGTGTGAGTGAGAGAGTGGGATAACCAGATAGAGAACATGTAGACACACACAGTGATGCTGTGTAAGCACTTGCTGTGTGCTCCCACGAGTGTAAATACGGAGTGAAGGTGCTGGATGGAGGCTTATTTCTTCATGTTGTTTTCCTCGCTGAGCTCTGCTGAAACAAACAAACAAACAAACAGAATCATCAGTGACTGACAACTACTGACTGAGCACAAAACCAACAAACCAACACCTGACCCGTCTGTCGGCAGAGCACAGGGCACCACCCCCCCGACAATGAAAAATGAAACCAGAACTTTCAGGCTCCAAAAGTGAAAAAGAGCCTCAAAACACGAAGCACTGAACAATCCAACCAGCTAAAAATTATAAAAAGAAATTTAGTTTTAAAATACGGTAAATTTCAGTTTTATTGAAAGTTTACAGCAGCTGGTGGAACAGATGTGAGACATGAAGTGATGTCATGAACCTGACTCCATACTGCTTTAAGTCAATGACTTTTTTTTTCAAGAGAAGTAACAAAAACTGTCAAATCACAGATTTAAAAAAAGAACGCCACCTATGGAGGAAACTGGCCTTAAATTCTCTGGCAGAAAAAGGAGAACGAGATTTTACAATTTATTGTTAGTGATTATAAAATGTAGTCACCAAAATATAAAAATTTAAGCATTGTGAAAATAATTATTCATGTGTTGGTTAAAGAAGTGAAAATAAAATTAGAGTTTGGGACAAAACGCTGTCGCTCTGTCGGTGAATGTTAACAGTTTTTTGTGCTCACTCAGTAGTTTTGTCAGTAATGAACTTCTGCAGGTTTTCTCTCTCTGCTGGAAACGGACAAATGTTTGAATCCGTCCACTTCTCCTCACATATCGGCGGCTTTTTCTTACAGTCTGTGTCATGCTGAAACGTGACCTCGTTTGCTTGTTGATGGGGGAGGAGCTTTCAGACGTTCTCGCTGATGAGCAGCTGACACACTTCACTTCAACGGTCTGCCTCAAGAAAAGGAACCTTTGCTTTATGAAGACGACTAAACAGTGAAATCCTAAAATAGTCACCTGATCAGCCTCATCCACAGACAGGGGAGTCTTCCACATGCAGTTACCTCTTGCTGCCATCTGGGGTCACCAGAGTGTGAAGTTGTCCTGTTTTTAAAAAGTGAAAGTCCTCTTCATGCAGAAATATCACTTGCAGCTTTCAAAGGCGGAGCTCATTTTAATGACTTTATACACTGCTGTGTAGTTTCATCTGTAAAAATAAAGTTTAATGTATTAGTTGATTATATTTGAAGTAATAATTTGAATCTGAGAATTTTCATATAGTGACTAACTAATGCTGACTAAATGTGGAGTTTAAGTATAAATTTGCATAAAATGGAAATACTACCCTCAAAGTTAAACTGAAGTGCAGTACTTGAGCAAATGTCTGTAGTTACATTCTGCCAATAATAATAATAATAATAATAATATAACCGGGTCAAACATTACATTACAGGATGAATTTAAGAGCATGAACTGCACTGCAGCTCTGTTAAATGTTGGCACTCATGGGCCTCCGTACTGCTGCAGCTCGTATCGGTGGATCAGTCGTTACGTGTTTAGAACTCATTACCATGAATAATAATGATGTGAAACACTTAACAGACAGGAAATGGTCACCAGGTGGCAGCAGAGAGACGCTGTTTGTTGCCTCTTCAGGTGGTTTTTTATGTGTTTTATCTGTTTAAGGAGTGAAACCTGAAATTTGTTTCACACAAATTCAAGTACGACAAATGTTCCATCTGCAAAAACACAACTGTATCTGTTATTTATATACTTTTGACAGAAACTCTTCAGATTTCTGTCAGTTTGACTGGTTTCTGATCATAAACACCAAAAGCTGGAACTTCTTAAATCCTAAATAATAATCCGTGTGTTCGGAAAATGCTGGAGGAAAACTTGAAGATTTGATCCCAGAAGGGAAGAAAGAAGGTTTTTGCTGCAGTTTTCGCGCAGCACAGTTGATTTTGGTCGTTCAGAGTCTGGAACACTGATGAGAAGTTGTTAGTGAGCAGTGGGAGCTTCCAGCCAGGAATCGGTGTGACGAATCACAAACACTGATGCTGCTGTTGAAAACTGCCTGGACTGAATCTGGACAGGAAACTCTGAGCTGTCAGAGAGAAGTTTGACATTTTACATGAAGCTGTTTTGTTTTCCTCCTTGGTCTTTATGTGGAGCAGTGAGCGATCTGCTCTTCACACTGTACAGGCTCTTTAAAACACCACAGAGAACATTAGTGTCAAAGGTGCAGAGGACGACCTCCCTGGTTTTCCTCGTGTGAAAACCACAATTTTGGTGTTCATCAAACGTCACACCAGTTGACCTGCTGCTCCGTGCTCGTCAGTAGTTGCGAGCTTTGGGTTTGTTTGAATTGAGTTTTGGAGGTTTTGTGATACAATCCATCTCCAGCAGACTGAGGATGGTGACACTGCGATGGAGGTTGAAGTCGCCTTGTTTTGCTTAATGGATGCTTCTGAAATGCCAACTCACCAGAATTTGCAGCAGCATTGTTTCTTTAAATCATTTAACCTTTGTTGAAACTGGATGTTTCTCTCTGTGGAAACTCCACGCTGAGGTTTCTCTGGTCGCAGTCTGCTTGGATTTAGACTCAGAAACCTCTTGGTTTGTGTTTGGGAACTGTTTGGCTTTTCTGCCACAGACACAGTTGCAAAAATGTCGGTCTCACCTTGTGGAATCTGTTGATCTAAATAAACTCCCATCATCCATCTGGACACCTTCATGTTTTTGAACAGTCCTAAATCAGCCCTGTGTCTTGGTGGGTTGAAGCTCGAGTTTAACCAGCTTTCTGAGCGTTGTCGTGCTCAGAGGAAAACCTTTGACATTTTTGGTGAACGTTCCTACATGAAGAACTCTGGTTTGTCTGACAGCAGTGATGTGATGATGGGACAGGAAATCTTACAGCATCCGTCCCTCCGCCTCTTTTCTTCCTTCTCTTTCAGACAAACATGGACGTGCTGCTTGATGCTGGAGGAATCAGCAGGCTTCAGATTCATCCTCCTGCTGTGCTGTTCGACCCCGCGGGGTCCTATTTACTCCCTTAAATATCCACTTGTGTACTCCAGGTGTATTTGTCGCCCTGTGCAATGTAAAGCAACATAGGATGAATTTGTCTAAAAGTCATGGCCGCTTTCAGCTTGTTGTCTTTCTAAGTAAATGTACAAGTTCACATGAGAAGCCATATTGTAGTTGGGCTGAACGCCTAGCTAGCGCTCGCTGTGTTTTCCAGCACTTTAGATATTTTAGAGTGAAAGCAGATGTTAAAACCTCCTCTGCGTGGTTGAATCCACCCGTTTATTTATTCTGTTCATCCATGAAGAGTTTAGTTGCTGTAAAAGTCGGCGCGTTCGCCGCCGACCAACAGCTGTACATACTGTCCATGTGTGAGGTTTTTGGTCATAGTGAAACAAAACATGTTTCGGAGGCAAAAATAAAAAGATTCTGAAAACTAAACTTGAAGGTCTGAGAGTCTTTTTTATTCAAAGTTACTTAATCTATTGACAAATTTTTAACAGTGCAGCATTGCTGACTAAATATTTAACTTCCAGGCAGTTGAAGAGGAGAAACCACATGAATACACAGTATTAGTAAAAACACAGACAGCCTCTACTGGATTCGACTCGACTCGACTGATGCCGACGCATGAAGAATGAAACTTGACAGGAGAAGAAACAACGAGACTTTCCACAGAATAACGGAGACAGAAGAACGATCGTCATCAACCAAACACCGACGTCTGAACGTGTTCATGTTTCACATTTAGTTCAGACTAAATGTCATTTTTCAAAACATTTCAAATGTTCTTGATTTAAATTAAAAAGATTCAGTCCTCATTTTTCTGATTCAACTTGTATTAATATTTCAGAATCTGACTTTTGAAGAAGTTTCAACCTACTAGTAACTTCACTTCATAATTTGATAGAAAAAATAAAAATATTCAACTTGAAACAAAATTTTTGACTACACTAGCTAAATATGTCATAATTTGAGGTTTAGTGAGTTAAAATCTTCATTCCGTTGAATTAGTGTCTTAAAATAAAAAAAATATATATATAGCTTTTTGACAATGAAATTTAGCTGACTTCATAAACCAGAATTTTTTTTACACAAAAAGGTTCAATTTTGACTCGTTTTTTACAGGAACTCTGACATTTTGAGTCAAAATGATCTCTGTTCACACATCATAACTTTGACTTACATTATTTTTTATTGTGTCATTTATAAACATTTATAATCTTTTTTGTCTTCCATAAAACATCTCTTTTTTTATTGGAGGGACAGATTGAAGTTTTTATAAACAGCTGGGCAAACCTGCTGATGATGTCACAGCTCAGACAGGTGAGACCTGCTGCGTTCCAGACCGGACAGAAAACTGGAGATCCCACTTTTCCTAAAGATGAACAAGCCGGTTGGCTTTTGACAGATTTGCAGCTGATGCTCCTGTCACACACGCCTCAGCTTCACTTTGTCTCTCAACAACACCAAATGTTTCACTGATGACAGCATCAAAACTTTCTGTAGCTGAACAAAATTTATCCTGGATGGCAAATTAAACGACTGTCAGAAATCACAGCCTGCAGAAAGAAACTGAAATAAATTCTATTTGATAAAAACAACATAACGAAAAGACAAAAAAAAATGTAAAATATAAATTAGTTTAAAATGTAACAAAGAAGAAAACTGAAAACCAAAATTTTAAGAAATGTAAAACAGCACCCCTTAATTTCTATGATACAATCTCAATCTGACATCATTTATATTAAACCTGCTGTTTGTATTTTCTTTAAAAACATGTTTTTCATTTTTTGGTAAAATTTTTTATTTAGGCGATTTCTCACGCTTTAACACGTTGATAAAAAAAAAAACAAAAAAAAAACGTGATTTTACATTCGTGTGTCAGTCTGGAACACAGCACTCGTCTCCTCTGAGACTTCTGTCCAGTTCTGCACCACCACATAACTTCCTGCTCATCACTGATTGGCCACTGGTGTCTCCTCTTCCTCCATTGGCTGGCTGCTGAAGCCACTGTCGACTGTGGCGTCTGATTGGACAGAAATTTCAGAACAAGGTGAGTTTGGCTGCAAACGGATTTGAAACTTTGTGTGTCTGAAATTGATCTGTGAATTCACTGAGCTTCTTTCATTTATGGTGAGAAAAAAAACTTGATAGTAACATTTATATTACAGTAGCTTTTTTACAGTAACAAAACTTTATTTACAAATCATGTAGAGACAAACATCTTTACACATTCTTTTTCCTTTTTACAGTCAGCACAGACTCTCACTTAAAATGGCACCAAAACAGCTGGAATACAATCACTTGACGCGTTCACATGACATGTTACTTTTGTGTGTGTGTGTGTGTGTGTGTCTGTGTGTGTTACCTGTGTTGTGTTTGTCGTCTCGTAGCTCGGTGTTTCTCAGCAGTCGAACTCCTTCTGTCAGACCGAGGGACTGAAG
>JAPZDX010000003.1:26936028-26946131 GCA_029783625.1 Naso annulatus | reverse complement strand
ATGTGGTATTTCAGTTTACCTGTCAAAAAAAAAAAAAATGAAAAATGAAAATAAACTTACCTGTTTATTAACCTGTTAGAGAACGAAAGAAACTTAACGTGAAACATGTATGTGAAAATGTTTATTTTCTTTTATTATACATTGTAATATTTGTTAACGGAAATTCCGTAACTTTGCAAATTATTTTGAACTAAGTAAATTCTTGATGAGGCTGCCAGAGAGGAAGCATTGTGTCCGAGCATCTTCATTGATATTTCCCTTTTTCAGGGCTGTAACATGAGTGCTCGGTCCTGTCCTCAAGCACGGCACACTTTGTCGGCCCTGGCACGGTTGGAAGAGGTGGACTTCAGTACGGTATTCAGGCAACAACAGCAAACAGTGTCCGCATAAACAGCAGAGGAAAAATCTAAGACTGTTTTGTAGATTGCGGGAACCAGAGAACAATTTAAAAATGTTATTAAAAGATGAGATTTTATCTGATTGTTTTTGTATTTGTTGTTTCTGCAAAATAAAATACATATGTAAAAAAATATGTTCTTATCAGTTTAATAGCTGATGTAAGTTAAGAACATTTAGACAATATGAAGTTGAAGGAAATGGAGTTTTAGTTGATTGTGAGTTGTTGTTTACAGCTTAGTTTCTGACCGACCATCAATTTTTTCTATTTGTTGTTTTATTTTTGAGAACGGGAAAGACGTAAAATAAGATTTGAAGCTGCTGGAAAAGTGAAGTTTCATTGAACTTATATTCTACCATGAAATCAAAGCTTATTTTTAATGTTTAATTAAAGAAAATGACTTCTACAAAAAAAGAACAAGCTCTTTTTGTTAATTCAGCATCACACACATTTTGTCACAGCTGCTGTTTCAGTCCTTCAGCGCATGTTTGACGGCGTGAACGCCTTCGATGATGGTGTGGCATCTGCTGGTGTCCGGTGGGGCCGTGGTGGTCGGTGCCTGCAGCACAGTGAGCAGAGCATGGCGTCCATTGAGGCCATCGCCGCTCAGTGTCATGGCGTCCAGGTGCTGACGCAGCAGAAGCCTCAGCTGCTGGTTGTCTGTGCTCACGTCGTCTTTGTGTCTCTGCAGAGCTTCTCGCTGCAGCACAGCAGCGTTGATGCTTCGCCTCAGCTGCCGCAGCTCTGAGAACTCGGAGTCGTTCTGCAGACAGAAACGCAGGTCAGAGTTTGCTTACCAGCACAGACAGGACGGCAAAGACGTGTACAGTCATGTTGACCTCCTGCTCTTCATCCTTCAGCAAAGTTTCTCATGTTCCTGCTAACAAGTTCAAGTCTTTACATGTTTTATTTTTGCAGTAAACAAACCAACATCTCCGAGCTCGTTTGCATGTGCAGCTGCAGTCAGAAACCCCGTCTCACCTCGGCTCGCTCCTGCGTCTCAGGCCTGTGTTCCTCGGTGGAGAACAACACAGCTGAGATGTTCTGGTCACTCTCCAGTTTGTGACACATGTCAGCGACACGTAAAACCTTTTCCCCCTGGATCACACAGAGCGAAATGATGCATGACAAGCAGCACAGTGGGCACAGGTGTGACCGGTGGACAGACGGGCAAGGACAAGTCTCACCTTGGCAATGACTGCCTTCAGTTTCTTGATGGCTGCGTCGCTGTGGGTGGTGAGCTCGCTGAGCTGTTTCCTCGCTGCCATACGAGCCTGAGTCAGCTGGTCTCGCAGCTCGTGAGCCTTTCGGTTCAGCTGGTTTCTGGCGACTGTCAGATCCTGCTCCACCAGCTCCTTCTCTGTCCTACTGGAGATCAGCTTCTCCCTCAGACGAAAGATGGTGTCCTGATGGAGGAAGAGACAAGATGGAGGCTTTGATTCTCAGTCTGATGCTACGGCACACTGTGGACTTCTCCTCTAACTCTGAGGATGAAGATTTTCCATTGTGCTTCGTCACAGCCGGCGTCTCTGTGCACAAACATCAGCTCTCCACGAGCGTCTGACACTGAACAGAAAACTCATCTGTCATGTTTGCAGACTTTTCTAAAATTGTTTCGAGAGGCGTCTGCTAAAAAACAAAATGAAGCTTCTTTAATTTAAACAGTGAGAACTTTTTTTGGCAGCTTAACAAGCTTTAAATACACACACACACACACACACACACACACACACACACACACACACAGGCTTTATTGCTGCGCGGGTCACTCTGTCTTTTGTGTGTTGGCTGAGTCAGGCGCTTTCAGCCACTCAGTGAGGAACATTCCTGTTGTCCAACACAACGCATACATGCTGACCTCACACACACACACACACACACACACACACACATATACATGCTGACCCCCAACACACACACACACACACACATGCACGCACGCACGCACACACGAACGCATGCACGCACACATTAAAGTTGCTGAGTGAATGGATCACTGATGGACTGAAATCTCTGTTAAAGTGTTACTTCAAATTCTTCTGATATTCACTCATTGAAAAATAATTGTAAGGTGTGTGTGTGTGTGTGTATGCGTGCGTGCGTGTGTGTTGTGGGGGGCGGTACCTTGGATCTGAAGCTGGTCCAGGTCCAGGTACTTGCTGGGTCGGGGGTTGAAGCCTAGCGCCGCCTCTCTCTCCTTTTCCAGGCGTCGCTGCTGCTCCTCCTCCTTCGCTCTCCTCTGTACCTCCTCCTGCAGCTCATCTAGCTCACTGCGGCCTGCAGGGGGCGCTGGTCATCACACACAAAAATGTATCACTTTGAGGTACACCTTTCAGACAAGACGGCCCTCAGTTTTCTAGTGATGAGTCACAGGACATGAGACAGTCAGATTATTCTGAGCAAAGCTAGCATTAGCTCACATGTAGCTAAGAATAACTTTGCATCATGAAACTTGTTAAAAGCAGGATTCACTTAAAGAACAGGTGAGTGCAGCACGATTACACCGTAACACACACACACGAAACACACACACACACACACACACACACACACACACACACGTCATACCAAGGCTCCCTCTACTGGAAAAGCTGAGTTCCTGCAGCAAAGCCCCACTGCTCTTGGACCGAATGTTCTTCCATGATGGTCCTGAGGAAGATGAGGAGGATGAAGCCTTCTTCAAAACACTTTCCCTAAAAAGAGGTAAAAGTTTTGAATATTTTGAACAACAGTCAGGCTTCAGTCACAGCTCACCTGCAGTTGGATGCTGATTTGAATGACTAGAAATTTTCAGTCTGAGAAAGTTGCAGAATATCAGTGACAGTCCAAAATGAAGTTTTCAGATGTTTGGTCCAAAAGCCAAACATCTTCATCATCAACATCTTCAGCACATTGTGAGATAAAACAGAGAAAAGCAGAATATCTTCACATCGGCGTAGCTGCAACCACAAAACAAGAATCTTCACTTCAGTGTCTTAAACTGTCAGTGATATCAAACTGCTTCAGATTGATTTCCTGTTCACATGAGATGGAAATTAGAAAAGCTGAAACAATGAACAAAAAGAACTCTGAGGACCTTGTGCTGACTCACCTGTCCCCCAGGTTCATGTCCAGGCTGACGGGGCTGCTGCTGTTCCTCTCACTGCTCTCATATCCACTCTCCATCCTCTGGATCAGCCGAGGAGGTGGAGGAGGAGGAGGCAGCTCTGCACTTCCCCTTCCACCTCCTGTTCCATCTCCAGCGCCTCTTTGGCTGATGGAGGAGGTGGGTAGAGTCCAGGAGGAGCTCATTCTGACAGACTTGACCTCCTCTTGTGCTGGGAGGGAGGCGTTCGCGCCCTTGGAGGCTGGAGCTCCACTGTCGTTAGGTAGGGAGGCTCCGAGTGGGCTGTATCCCGCCTGCCTTCGTCTCTCACGAGTGAAGATGCTGTCGATGTTGAGCACCTCCCTTCGTGGCCTCCATGCAGGCCGGGACCTTGAAGACCCTGCTCCCCCCGAGCAGCTGGACTTTGAGTCACTGCTAGTGCTGTCGGCCTCCCAGTCATGCGGTTTATTGGAGGAGGAGCAGGGATCGATAGTGTTAGCAGGATGATGGCGGATGTTGGTAGAGGAGGTGATCTCGGAGAGGACAGCAGCCGGCAAAGAAGAGGAGGAAGAGGAAGAGAGGGGTCGGTTGTGGATGATGTTGCTCATGGTCTCCTTGAAGTCTCGCAGGCGACTAGTTGAGGATGAGAAGGAGGAGGAAGGTTTGGGTACGTGACGAGGAACCTGCTGCTCCTTTAACGTCTCTCCTGAGGAGAGGAAAGACAGAGAGGGTGGGAGGACAGTAACAGAAGGTAAAAAAAAGAGTAAAAAAGAAGGAGAGGAGAATGGAGAAAGTGAAAAGGAAGGAAGGAAGCAAGTTTAAGAGAAGAAGGGTAAGAAAGAAGAGAGGAAAGATACATGGAAAAAATGCAGGGAAGAAAGAAAAGGAGGAGAAATTTCAGAGCATGAGGAGAAATAAGGTAAAAGATGAAGGAGGTGAGTAAGAATGAGAGAAAAATAGAATGTCACAAAAACTTCTGAGTGACAGCAAAGCGACTGAAGACAGAAAGAATGAATAACATGAGAAAACTTAAAAAATGTCAAAAGCCACGGAAGTTTGAGCTCAACTGTGTTTCATTTTTTTCTGAAACTCAAGAAAAGATTTCATGTCTAAATTCTAGCAGAACGGAAAAGCTACATACACGGACACACAGACACACATTTTTTTTTTTTTTTGGTACAAAAATCTTATTTACAGGTTTTTATTTACAGCGTACATGTACATTTTTCTTTCCACCTCTAAAATTTTATATAATTTTGTTGCATTTGTGTTTTATTCTGTGCTCATGTTTGTTTATTATGTTTTTTTATGTCATTTGCCATCTTTATTATTTTTTTTTAATGAATTTTATTAAAAATTTTAATTAACTTTTTTATCCCTGTAATCAGGTCTCACCTGTAAATGAGATTTTAGTTTGACTTCCTATTTAATTAACGTGTAAATAACACTGATGTCATTGGTACTAATTTGATTATTCTGGTAATGAATTCTGTTTAAATTTTTATGTGAGTGTTACGGTTTTGATTTGAGTTTAGTTTATTTACTTGAAAATCAAATTTATTGAATCGTCATGAACAGCCTATGTCAAATATTAAAAGCAGCACATAAAATATAAATATCAGGCTTCATTAAACTCTGAAAAATCAACATGGGCATCAAATTATGATGATGATGAAGTAATCTACACACTAGTTTCCTGTCTGCCCTGTGATTGGCCCCAGCCCCTGACCAGCACAAACCCCGCCTACCCTCGCTGTGGTAACCGGCTGACAAGGCTTCGTCGTCGGGTTTTGATCGCCGGTGGCGGTCAGAGCTCTGCCTCCTATCCCCGGCCCCGCCTCCCTTCCTCAGAGACTGGTGCTGCTCACTGTCCGTCACGTGGCCTTAGCAACAAGAAGCATGGCGACAGATGTTTACAGCATGGTCACCACATCACGCAACACAATGATAGAGGAAGAAGAAGAGGAGGAGGAATGACAGAGTGTGATCATGAAGGGTTACACCTGAGGCTAAAGTACAGAGTTAACTTTTGGTCTGGATCCTTCAGATGCATCATAGAGCCCAAAATGACTTTTTCAAATTTCTCATTAGAAAATCAAAAAAATGATGAATCCATCCCTCAATCCTAGTGTTTCCAACAGTGAATCTACTGACCGTTCCAGCCAGTTCTTCATTAAAAGCATCACTCTGCTCAAACCTGCTCAATGGGAATCTCACCTATGGTATCGAGGCTGCAGAGCGAGGTGTGCAGGGCTCCATCGGGGCGTTTGATGCAGATGACGGTTCCCTGGGAGTCAGAGGAGTAGTGACTGGCCAGGGACTCATGGTGGGAATGGGAGGGCTGTCCGTATGAGTAGCTCTCCGTCGAAGAATCGGTGCGAGTGTCGCTGGAGATTGACTGCTCACGGCCTGACCGAGGTGGGGGGAGGGGCGTGAGAGGTGATGATCATGTGTTCACATCACAGACACACCTAAACATCACCTGTGCTACAAGGACAATGACCTCTGCTACAACAGCCACAACGAGCACTCCTTCTACTAACTAGCATTTAGTTGTCTGTCAAGTACCTCAGTTTTGTTTGTCACAGTTCAGCTACGACTATTACGAGCACTTCTGGTTCTGGTTTAGTTACCTGAATGTTTGCTGTTGTGCTACTACTACGACTCCTAGCTGTGTTGTAGTTACCCGAGTCTTCGCTGTCGTAACAGGCCTTGTTGAGGTGGTGGAGGTCGAGGCGTGACGGCAGGTCCTGCACTGACACCGGAGTCCCGCGTGGGTCAGCGTACAGCAGCAGCAGAGGCTGGTAGTGACCTTTGATGCAGCGAGAAACCACGTCCTTCCACTTGGGACCGATCTGAAGAGGAGAGACACAAACAGGCAGAAGACAATGATACAGATGATTCAAATCTCAAGGCAATGATCTGCAAACCTCCAAACTCCTGGAATCATGGACAAAAACATTTTAGATTATTTTCAAGATTATATATTGATATCATTAGCTTTGAACGGTGGGGATTTTACTTTTCATTCAGCCTTTTTGGGAGGATTGAATATGACTGAAAGGTACAAGAATATTTTTTTTAAATCTCTGCACATGAAGCCTAAATACTTCAGCTTAAATTATCTGATCTGATTTCTCATCAAGTAACATCTTTTTTCACAAACTGCCTGATTTTAATCACCTCTATTTTATGCATGGCTGTGTGAATTTGGACAAATTTAAGCATTTAACAACTCTGACATTGTTTGTTTATAGAGAACAAAGTTATGTTGAAAATGTATGTTAAAGTTTATTTAATATTGACACAGTTTTTTCTGAACTTTACAGTGAAAATCTCAGTCAGCTCCAGCTTTTGCGGGAGTTTCTCAGAAAGAAAAAAAAAACTCATTCAAACTGATTTTAACTTAAAGAGTCAATTCAAAATTGGCTTTGAATGAATTAAAATCAACATGAACCCAATCTCAGGTATAAAAACTTTACAAGCCAAATAATTTCAAACACTCTTCAGCCTTACTGATGTTACATGTTTTATACAAGCAGATACTTTCACTGTTTAAATAAATCTTTTCACATGAAACTGTCAAATCAGGAAACTGGCTAATGAATTTACCAGCCACAGTGACTAAACTCCAGCAGCTGTGAAGTCATCCTGACCACCTCGAAAACTCACTCGGTAGGTAAAACAGTGATGGCAACTGAAATGTTCGAAGCTGACCACGTCTGTTTCATCAGTCGTCTTCCTGCTCTGTTCGTTTTTCTGTGCAGCACAAATACTCCGTTTGTTATTTCCTTTTCTCCATTTTCTGAAATTCCATGCTCACTTCCAGCTCAGATTGAACAGGACGTCCCGAAACCTAAAACGCCGACCTATCCGTCAACCGTGTGCTGCTGCGTGTGTGTGTGTACATGAGAAAGAAGGATATAGAGTGAAAGTCCACAGTCGGTGTGTGTGTGTGTATGTGCGCTCTGACCACACCCTCAGCTCTGTACAGCTGGACTGATAAACAATAGAGGGATATCCTTGTTTTCACAACCAGCAGAGACAGAGAGAGTGAGAGAATGTCCTATCTCTCTCTACCAATGTTATTACAGTACAGCAATAATAGAACAGAGAGCGTAAAGCAGAAAAACATTAAAAGAGGATCGAGAGGGAGGCAGGAAAAGGAGGCAAAGAAGAAGAGAGAGGAGGACACAAGAAAGAGGAAGCGATAAGAGAGAGGTTTCAGGATGGACAGGAAGAAAAAGAGATTCCTAACTACAACATGAGGTCATTTCCTTTTCGCTTTTTCCAACACACACACACACACACACACACACACACACACACACGCTTCTGTACCTGTGAGAAGGCTTGTTGGTAAAAAGCACAGTTCTCTTAAAAGAACAGTTGCAAAGTGATTCTGACGGGCCTCTGACTGTGTGACAGTGTGAACCATGTCGCTCTGTCCGTCGCTCCGCATCCTGCTCTGTGTGATGCTTGTGCAAACTTTGCCTCTTTCAGACAGAAGGTTTCAGGGCATATCATGATATGACCAGTGTTGTTTGTAGTTTGCATGTTTATTGCAGCTAACAACAGTGATACAGAAAGCTGGGATTTGTATTCATACATCGGATTACTTTGCCTTAGAGGATGAGTTCAGCACTTTGAGGAATATATAATATACCATTTTTCTGTCTGTCAGACAATGAGATGTTCAGATGAAAATGAATCTCTTGGCTTTCCATTAGGACCCCTATGGGTGCATTGTAATTTTTTTCTATGTGTGACCAAACTCAAGGCTGAGCCCACAACAATGTTCACACAAAGTTTTGCATTGATCAGAGTAATGGCCACTGAGTTTTGGCCATTTTAGGTCAGAGACGCAGCCGTAGCGCCCCCTATTGGTGCAACGACACATCCGATTTGCCCCCAAATTTAATGGGTTCATCCTTGGCCCAGTCTCCAGCCTTCCTCCAAGTTTCATGGGAACTGGCCCAGTAGTTTTTCTGTAATCCTGCTCACCAACAGACAAACAAACAGATGGCACCGAAAACGGTACCTTCTTGGTGAAGGTAATAATTACTCAAGTATTGAGATAATTAAATTAACAACATTGTACCTATTTTTGGAGGTGATGACAGGAAAAAAGAACATTTCCTACATTACTCTGATACCATCACCTGTACACGACACCATGCATCACTGATTATACCTCCTTGACATGGGCATCATCGAAGTACATCCATCGTCGGATTTTAGTCTGGAAGAAGAAGGTGGAGTAATGTTTCCCATAGTAACACACCATGCCCACCAGGTAGAGCTCTGACTGACGAGCCTTCTCCTCTGTCACCCTGTAAAACAACTGCAGAGAGAAAGAGAGAAGAAGAGTTCAGTGCCGCCGCTCAGCCCAAGCGTCTTCTCATTGTCTTGATGACTCTGGTGTTCATCAGTGTGTTTGCTCTCTCACATCCCCAAGGCGCAGGCAGGTTCCCAGGGTGTGAATGACGTCCTCAGCAAGGTCTGAGTGGTCCGAGTCCCAAACCAGGCCGATGGTGATGATCTCTGGACTGTTCAGGAGGACACGAGCCATCCTGAGCTGCTGCCCACACTGACTCTGAGGAGAAGGAGGATGAAGAGAAACAATAAGTACAACAGTTACATTGATGTGAAACAATGGAGATTGTAATTTCTGAGGAATGTTTAACATTAAATTATATGTGACTGACGGGACAGCTGCGCAGGTCTCCCATGCTGGCGTTTCTCAGCAGCTCCCCAAACATGCTGGGAGTCGCTTTCTCCCTCGTCTCCAACATCTTCACTGCCTGGTTACTGAGGAAGATGAGGAGAAAGATGAGGAGGAGGAGCTTTGTGTCTTTCATGTAATCCCAACTGTTACAGTTGCATGACTGTCACATTTATTATATATAAGAAAACTCAAACGAGATACTTGACAAGAGAATCACAGTTTTCCTCAGAGAAACCAGGAAACACTACGTCTGCTCCCAAACTCACATGAAGAAACAAACGACACAACTTTGGAGATAAGAGAGAAGAAATGCGCATGTTTACTGAGGAGGTCAAGAATCGTAGGTCAAGAGTAATAACTGAGAGCGTCACTTTCATGACATTTGAAGATTCTTTTCCATTAAAGCTTTGAATGTCTGTTGTCATATTTCATGACGTCATCACTCAGCTCCCCTTACAACTTCAAATCTGATGTTTTTCTTAACCACATCACATATTACAAATTAAATAAGCAGCAACATTTGATAAAAACATTAACAATTATTATTTACTGAGAGTTAAATTCTCACAAACACTTTAATCAAATTTTCAGAACTTTTTGGGTGTTTGATCAGATCTGATTGACAGGACTGTTGCTAAAAGAGTGTTGCATGAACGTAAGCGAGTCACCAAACAGACACATCTGAGGTGAAATAATCAAAGCTGCTGTTTTTTTTTCTGCAGAGCAACATGTTTATATCTGATACATCACTGTGAGTGAGGAAGCGTTTCCTTTAAAGACGCTGATGTGACAAAGTTTACAGGAGGTCGTGTCCCTATGAAAGAGGTGGGACACACACACACACACACACACACACATCCTGTATGTGTGCAGGAAAATGTCTCAGGAGCCGC
>JAPZDX010000003.1:26789064-26799665 GCA_029783625.1 Naso annulatus | reverse complement strand
CGGACATAAGTGGGGTTAAGTGCTTTACAGTCAGACCGCTCCGTCCAAAACAGTTGTCTGTCTGCCTGCCTGTCTGTCTGTCTGTCTGAAGTTCAAACATACAACATCCAGCACCTGTAAGGCTCGATGAGGAAGTGATTTACGGGATCAGAAAATTTCTCCACCGTTTCTGCAGTAGCAGCAGCAGGAAAGCCACGGAGGATTTTTTTGCAGAATGAAGTGACTGTGGGTTTTGTAGATGTGGTAGTGCAGCAGAGACAACAAAATGCCGTTAAAGTAACCAGCAGGTTGTAAAGTAACCTACTCTGCTTGGAAACCTGTTAACTTAGCTAAAATTTGACTCGACCAGATAAATGGAAAAAGGTGACGCTGCAAATTCTCGTGTACTTTTGAAGTGACACAGGTAATTGTACATTGAGTTCTTTTTTATACAAGATGGCAGCAGCTGAGTCGTTGGTGTGGAGTCATAGATCAGTGTCAAGCTGTCAGGCGTTCCTGGAGACACTTTTAGCTTGAGGAGGAGACAGATTCCTCCGTGTGCAGGGCAACGCCATGAAGCAGGCAGAATTATGGGTTTGATTCCCACTGAGGCCAGAGACACGACACTGCAGCAAGAACAAATCTGTTCATTAACGTTAAATTCATTTCACAAAGTTCTTCATGTACAAAATATGTTGATTATGGATAAATCTGCAGTCTGTTTGGCCGATGAGGCGAATAGTTTTGGTCTGTGGAAAAAAAAAAAAGAAAGAAAAAGTTGTCCAAGTTTCTGTAGCCAACATTACACATACTTGTTTTAATTGGACCAACAGCCCAAAACCCAAAGGTGTTCTGTTTACTGCAATAATGCACCAGCAAAGAATGATTTATAAGTGTGTAATAACATTTACACTCTATGAATAATATGTTGATACCTGGTATCCGGACATGTTTTTTGTTTGCTTGGAACTGTTAACTTGTAAAATCAGTTTGTAGATTTTATGTCGACACTTTTGGTTTTTAAAAAAACTCAAAAGAACGTCAGTTATACTGTAGTTGTGGTGCAGCGAAATGTCGGCAGGGGACAACTTTCTGAATGAAGGGACAATCTTGTAGATGTTTTGTTTTGATGATTTATTACAATACTGCAAGGTGTCAGACTTCACAGGTCCTTCAGTAGTTCAGATGTACCGAGCATCAGCACAAATATAAGTTTGTGTTCAGAGGCGGCCTGTCGCCCTCAGACTGACGTGAAAATTCCCAGTCAGGTGTTGACCAGGACAGTCCTGGAGTCTGGAGTCTGAATCTCACACTAAATGGGTTTGCGACGCTCTGCTGTAGTTGAATGTTAAATGTGTCTTATTGGTTCACTCTCGCAGATCTTCATGGAGCTGAACCTCGACAGCAGAGGTAACAAAAAACGGCCTGATTCGAATCATTTTGGCCTAAAGAATCTGTGATTTCAAAATCAGCATACATTTTTGATACGTACTGATTCTCTGAAGCTTTTGAGGTATGTTGGGCCAATAAATTTGATAATTAACCAAAGACTGATTTCTTTAAATGTTAAATTGTCAAAGTTTTATTTTCGTGTGTTGTTGTGATGGTATGAAGAGTTTTCTGTAGTCCAGTAGTCACCAGTGTTTTACCAGGAAATCTGTTAAAATCCAACATACTTAAATCTGTGTGGTCATAACCGCTTGGAAAAATGATTTCCTCTGAGCACAGTTATAGCCATGTCAGAATAGGCAAATGTTAGTTTTCCACACATTCTTTGGAGTTGGCTCACTCAGAAGTAGGGCCCAACTGAAATGGGATTTTGGTGTCCGATGCTGATATTAGAGAGTAAGAAACTTCCGATAGCTGACATATCGGCCAGTATTCTACTGTATTGTATTTTGAATGTGGTTATCAAATATGTGTGCCAAAGATATGTAATGGGGGCAGTATATCTAACAAATGTTACTCCAAACATCAGTCGCTAAACAGTTAACACTTAATACCAATTAAATAATGGACCGCCCTCTGCTGGACAAACTACGTGATTACATCACTTTAAATCACTAGTCCAAGCATTTTTTATCAGCCTTAAAAAACAATTTTGATATCGGTACTTAATGGAGAACATATATATCAATACTGACATATCTGAAATAGGCTAATATCGGCTGATAATATCAGCAAATCGATGTATTTTTCAGGACACACGATGACATGTGACTGTAGCTGACCTGACAAGTGTGTATTCATGGCAGGAGCTGTGTGAGAGAGTGAGTCTTTCTATGAATCCCACGAAGATATGGTTAACAGTATCCTGAGGGAGCGTCAGTCGGTCTAAAAATGTGTGTGTGGTGTCTCTGTGCCCAGGCTCTGACACCGTGAAGGTTGGAGGGCACGCTCACCTGTGCAGGCTCAGTACCGCCCACCTCACAGCCTCACATTCGTTTTTGGCTCTCAGCGGTTCAGCTTCAGTTTCAAAGAAAGACCTCACTACTAATGTGCTTCTGATTAAGTCTGAGACGAAAGACGTGTTTTGTTGTTTGGTCAACTTGCTTCAGTTTTTATCCATAACACGTAAGTTAAGTGTTGTTAATAAACAGTATTATTTTAACGTCCTGCGGCTTGTGTTTTTGAACTGCTGTCACTCATCAGTGTCCTGCCACGTGTTAATGTGGGTAATTTGTTTAAAGGACCGGAGAGGAGCTGCTCTCAGCATGCTTCCCTTCTGATTTCCTTCTAACGTCTGGAGCCAAGTTTGTGTGTCAAGATTTGCTACAGCTACTTTTGACTTAATTGCTAAAATGCTGAGAGTATTCGTTGTACAAGACTTTGAGATGATTTTGATGTATATTTAAGATTTTTGCTTGACATAATGTTTGTTTTGTATGAAGCTGAAACGCCTGTGTCGCCCTGTTGTTGCTCACTTCTGTCCCATCTGAGGATTTCAAACCTCTGACGATGATCACTTCCTCTTGATCAGAGGGGAATTCTTTCTCTTGTGTTTGAAGACAGCTGTCTCTGTATGATGCTCTCATCCTTTTTTTTACTTTTCTCTGTAGCAAAGTCTTAAATCTGGCTGTGACACAGTTAATCTGTCTGCTCTGGCCTTCCCTCACGGCCAAATGAAGAAAAGTTACCCTGGGATTCCACTGGATGCGTGTGCGTTCCATAACGGCTGCGTTGCGTGTCCGCTCCATGCTCTGCTGTCCATCAACACCCACCGGCTGTGTTTTAGAGCGCAGCGCAGCAAATAGCTTGAGTCGCGAGACTACGAGATTTAATGGTAATTAAAATACAACATGCAACGACAGTCTCTGAAGATCTCTGATCTGTTGACTTCAGGCCTGGTTCCAACTGTTATGACGTTTTGTTAGTGTAGTACAGTGAAATATGATCCATCATCGACATGGAGTTTTTTTTATTTTGAAAATCCACCAGATGTTTAATTTTGTTTCTGTTTCTATTCTGTGCTGAATTGCTGTGTTGTGCTCCGCCATCCAGCAAAAATAGAAGTCCTGTGTATCTGCTGTGGAGGCTCCGGATCACCGGAGCTGTGACGGAGTCAGTCGGAACGCAGCCGCAGCCGGTGGAAGCTCACACATTGACTAGAATTGAAACGAATCAGCTCTGCTACCGTACCGGAGCGCAGATGCAAAGTACACACATCTGGCGGAATTTAGGTGTTCGGGCTTGCTGGTAAACTGTGCCGACATACAGTATTTTTTAACATATAGAACAATTGATGTTAACTTACTAGCCATTTTTTTTCTTGGGTACAGAATTTTGAAATGAGGTTAGCCTGCAGGCATGTGTGTGTACCCACACTGATGTAACGGAAGTGGTGATTAGGACGTCCCCGCGGAGATTTTCTGACATGTACCATTATCTTCAGTTAAGGGATGTGGGTTCTACATTAGACTTTGAATAACTTAAACCCCAGTTATGAAGAGGATGCCTGTCTCTTCCCCTGGTCTTTCTCTTCTGGGCTTGCAACCTGATGTCACTTTCTGCTGCTTTCTCTCGTTTCTTCCACAGATGTACCTTCTCCTTCTAAAGCTCAGCCTCGTCCTCTGATGCAGTTCCCTACAGGCAAGTTTCTCTGCTTGCTGTGTGTCTCCATCCTTGTCTTTGACCCATCTTTGTCTTTTAAGTGGCAAAAATACCCCTTTGCATGGAACAAACTGTAGATTTTTGTCACCTATAATAGCATTTACATGAGGTGCTTTTGTTTGTCTTCAGAGTGTCTCTGAGACACTAATTCCAATGTTTGACTTTGCCTGTGTTTGTGCTGCATTGTGATTCACGTGATAGTTTCTATGGGGTAGACTGACATGAACTTACACAAGTATAGCTGTAGAGGAATAATGATTCTCCTCAGTGATTGATAGGCCTCAAACAATATTGGTGTTGTCATGGTATTTAAAAAAGGTCTTTGAGAGGAATCATTATCTGCTCTCACCAACAGTTTGTGTTTGAAAGACACATTAAGCATGGTTTAATGGCCCCAGATCTGGGGTAAAAAGATTCACCTGGTAAATGCTGCTTAATCTTAGCAGTGGCATTTATTAATTGATTAAAAAAAAAAATTAAAAAGAAAGGGGGAAAAAAGACATAGCTGACCAAGACAAAGGGCCTCTGTATAAGTATAATCAGATGTCCAGTTCCAGACATCGGAATCAGATCAAAACTTAAAAAAGGAGATCAGTGCATCTCTAATTTCATATTCATAGCAGGTTTATGATAAACCACACAGAAATCTTCTGGGAGACAAACCTCCATCAATCTTGCCTCATCACTTTTGGTCTGATTACTTGCACTAGGTATATTCCAGTGTAATTGTAATCAAAGTGAGCTGTGTAAACATTCTGAAAACAAAGTAAAGCAAAGGAGCAACTGTAACAATGCAGGAACACACATGAAATTAAAGCTGAAAGTGTTAAACGGGCCCTCGCACTCCCACGCCCTATGGGAAGGGCCAGCCTAAAAAGCACATAGTAGCATTGAGCGCTGTCAACACCACGACAATTTAACCAAAATGATATTAAAACTGTAATACGAGGCTCACTTCCTGTTCCCAGTTGGGGGGTGCCGTGTGTGAGCTGTTATTGGCATGTCAGTGTCCTCAGAGTAGCATTCTAAGCATAAATTTAAATTTTCAGGCAGATCATATAACGTAAAGTGACATTACAGCATCCTGTCCATGGCGATTAACGCCGTTATCATGGCAACAGGCACTGGATTGAAACCACATGGTTAAATATTCAGCATCATTAAGGTGTAAACATGATTTAGATCAAATTAAAGATGAATCAGTTAAACCTTTGAGGAGTTGCATATACTAGTACAAAACTCTTCATTTCCTGTGACCATTAGGTGGCGCTATGACCATGACTGAATATTTGCCTGAAGATGTTGTCAGGTTGGCACCCTTATGAAATATTTAGTTTGGTGCGTATTGAACAATGTATATTGAAGTTATACACATTTTGTTGATGGTGAAACACTCAAAATGGCTGCCCTGCCACGCCCACAAAAAAAAAGCCCTCAAAAAAACAAATCATTTGCTGGTGAAATCATAATAATAAGAATTGTTTGAATTACAACAGGTCCTTGCACTGTTAGGTGCTCGGGCCCTAATGAGGCTTATGTCCATAAATCTGTTGCCCCAGTGCATGCTGGGGGGTTTCCAACACACCTACCTCAGGTATCTGCAATCACATTGACACCTAGTCAGTCATGTGTCAGTCATGTCAATGCTGATAATATTAAAAATTAGCTTGATGACAGTTAACATGATTATTTTAGACCGATAACAGCATGTTAGCCTAAATTAAGCCACATTGTCAGAACAGGACCCAAACTGGCTAAATCAAGTGTGTTTACCTATTTTGGACTGGCTGAACACACATGATTCAACTATTTAGACTTTGAAGTGCTGAATTCTTCCTACGAGCAAGACTGAGAACCCGTGCTGTATTGCATTGTGAAGTAGAGTACTTCACAGCATCTATGTAGTATGTCTTCACCACTAGTTGGCAGTGCAAGGATGATTTTGACTGATTTGAAGTTGCAAATTTTTGTTTTTCTCTGATTTTGTTTAAGAAAAGGAAATAAACAGACTAAGGCCCGACTGACATATTGGTTTACTGATATAATCGGCCGATAACGCCGATTGCAGATATATTGGTGTTATGACCTGGCTCGAAGGCCACAACAAAGAAGAGGAACACACCATGAATGAAGTTTAACGCAAAGATACTTTATTAAACCAAATTAGACCAAATTAAATCATATTAGAAAATACAAACTAAAATATTTACAGAATGTGAGTCATCAGTGAAATCAGTATTGTAGGTGTGCATGAGTGAAAGTGTGTTTGTGTGAGTGTTGAAAGGTGCAGAACAGAACATAAGGCTAAAGCATCATAACCAAACCAAGGGCTGAAGAACCTGGGACACCTGTGAGGGAAGCTGGAAACAGAGCAGAGGGAGCAGCAAGCAAAAAAGGGGGTGGTTAAACTACAGGCAGACTATTTAAAGACCGGAACTCCTGGGTGCCACAGGTGTTCCTGATTCCTCAATCGGATGCCTGTTGAAAAAGCAGAGGTCAGTAGTATAGCACCCCCAAGAGGACCCCAGGGGCAGTAACAATTGGTATCGGCATATTTATTCTCCCATAAGTGCCAATATTAAAACTGATTTTTAACCCTGAAAAAAATACTTGGACTAGTGATTTTAAATAGTGTAATCATGTAATTTGTCCAGCAGAGGACAGGCCCTTATTTAATTGGTAAAAAGTGAAGTGTTCACTGTTTTGTTTGATGATGTTTGGAATAAAGTTTGTTAGATATCCATTACATATCTTTGTCACACATACTTGATAACCACATTCAAAATATTATACATAGAATATTGGCCTATATATCGGTTATCAGAAATTCTTACTCCCTAATATTGTTATTGGTATCGGCCCCAAAAATTCCATGTCGGTCAGGCCCTAAAACAGACTTTTGAATATGTGACCCCTTTGACATGCTCAACTGAAATGGTCAAAATAGCATGAAGTGTCCAGTAGCCACAGCTAACCTTAAGCAGCACTTGTCTGGTTCAGCAGTTCTCCCCAGGTGTGGTGGGCATTGAGAGGAATGGAGTATGTCTTTGATATGTGCTGTATTGCATTCTCCCTCCTCCCTTTCTACTCAAGCACTTGGGCAGAAGGGTGATTCCCCTGCTCCCATCTCTCCTCTCTCCCCTCTCCACTCCCCTGACTCTCTGGAGGAGCTCTCTTTGACTGAGAGTCCCAACCAGCCCCCTACTTTGGGATCTGCTACACCCTTGGGCTCCTTCTCCACTGAACCCCAAAGTACCCATTCTAAGGACATGCCTTTGTTGGGTGAAGAGGGTGACTCTGGACCAGGACTTAGTAAGAATAAGGAAGACCTTGTAGAGCCGTTAGCTAGTCCTTACCTGAGTTTAGGGAAAGACCCAGGGCCTCATAATCCATGTGAAGACAGTGGAGTTTCTTTTTCACCTGAGGAGAAGCTGATTAGCTCAGAGAGGTCCTCCACCGGTCCCTCCCCCATAAACCCTCAAATGATGGTCCCTGAGTCTCACCTTGCCTCCTCTAACCCAACAGAGCACTGGGATTCTACAGTCCTAGCAACTCAAGACAACTCCAAGGTCTCCATGGATACCTTCTCCAAGGACACAACTCCTGTTAGCTCCTCCAGGTATGAGCGCAGCAATCAGTCTGATGAAGATGAGGACCTGATGTATGAAGTAAAGAAGAATAATAACCCATTTGAAAGCTTTTCCCCACTGGCAGACAGTGGCTACTCCCATTTTGGGGAGTCCAAGATTGACAGCAGGGCCTCAAAAATGTCAGAGAGTCCTACTCCAGATCTTGTCCAGTATGGGCAGACTGGAGAATCACTGGATACCCCATCATCTCTCTTAGAAGAAGGGAAAAAATCTGAGACATGCCAGATGGCCTCTGACTCACTTATGCAGTCAGTAAATAAGTTCTCATCTGGCCTTAAAGATGATGATGAAAAGGAAGAGGAGGATTCTGCTCTGCTGCCGTCACTTCCAGACATCCTGAAGTCTTCTCCACTTAACCCTGACAAAATCGATTCCGGCTCCTCAGAGGGAAGCCCGGTGGAGCAGAGTCCCATTCTTGAACGGAGGATGATGGAGTCTCCCAACCCTCCAATCAATCTGTCTGCTAACAATCCATTCGCCTTTGATGCTAAAGTGTCCCTTCTAAAGGAAATGACTGAGGAGATGGAGGTGAGAGCATCTGACAAAGCAAATGTTGAAGATGACAAAAGCTTTGGCACATTTGATCTGGTCAAAGAAGCTGAGGAAACCACACCTACCAAGGTCAAAGAAGAGGAGCCTGTTAAGATCGAGCAGAAAGATTGGTTTTCAAGCCATGATTCTCCTAAATTGATTGAGAAGTTTGAACCACTTGACTTCCAGAGCAAAAAGACTCCCGCTGAGGACTCCGATTCAGAGTCGCCAACAGCAGACTCCCTGTCTCCAGTACTGGAAGCCATGGCCAAGAACCCTGCCAGCTTCCAGGTGGAAACGGAGAAGAAGGACCTGATGATGGAGGTGGAAGAGCCAGAGTTGGCCGAGGAGGTCTCTGAGCATGAAGTCTCCTCTGAGGAGTTTGAGTTCATCGAGCGACCTCCTAGGGGCGTTATTGATGAGTTTCTTGAGGCTCTTGATACTTCCAAGTTTGCTTCTTCAAAGCTTCAAGAGGTCCCCATGGATGATGATGACAGGCAGAAGGATGTGACTCCAGTTTCTGCTCCACCTCCAACAAATGTAGCCCCATTTCCAAATGTTGAACAAGAGGCTCAAGGTCAAAGCTCCTACCGCCTTCTCACCCAGGCTTCCCCCCAGAAGAGCAAGGCGGAGCTGGAGAAGCTTGATATTCAGCGGCCCCCACCCCAAGCTCCGGTCATCCATTCCCCTGTCTGCTTGGAGGGCAGCAAACTGTTAAAGATGCCGCATGTGAACATAAAAGCAGGTAAAATAAACCAGTTCTGGCATGGAAACCGTTACCCTCATCCTCAGTTTTCACTGGCACCTCCATGTTCATCGGCACAATTTCATCTTCACTCTTTTGTTTCATAATTTTTTCGTTTTTTAATTTTTGATGCTCCCAACCCAACAACCAGCAGCCGGATTTTACGTTAGATCCCTTCCTTAGTACTACCTTCCCTTTCTTGCATTGCCCTTTTTGCATGTCCTTAAAATTAACCTTTGCATTTCGTGAAGTCTTTTTTAATTTGTGTTCCTTTGTGGTTCGCCCTTTGCTGTCTCTGCAGTTTGTGCATTTCTGTCTCATCATAATAACATCATTCCTCTGAGTCTGTACATGATCATTCTATTTCATTTTAAAATTTTAAGATGTGGTGAGTAAAAAATGATGTTTTTTTTTTATTATTTTGTTTTGTTAAAAAAATGAACTCCTGCCATTGTCTAAAAACAGAGACACATTTTCTCCACGATGACGAACAGAATAAGGAAAACGTGGCACATAGATTTTTTCCCTGGTTAACCGCCTGCAGACATTCGTACAGGTGTTTCTCTTTGCCCTCTAAGCATTTTTGCAGTGGAATCAAATTACCTTTGCCATCTGGTTTTAGCTTCTCTGGAAATAACTTGAGATGCCAGTCTGAAACCCAACACCACCTGACAGACCCCAACAGCCTCTCACTGCTGCATACACACTCAGGCACACAGAGATACCGGCCACACTCTGTTACTGTCTGCATACGCTGCCACTTTGATTTATTGTGTGCTTTACAGTCTCTGTAATACATGTTTGCATCAGTTTATGTACCTGAGGCTAAATATGGATTGCAATGATAACCTCTGTGCAAAATAACTCGAGCTGTAAAGACTTCTGAAGGCCATGAAATTTTCCCACCAGCCACCACTGAAGGTTTACCTCAATGGGTGGTTTGCCAAAATGAATCTTTAAAAACCGACACGTTCTGTGATTTTAAATTATTTTGCTATAGGACAGAGCTTGGTTTCTAGAAGCATTAAACTCTTGAAACAGCATTAAACTAACGTAATCCAGAGGGTGTCATAATCATATACCTGAAAAAAACACTGAAATTTGTGCGTTGAAGGAAATTCCTCCTACCCTTCCGTTTGTAGTGTGCCCCTGAAAAATCTCAGTCTGAGGGCCAGATAGCCCCACCGCTTCCCTCATCCCTTCTGCCTCAACATGAATTGGGACACGTGTACCCCTTCACGTGAACGCGCAAAATGAAGGGTTGGGCTGAATTGGGATTCAGCCTTGGTCACACAAAATATTTTCATTTCCTTGTTTGTCTGTCAGAACCCGTATTGTGCATTTTTCCTCACAATTCATGAAAAAAAACGTTAGTTGTAGCTCTCACGCCGGGGACACACCGGAGGCAGACGCGCCACGAAGCACCTTTTCCCGTCCGAGCAGCCGCCTCACTGTCCACACCAGAGGCGCATTTCTCCTCGCCGGTCAACAAGCTCCTCTGCACGTCTGCCCCTTTCTCATCAAATATCGAACTCTGTGTGTGTGTGTGTGTGTGTGTGTGTGAGTGTTGGTCTCTGTTAACTGTC
>JAPZDX010000003.1:26706387-26716884 GCA_029783625.1 Naso annulatus | reverse complement strand
AGTGTCAGTGGATACACCAGGTGTGTGTGTGTGTGTGTGTGTGTGTGTGTGTGTGTGTGTGTGTGTGTATGTGTGTGTGTGTGACCGTGTTGGGATGAATGAGTGACCTCACTGAATCATCTCTCTCTTCCACGCACTCTAATTTGCTCGCATCAACACAGAAAATCCTTCTGCTGCTCCCTTGAACTTTTTACCATGAATTCAAAATATGAAACAAACATTCTAAGACATTTACTCCACAATCCAGGAAAGTGTTAAACAGCTCTACACTCAGGCAGATATCACTTACATCGAGTCAGTAACATGGGTCCTCTGCTCTGCCGTAGTCTACACAGAATAGACATTTTCTGGTACCCCGCTCTCACTATCAGCCAATCAGGAGAGAGAACTCCAGAAATGTATTTTCTGTTTACTGCAGAACAGAGAGACTTTGAGACCCTCATTACTGACCAAACTCTATTATCAGCGATGGCTGTCTGAATGAGGAGCTACACTTAATTTAACAAAGTGTAAATCACTTACAGCACCTTTAACTGAAAGGCGACACCATCAGCCGGCTGATGGTTCAGTTTACACAGATGCAACTTTTCTTTCAACTGTTTCATCTTGTCATGAATCTCTGGTGCAAACTGGACTTAAAAGAGAGAGCGAAAACAAACTAAATAAAATGCGAGCAATTGGAACAAAAACTGGGAGGGGAGGGTGCAGAGCAGTTGCTTCCTTAAGGTCTTTTCACAACGCCGCGGAGCTACTCGCCGCCTCCATTCATTTCAAGGAGGGGCGGCAGAGAGGAGATGGTTTCAGCCACAGCAGTAGGACCAAGAAGCGGTTGCCACCCACGTGAACGCACACAATATTGCCCTACCACTCAGAGTTCACCGTGCTGAACCTCTGGTGGTAGCTGCCATTTAGCAGCTGATCAAATTCAAGGGGTTGGGCAAAGCCGACCTCCGGTCTTTAGCGAGTGGGTGCTAGCTAACCTTAGCACCCACTTGCTAAAGACAAAACTTTTTCATTTGTTTCGACGTACTTTATCGACTGCAGCCACGTGTTCCTGTTTTTCTCATCACTGGAAAAGTGTTAAAATCTGTTTAAACAACGCGGGACACAGCGCTGCAGCACAGACCGGAGAGCAGGCATTGAGGATCTGAGAGCAAACACGGAGGAGCTCACGATGTTGTCGTCCAAACTGTACAAAACAGCTCGACTGTCGTACAAGAAACCAAAAGGGAACCTGTAAATGGCATGACATCTCTACCAAACGGATAGCAGTTAAATAACCCAAAATATGTAGAAATCGTTGGTTACTTGAGCCTTGTGTGTGCTACTGTCCCAACACCAAGACTTTCACCAAAAGCATCTCCCTTGGACCACAGCAGTAGCGGTGGCGGTTTTCAGGGTAGTAACCATGTGGCGGTGTGAAAAGACCTGTTTTCTCAGGCTACAGCTAGCTTGATATCCAGACGTTGCCGACCCCAGCTTTTAACAGCAGCAAGCATTTAACACTGCAGGTTACAACTGGAGGTGTACTGATGTTGACTGAATATTGTTAATAATGCTAACTTTTATCAGCGGACACCAGTGGTGGCTCGAAAGAAGCTTCGTCCAGAATCAGCTGCTCTCCAGTTGTGTCTGTCTGAGACTGAATCAAAAACCAAAATTAGCAGCTAAAAGAGGCTAAAATGCTCCACAGAGCTGCACTGACGGAGACGATTCACTGTGTCTTCAACACTGTGACAGACTTCTCCCACAGTCACTTATCTGCTTTATGCAACTGTCAGATAATGGCAGATTAAACGTTTTGGCTGGTTGTGAAACAGTTTGGCACGTTCTGAACAACTGTTAAATTAATCATGAAGGTTTTAAAGGTGTTTTCCAGGATTTTAAGGCTGTTTTGGACACGTTGCAGAGACCGGCTCATGGCACCCAATATTGTTTTGGTTTTTTTTAATTAATACAATTTCTTGTGATGACATTATGTGAACTAACTTTGCTGCTCAGTTTATTTTGTTTGAAAATTATGAAAGCTTCAGGCGCCTTTAACCACATCAGTTCTGAGCAGCTCATCATGAGTTCATCTCAGCTGAACCTCCTGGTCATCTAGTTTTATTAGATTTGGAAACATGCAGACTTTTTCCAGCAGTTATTACATTATACGGTGTGTTATGATAAGCAGACAGTGGTGTGTCATCAGGTAAAATAAAACATACATTTATCTTGATGTGTGTACCATCTTTACCCTGTGTAACCTCTTAGGTCATGCTGTGTTCAAGTGATGCAGAAAATACATGTCATGTTCCCAGTTTATGTGAAATAATGTTAAATATTGATACACTGGTGATGAGTCACTGAGTGCCTCACATGTTTCCTGACAAACGAGGCTCATGGTGAAACTTCTGTGTGACACATCACACCTGAGACAAACAGTTTGGATTGATGAACTGCAAGAAGCAACAAAACACATGCTGGTCTGAATGGAAAAATGTATATATCATCACTTCTTCATTGCATACATCTACCCACTTACAAACCAGTGATGTGCTTAATAAACCAACAATTGAAGCCTCCTCAAAGCCTAAAAAGCTGCTTTCTGGCACAGAAACGACCTTGTTTCTGTTCAGATTTGAGCTTCTGTCAAACTAGAGGATAAACCAGAGTGTGTGGGAGAGATAAAACCCCGGCAGGGTTTCTAAAAAACATCTTCACCCAAATGAAAAACAGACAAAACATCAGAGATGAGTCGCAGAAATGGAACAGTCACACTGAGACAAAATCTGACGGTTATCAGAGTATGAAGGTAAGACACACAGATGATGCACAAATCAGCTTTTTTGCTGCCGGGCACGACTGAAGCGTTCATTCTGTGTTTGTCCCTCCGGCCAAGTCAGCACACAAACATCTAAGCACAATATTCATCAGCTCTGATATTAAAACTCTGTGAGCTTCACTGTGAGGCTTCAGTTATAAGTCTGTATGGCTGCTCACAGGAACACGTCTGATAAGGAGTTAATAAAAATTATGAGGCCTTAATCTGATTATTATTTTCCTTGGGAGGGATCTCTGATTCAGATCGTGACTCATATCCTCCACAAATGAACACGTCACAAACTGATGCTTTTTGTTTTGACAGTGTTGAAAGTCTTTTGTTTGTCAGGCTGACAATTTACCCAGCAAATGTTTTGAGGTGTTAATATGATGAAGATTTGTTCCTGTTGAGTTACTTCCTGTCACACATCTTATTCATTTCTCCCTCAGCTTCAGCAGGAGCCTGAGGAATTCGAAGGGTCTTTATCAACAAACTGGCTCTGCTACTTCAACTGGTTCTGTTCGGGATTTGTGGAACCTTAGTGCTAACCAGCCTGCGTCTCTATCAGTTTCAAGCAGAACTGACCGAGGACACGTCATCAACAGAGGGCGTTGCCCAATACACATGGATCTGTACAACTTGACACGCCCACTCCTGTTCCCAAGGAAAACCTGCTATTTTTTAGGCTGGGCCCAGACCAGAGACTCCGCCCACTCCACTGAGCGGACTCGATTCTCTTGGTCTGGCATCGCCTCCACTTTGGCCGATTCTGAGAGAGAGGGGATCAGATTTTCCCTAACTCTTCTTCATTGGTCGTTGCCTTTTTAAATGTGATCCACGTGAAAGGTCATTACACTGCCAGGGGGGCATTTCGCCTACTGTGGAGTAAATATGACGTAGAAGTCTGAAAGAAGTTGGGCAAAGCGAGACAAACGAAATCCTAAAATGTCTCCAAAAGCTGTCTAATAGTTACATAGATGCTGTTATATTGTGTTGTGACTGAGATTCTGACCCACCATTCATCGTGGAAAGAGACAAATAAACGTTTTTCACTTGAAATGGCAGCACATTATCATCATGAATAGACACGGACAGCAGGACCAACTTCCTGCTTCTTGCTGCCGACGACAGACGCGTCTCCTGACAGCAGAGCCGCGTGGAGCATCAGCACAAACACACAGATAGCAGCTTCTTTTCCACATATAGGCTAAATTCGGCTTTTTTAAAAGATATTTCTTGGGCTTTTGTGTCTTTATTTTATGATAGGACAGCTGAAAAGTGGACAGGAAACAGGAGAGAGCGAGGGAATGCCATGCAGCAAAGGGCCACAGGGTGGAACTGAACCCGTGGCCGCTGCAGCGAGAACAAAGCCTCTGTATGTGTGGCGCCTGCTCTACCAACTGAGCTATCGGCACCCAAAATATGGCATTTTTCAAAACTCATATGAAAGACACTGTCCTGTAAGACAACTTTGTCGAAATGTCAGATATTTTCCAACAGACAGCTTAGCCCTTCCCGTGGCTCCCCACCCCCGGCGCTCATTGGATGATCGCTTTTTTTCAGCCAGGAGAATCACAGTTTCACAGCGCGATGCCAGACCAAGAGAATCAAGTCCACTCAGTGGAGTGGGCGGAGTCTCTGGTCTGGGCCCAGGCTAGCTATTTTTAGGCTCCAGCTGGGAACCCACTTTTTGGGTTCCAAACCATTTCAATTAGGGTCGACATGGTCAGAGAATGGTTCAAAATTAAGTGTGCAAACCTGGAATGGAAGCAGTTCCATGTTGGTGGAAATGAGCTGAGAGAGAGCACACACAGCGACAAACACACAATCTGTCACGATTTTCCAGCTGCTCAGAGGATGAACCCTCTCCATCGGTCTCCTGCTATTTCCTCTGCTGCCACCATCAGGACAAACTTTACGTTTTTAGCTTCAGCACTTAAAGAACAGATCAGTTCTCAGGATGTTGTTTGTTTAAAGTCGTTCTCACTCACAACTCGTCACATAGATTCACGGCTTGATCAGGACCAGTTAGAATCAATGAATGTCATTCATCAATCACTGACCATGTGTTGTTTATTCATATTGCGGTTGCAGAAAATGCTGCAGCCTCTAGGGGTCGCCAGGAGGACTAAATGTCGACATTGTTTTATCTGTTGATCAATGAAAGCTTAACTAGCACTTTAAAAAGGAGAATAATGTTTTAATGAAGTTCTGTGTGTTTTTGATGATGTTTTTGTTGGCAGTGTGAAGTGACTTGTCAGGTCCAGGCGTTGCAGCAGTCTTACCTGATGATGTCATCGTTGTGTCCCAGGTAAAACCTCTGGCTGTGCTCTCTGGTGTTGTAAACCACGCCCACCCCGGCCACAAAGTACACCACCTCCTTCCCGGCAGTGTAGAACAGGTTATTGCGGCACTGGTGGCCCCGGTACCCGTAGACCCAGTCGAGTCTGAGCCGGCTGCCCGGGGCGCTCCGGTCCGACATGTTCACTCATCTGACAGGAGGGCGGGTCTCCTGACTCCTGCTTCTCCTCAGGTTAATGATCCTCCAGCACAGAACAGCAGATTTATTTGCCTACTGACTGAAACTTCACTGTGCCCAGGTGGTTTACCTGCTGATAACCTGCTGATGCTTTTATTCTTGTAGGGCTTCTGTTAACAGGAAATGTGGTTGGGTTTATTGTATAAAACAGTTGCTTTCATTTGTTTGTAAATGTTGTTGAATCATTTATTCTTCATCTCCTTGCAGTTCATTCTCTTCCGACAATTAACAGAAGTAAAGTTATATAAACGGACAAATTCACTCATCAGCCCAAACTAAAATGCTGAATAATCAACTTTTTTATGTGCTAATTTTTCCTTGTTTGAATAAGAGCAACATGGAGGCTGAGAACTGATGTAAAGTTCCTTCCTGCAGGTTTATGGTCTGATGCTCAACAATCACTTCAGATTGATCTCAGTGCACGTGATGACACGTTATTTCGGTTTTTCTATAAACTGTTTCAAGCCATCAAGAGTGAAATGAAACGACTGCCGAGTGAATTTTGACGGTTATGGCTCCTGACAAAGTGCCTGTGACTGTAAATAGTGAATTAAGTGTAACTCTGTCATATATTGTTACCACAGAAAGACGAACTTTTTGTGTGTATCTGCAGAATTTCAGAGTAATTTCAGCACTTTTCACTTTTTTTTTTTCACATTTAACTTGTTTTGTTTTCAAAATAAAATCATAAAATCAGCAAGTAAATTAGATGACAGCTTCCAGATGAGCTAAGAACAACACAGTCAGACCTCTTTACTGTTTAACTACCATCATCATCATCATCATCATCACTACCATCTTCATCCTCAACGCTGCAGACCAATGAGGAACTCCTTTTAAAGCCTACAAAGAGTTTCTGCTGACTTTTTGATCTGCTCTAATTTAATTATTATTTCCTGAAAAACTCCTGAAAGGACTAGCAGTGTTTTTATTGTTCTCTATTGAAAGTTTGTAACGATCCCATCATGCTTTGTGTTATCTAACAGCTGTAGGTCTGAAAAAGACATTAGACGCACGTTTCTTTGTTTATGATTTGGTTAGTTTTGCTTTTTCCATCTTTAAGAGTTGCCTCTGAGCCTCATCCAGTGTTTACTCCCTCCACCTGCGCACAGTCAAGAGTAGGCTGTTTACTTTTCCAGAATGAAATAAAACAGTTAAGGAAGAGAAATGAATTGTCCTCGCGCGGCTGGAAAGTTCTCGACGTGTTCATAAATAAATAAATAAACAGCCTAAATAATCCAAAGAGACAAAAAAACGGCAACACAACTGATGGAGGATTCTGCTCCTGGAAAATATAATCCCCTCTCACACTAATCCTCGACCTCGGTACCAGCCACGGTCACCACAGCACGGGCGTGTTTTCCTCCTGCATCCGCTGCGTGTTCACATCATCCCTCCGCAGGATAACGCACGGCGCGGGAGGTGGAGACGAGCCGCTGGAGGAAACGTGCGGCGGCTCACAAACCCATTCACAAATCTGTGCGTGAGTAAAATCCACCAGAGTCAGGAGGACGGGATGTAAAAGAATAATCCACAATCTCAGAATAAAGAGGCGGATTATTTCCACGGTAAAATGATCGGTTACTTTCGGAGAGAGCCAAAGAGGAACAGGGAGAGAGAGCGAAGAAAACAAGTGTTCAAATACCGCGAATGATCCAACTTCAGCGGGCAGAGGAGGGAGGAAGCCCCGGGTTCACACCGCAGCATCCCGGCCGGATGACGGGAGAGGAAAGTGCTGATTCCCGGCAGGAGGAGAGCATCCTCCCGCTGCAGCCGAGTCCCTCCACCCACAGACAGCCAGGCGGACAGACAGACAGGCAGGAGAACAGACAGTCAGACTCCGCTGATCAGTAAAGCGGACTTTGGACGCCTGACGGGGACGCTCCCTGACCGCCGAGTCTCATCACAGTGATGTTTTCTCGCTCGCTTTCAGACTGACAAGCAGCAGCATCAAGTTACCGCAGAGCAGATCATTACGCAGCGTTTCCGGTGAGGGAACTGCCTAAAGGTCGGAGGCTGGATGATGTACGGTCCCGCGAGGATGCCAACAAGTCACGAGAGTCACTGATGGAAAGTGGCCAAGCCTACACTTTGGAAGGTTAACCTCAGTTTAAAGTTAGCCTGCTTGTTTGATACTTTGACTCCACTACATTTTACAGGGAAATTTGTAGCATTTGCCCTTTAAAAACAAAACATTTTTGTTGTTGTTTTCCTCCTTTCTCTCCCACTCGTCTGACGACCCCTCAGGTTTTGCTCTATGAAGAATATTTTAGCAGCCTCCAAATTCAGTGAAGTGTTTTAGGGTCTGCATTGCTGGTGCTTTTACTTTCTTCTTCCACACTGTGCATTATTGTTTTTTCTTTTGTGTGTTTGTTTGTTTCCTTTGTTTATTTTTCACGGCAAGTTTTCATTTTAACTCCAAGCTCTTCTCCTCTTTACAGAGAAACAAGAGATTTTCATTTTTCTGGTTTATTTCTTAATGAATATTTAGGCCACTCCCATCAGCCTGTAGGCCCGGTGGCCTTAACATCAGTAAAATAAAATACGCTGAAATATGTGTAAATTTGTCTAATCTCTCTGTTTTAATACAACTACATGGCATCCAAACATATGACGTCTTCTTCATATACTGCTGCTCAACATACTTAGCTGTGTTATGAGTTTTATTTTGGAGGTCAGATCTCTAGATTTCCGGTCTCATTGTCTCGGCTTGTCACGCGCTTGTTGCAGCACAGTCTCAGGAGGTAACCATGACGCACGGAGAGAAAACACCCCTGCGTGGAGGACGCACGACGGCAAAGGATTGTGGGACTCTGTGTTTTTGTTTTTCTTTTTCCTGTTCATCATCATTCCCGTGTTTTAATCTGCGAAGAAGTCAGAGAAATAAATAAAGAAAGAAAAAAACTACAAATACCAGCAGTGGCGGGGGAAGAGCTGTCTGTGGTGCTGAAGTGAGAAGAGTCGCTGAAATGAAACTGTGGGAGAGAAATTTACAGCTTATTTTAAATAAAACATTCAGCTAAATGTGATCTAAATTTTGTGTGAGTTTGGCACCAGTGACAGCACAAAAATCAGTTTTTAAAACAAGCGAAGCCGCAACTATAAATAAAACTGAAACAAAAAATAGGATCTAAAACAGCCTGTAAAAGAGTCAGTGTGTGTAAAACCACAAAACCTTCTGCACTGAAACCAGAGAGCTCAGGGTTGACTCCTCAACAAGCGGCTCCCTGAGGTCACACTGCTTCCTACAATCACACACCAGATATGAGATTAGACAATGCCAGTACAGGAAGTACTCTCTTCACATTTTCTCTCCATTTTCACGTTTGTAGAAGAAATGGAACAAGCAGGCCTACATTTACTCAGGTACTTTAAGTAGAGGACTTGTACATTAATTGAGTATTTCCATTTAATGCTGCTTCAGATTCCAGATATTTCGGAGGCAAATATTGTTCGTTTTACTTCACTGATTAAGATTTGCATTTGAAACATTCAGTGTCATCTATTAAAACACAGAGTGAGGCACTGCTGCAGATTAAACAATTACAAAACAGAGCCACGAATGTAAAATGCTTAAAATGTAAAAGGGTTGTTGCAAAGTTAAAAGATGAAAAAAAAAAGGAGTTATATCAGAGAACAGACGTGTGATTGTTACACTGTGGCTTGTATGAGTACAAAGCATAAATAAAGTTTGTTGTGTTTGTGTCTTTGTGACTCACTTAATATTGCTGGACTGGTTGCAAATGTGCTATTACTCACACACAAAGTATTCAGCACTTCAGTCATCTGCATTCTGTTGGTCATCCTGCACCATCGTGTTGCCAAAATACAAAAAGACATTGAATGTACACAATCGTTGCGAGACTTCTGACAAAGTTTGAAAGATATTGAAGAGTTTTGATGTTTCTGATCTAGATAAACAGGATTTCTGCAGATATCTACAACTCAGGCATCACTTTGAAAAGAATATTTAAATCGATGAGGAAACTGATATGGGTCTTATCAACATTTTTATTTAACATTTTTATTGATACGCAAGAAACTGATATCTAGAATATACACATGTATACAACAATCCAAGAAACATTCTACCCTGTATGTTAAAGAAAGGAGCACTTGTGACCTGGACAGAAGAGGAGTGGTTTAATACATGTCAGATAAATTCCTCCACCACAAGTTCTGACCAACAGAGAGAATTTTCATGGAATTATATTATTAGGTTTTTTTTTAATTACTCCAAGAAGAAAATACTTTCAGAGCGGCAGGACAGAATCCGGGAACTGCTGGAGGCAATGTTATAATAAAATGGCTGATGACTATCATACATGGTGGAACTGCCCAGTAATCCAGTCCTACTGGCTAGACATAGAAACAGAAAGAAAATGTATTTTGGGTTTTGAGGTAGATATAATTTTCACACTGTATATTTAGGCAATGTATCAACTGAACTTAATGTCTGAGTCAAATATCTCCTCAAAATACAACTTGTGGCTAGCAAAAATGCAATAACGGAGAAATGGCTAGACAAGGAACTACCAACAAAAACAGAGTGGACAGCGATTGTAAAACAAATATACGAAATGGAAAAGCTGACCTTCTCCTTACAACTCTGTATTAATACATCTCATGAGCACTGGTTAAAATGCTTATCATATGGCAGGTGGAGGTATTACACAGAAAACGCTTGTTATGTCTGTCACTGTTTTTTTATTTATTTATTCACTTTTTATGTCTTGTCAATGAATGTTGCACAGAATAGATACACTAAGTAGAACTGTGAACTCCTTTTTTTAGTGTCACAGCATTTGTAGTTTCCCACTCCTCTGTGACTGCTGGTCTGCTTGGACTTACAGTGCATCACTGTGCATACACCCTGGACAAGTCTAATTATCTTAGTTTTGTCTACAAACTGCATGAACTGACATTAATATGGACTTTATCTAATTCTTGCTGGCTGATGCTTTTTTGATTTTCCTCCCTTCCTGGGAGTAATGTAAAATTAACCCTTAACATATGCTGTTGTTTAAAAAAAGGAAAATCTAATTGTAAAAATGAAGTAAAAAAAAGAAAAAAAAAAGAAATAAATCTTCTTACCAGAAGGTGGCAGCATAGCCAAGATAAACTGAGTAACCCGGCAACAGTCTAGCTTCAC
>JAPZDX010000003.1:26654105-26666844 GCA_029783625.1 Naso annulatus | reverse complement strand
CACACACACACAAACACACACACACACACACACACACACACACACACACACACACACACACACACACACACACACACTGTAGTCCCTCTGTCAATCTGCGCTCGGCTTTATTTCACCCTCATTCCTCCACAGCAGGAATTAAAACCACTAAAAAGAGTTTTTTAATCCTCACGGCTTATAAAAGCTAAATCCTTTTCACCCATTTTCCCAACTGTTCACCAACCCTCACGATGACATCACCACCCGAGTGACACAACAACCCGTCAACACACACTGAAGTGGCGCGTGTTCCAAGTGTGACTTCAGTCATTAAATGGCGTCTCCTTCATTAACATCAACGCATTTAAAGCTGATGAAGAAGCTCAGGACTGACTGTTAAAGGACGGAGGAGAAATTAATCAGAAAAATCCGATAATAACAGGAAAATATGAAGTCATCTAACAGACAACTCCTCAGCTTTAAGCAAATGATTCATGATTAAACAAAGTCACATTTTAGGATTATAAAGAGTGTAACATTACAGAAACAACATGGAGCTTTATCTTTTAATTAAAACATTCATGACGATTCATTTCATGTTCCATGTTTAACAGTTTGCTCTGAATTTAGTCTTCCAGCTGAGACAAAGTGTGGCCAGTTTATCAGGCACACTTCATACCTGACTGTCACTGTGAGGCTGTGGTTCTGTTTCATCTTATATGTTTGTGCCAACGCTGCTTAAACATGTCACCCCCGCATATCACACTAAATATATTCATGTTATTGTATTTGTGCTACTTTGCACCATTTTTGAGAAAGCGACTCCTTCACTTGAGACACAGAAGGGATGGTTTACTCCTACATGGGAAGCTATGTGTGAAATTTTTCATGTTTTCACTAGACTCATACAAGAGTAATCACAGTCATTTCTTATGACCCTGTTAAAGGTTGTGGGGACGTCTTTCTTTGCAGGGTCTCTGTCCTCTGCTCTTAGGCCACGTTTACACAGGAGCGGCTCAACCAAAAACGGAAAGGTTTTTCCTTTGCATCTTCAAAATCCGTCCACGTTTACACAAACTACGGAAAGCGCTGCAGTGTGCATGCCAGGCCAGCAGTCGGCGGTGTAAGTTTGTCATGACAAACAGCCGAGCTGCCTAAGTTGTTTACTTCCTGTTGCTGCTGAGCCCTAAACAGCCACAAATTAAACAAATTCAGCCGTAGATTGACTTTTAACATTATGCTAAGAACACTCAAATTCACCTCATCAGACTGTCGTCATATTTGACTTTCTTTGGGTGCACTGTGGAGAGTTTAATCAGAGTTTTGGGAGTGGCTAAAGTGGAATGCTTTGACTTGCATGGCTAATTAGCATTAGCGTCATCACCGTGTTCACAGGCACTGCGCTTACCAGTTTACACGGCCGGAAAGAAGGTTGTGGTTTCAAAAAATTCCACTCTGGAACCCAGTTTCAAACATTTGTGGCTTCAAGGGCGCCGGCGTGCCGTTGTCATGTAAAAGGAAGGCCGAACTGCAACAAAAGTGTTTCATTTGATGGGAAAACTTGCTCGTAAACTGCATGTGTAAACTGCCCCTTAGCTATGTTTAACTCATTTCAATTGAAGCGGGCCCCGACCCTTCCAAAGGGTCCCCAGCTAACCTGTAACCGTGGTACATAATAACAATATTGTGTGTCGGCAACCTGGGATGGGGATGCTAAGTCACCATTGCTCTGTGACTAATGGTGACCGTGCCTGTGACAAACAACTGGAGAGAGAAGTTCCTCATACCCAGAGCTTATGAAAACACATCTGAGGACAACCATGCTCCAGAAGCATCTGTCAGCTGCTGCTCAGATTTCTATTGAGCGTGAAGTTACAAGGTCACTGGACAAAGATGAACTAATTTAGGCATAAGCACTCACACAATGGAAGGGAAAGTTTTAGTCAGATTTCAACTTTCATTCATTTTTGGAAGCAGGGCGCTGGAGCCAATCCCAGGATATCCCAAGGACAGGGTACGAGCTGGACAAGTCGTTAGTTCATCGCAGGGCTGACTTATAGAGACAAACACTCACAGAGAGAGACCAATTAACCTGCATGTGTTTGGCCTGTGGGAGGAAGCTGGAACACCCAGAGGGAACCTACACACAGAAAGGTCCTTCCTCTGCCGGGTATTGAACCCAGGACCCTCTGAATGTTAGATGAGCAGTCCCGAAATCAAACCCAGGACCTTCTTGCTGTGATGCAACAGTGCTAACACTAATCCACCATGTTGCCATAAATGAATGAATACTTATTTTCACTCAATGTGTATCGGCCTAGACTCACTGATTCTTCTACCACTAACAGTGACGTATCTCTCCTGCTTGCTCATTAGCTCTTGAAATGAGCCCCTAGTTTCCGAAGGCCGCCCTGCGTCTGCTTGTATTTTTTGTATTTCTGTGCTGCTACCTTCAGGCAGGAAGTGTGTCACCAGTCAATAACAGCGAAGGGGACGAAGTACAGCAATGCAGAACATCGCATGGACAAAGCTCATATCACGGTGCTGCAGTCAGCTTCATTAGCTTGCAGAAGTGTTAGATTTTCTCTTACAGCAAGTGTAACATTCCAACAATATTGGCTTGCAGTGTTAATGCACATGAAGCTTGTGCTCAAACCAGCACAGTGAGCTGACTGATGGAGACTCTGTGTCAGCATCAGTTTTTATAAATCTCTGCATTAATATTTCTGAACTGTAGATTCAGTGTTTTTTAAACCTGCATTCACCTTCTGAAAATTTCAGTTTCTGCCTGCAAACTCTTTTGAGCCAAGGAGGACGGGCTAAGTTTGAAAGGTGTGTTTACAAAAAGAAAACTTTTCACACATAAATTTTACTTTAAAAGTATGTATGTACTACTTGTTTACTTAGGAAAACAAAATACAAACAGACTCTTAAGGAAACTTGGTGTTACTGAAGAGGAAAACTCTTGATCAGGCTGATTTTTAGATCACAAAAGGTTTATTGAACTATCTGGGAAGCACAACGGTCAAAAGGGATGAAAACAATGTGTTGCATTTAAGTTCCAAATTTGCAAAAGTTTATCTGTTTTAAAACTTCTTGGAGTTCTAGGAGATCCTGAACTAAACAGGGCCCAGACACGAGCAGACTGACTCTGTCTGACTCATTTTGGGATGCAGGATTGCACAATGGACCAGAACTAATGGTGACAGAATCAGTGTTCTGACTTCGGCTGATGTGACTGAGGAAGTTTTCCTCACCCTGGGATGCCAGCGTGCGCAGCTGCCTCTTACCTGGAAGCGGAGGATGATGGTCCAGATGAGTCCCAGGGTGAGGCGGTGGTTTCCGTCGACGATGTCGTGGGAGCCCATGTTCTCCAGGTGGACCCTCTGCTCCTTCAGGAACTGCAGAGCCTTGTCCACGTTCTCCAGACAGTGGATCCGCATCCGACCCTTGGTGGGTTTGGGCTAAAACAACAAAAAAAAGCTGAGTTTATTTACAACCCTCCAAAACCAGGAACCGTGAACTGCTTCAAACCGCCAAACAAACACGAAGAAGAGGAAAGCAGCTGCAGAACCAGCTGAACGGTTTCAAAACCGACACTTTTTGTTTTGATAGTTTTCATCGCCGAGTGAAACTTTTACTTCACTTTGTCTAAATCATAAATCAGAGGATTTCCTAAATAAACATCCCAAAACAGGAAACATGTTAACGCTTAAAGCAATAAATGTCAATATGAAAAAAACAATAACTTGCACATGTATTAATCAAAGCTAAACCGTGGAACAATTTCCGGCATGTTTTTAAAAAATAACTCAAACAGTTTTACCCCTTGAATAAGAACTGAGCTGACTGAGGAGGTTTGTGCTGTGAATTACAAAGTGAAAACTTGTTTCCATCTGTAACGTACAGACCGTGCTGACTTATGATCCAGTCTTCATGAAATTATTCAAAGTAAGAAAGAGAGAAAGAAAGAAAGATCCCTGTGATACTTCTGTGATGACAGTGACGGTATCACCTCCGAGTGTCAGCGAGTTTTCCAGGAAACGGACTGAATGAAAGAAGATGAATGAAGACGAGCCAGAAGTTAAAACGACGGAGAGATTTCAGCGTGATTCAACAGTGTGATAACCCACTTTACTGCAGAGCCTCAGCCAGCATCAGACAGATGTTTGACAGCTCTGCAGTTACACAACAAACACCAAACAAACAACAGAAAACTCAAGTGAGTGTGTGACAGCAAGGCAAACATCATCGAGAGAGAGAGAGAGAGGTAGGGAGGGGAACTACCAGACGCTGTGGCTGATTTATAAATCAAACAGGAAACATACGGTGAGTTGATCCACTGGAGAAGATCTGATGTTTCTAATTACAGCAGTTTTTATATCAGCTGAAACTCTACTACAGCTCTTGCTTTTTATTTTTTGTCCCTTTCTTTTTAAAAGAACTTTGTATCTCTCCAAAAGATTGGTTGAAAAATAGGCGCCATAAATGACTATGCCATGTTTATGTCAATGTGAATCTTGAAACACAAACAAAATGCAGAAATAATAAATAACTCTCATAAAATAAACGTCTCGTGTGTCAGAGCAGCAGCGTTACATCCTGCAGCTCGTCCACAGCACATGTCCTCTGTCCAGCACTGACCATCCGAACTCCAGCCAACAACAACACGGCTCTCTTTGCTTTTCCTCACACAGACACATAAACAGCCGCCAGCGAAAAGTTACTCAGTGATTCAGGATCTGGACTCAGACCAGAGATATTTTGGACTGTTGTCTGCAGGTGGAACTGATCCAGCACACCGCGCACAGATTTGGTGTCGGTGCCTTCACACAGCGTAGGTCCGGGATTTTACCCCCATCAACAGTCCGTCTCAGATCTGGAGCGAGAAATTCCCCCTTCAGAGGGTTCGAGCTGTTTTTAGACTTGACTGTCACGCTGTGTGAGTTGTGTATAGACACGCGATGCTTCAGCCCTTTGGTGCTTTTGGTGCTTCTTTTCTGAAAACCATTAACCAGAGAGGATTTTAAACACGCTTGATTTTTAAATCAGAGCAGCCTGAACATCCCTTTAGTTAGATCCTGCAGTGTGGTGTTTACACAAATCCTTAATGCTGATGATTACCTGCATTTTTATTGTCAACGAATCCCCAAAAAACTAAAAAATACATCTACTAATAAGTACTGCATGTATCACAATCTGAAGTATCTTCCTCCTTTGTGTCATAGAGCCTCATAAAACAACACTGTTTACTGGCTGACATCATTACAAACACACACACACGCGCACACACACACACACACACACAGTGTCAGGCTGTTTTTCTTGTTGTTTTTTCTTGCTACATTTTAACTCCCTCAAACTTTCCCAATTTCATCCCTGCCTTGTGACTCCAACTTTTATGAGCCAAATCCTTTCCTCTCCTTCTTCTTCCTCTCTTTCTTCTTCCTCTAGTTCTTTTTTCTCTTTCTTCTTTTCAGTTCTTCTCTCTCGACTCTCATCCATTTTTTTTCACAACTTGCCAAACACATACAGAGAGAAATCGCAGCAAGCCTCGTTAACTTTATTTTTCAGTGAATTTATGTTTATTTCATACTTTATTTATTCTAATTTATTTTTACAGTTTATCATGTTCTTTTCATGGCAGTGAGCCAAGGAATCTGACACTTTTGGCACTAGTGAGGGAGGAAGAGCGGAGAGACAAAATCCCAAGCAAAGTGAAAGAGAGAGGAGAAAAGGGTGAAAACGCAGAGACAAAAAACGGACGCTAAAATAAAATAAATGAGTCAAGCAGAGTGATAGTGCTGAGCAGGATGGATGGAGGGAATAACAGTGGGAGTCAGTGTGGGGGGTGTTTGAGTTGTGAAAGGAGTCATTGAGTAACTTTCAGGGTTTACATGGAGCCAAAACGCCTCCAGAAGCTGCAGAAAAATGTGAGAGTGAGCGGCTGTTTCCAGCCTGCAGAGGCTCCATTTGAAGGATCCGTCCAGTCAACGCTGCTGTTGGTCGTGATATCATTTAAAGAAACAGAGATTTCCTAACGCAGCTGGTCACTAAACTGTAGGTCAGGGGTGGAAGAAGTATTCTGATCCTTTACTGAAGTAAAGTAGTATTTGCAACTGTTACTGTCAAGTAAATGTAGTGCAGATTAAATGGCGTAAGAGACTGTCATAGGTTTGTTTTTTTAAAATCAAATGTTACTCAAACCAGAGATGAGTGCATTTGATGGGACTATTTTCAGAGGCGGATTATTCCACATTTGGTGCTCTAGTGAGTGTTTGTGGCAGCAGGACGGTGTGTGTGTGATCAAGAGTCTGCTTCAGGACTCTCTGATCTTTTCTTCATCCAACAGGGCAGAACAGGAAGCTGGTAGCAGCCAAAACATCAACCCTAGATGTCACGACGTCTCTGAGGAGGAGGAGGAATGTGACATCACCGCAGACCTCTGGTGTGTAACGCTCAGTGAGTTGCAGGATGAAGTTTGAGCTGCTGTCTGTGATCATCATGCGACAAACCAGCAGGAACGTGAATCGATGTTTTGTTTCAGGAAAGTGTTTTTGCACAGAAACGTTTCCCTTGACCTCGGAAGACTCTGACCTCACAACACTTCAAACATCTGCACAAACACATTAAAGCATCTGGAAAAACATTTTTAAGACATCATTATGACAAAGTTCATTAGATTTGAATAAAGAAAAAATAAGCGCTTCCAGGTTTCGAACACGTTCATTTTCTCCAGAGTTCAGAGATGAGTGAAATCCACACTCTTAAAATGACAAGTCCTGTTTGAAAGACTGGGAGGAGATTTTATTATTTTATGAAAAGTTTTTGTTTGACAGGAAAAAATTGTAACATTTTCAGAATAAAGTCTGTTATGACGAACATGTTCAGAAAGTCAGATTATTATCAGAACAAAGTTCTTTGTTTGGAGACGAAAAGGTAAAATTGTTAGAATGAAGTCACCGTAAAGAGTTGTATTTTACTCTCAGATTCTCACAATTCTTTGTGCTTGTTGTCTGTATGTCAGTTTAAACATATTTCATGATTCATGCCGTATTAAGTTTGTTTGTTTTTTTAGATTGTTTAGATTAAAAAAATTAAATCTTTTTTGAACATTTGGATTCTTCCCTGTGAGACCTGAAGCTCATTGTTGGAGCAGAGTTTGATTAATCTTCATCTTCTGTTGACAGCAGATGGTGGGAGGAGTGAAAGGCTGATGAAGGAAAAACAAAAATCGCCTCCAGCCTGTCTGTGGAGGGGAGGGGCTGATGGGAAATGGGGTCCTAACTTGGAGAAACACACTGTGTCCTGCACATCACTGCGGCTGCTTTAAAGAATATTGAGCTGACAGATGTTAAAGATGAACAGTTTCTGACCACTTGCAGCTTTGCAATCTGCCCTCGTCACACACATCCAGGCTGGTTAATTAAAAACAGACGACTGGCTGCTAATTGAGCGTCTTCAGCCTCCCATCCCCCCATATCCCTATCACCCCCATCACCCCCATCACCCCCTGTCCTGTCAGGGTCTGCTGGGCCTCGCTGGACCAGCTGCTGCCTGTCTGACTCCCAGAGCCTGCAGACAGCAGCACAGGTTCCCTGGAGAACAAAAACACTGAGACTGTAATTACTGTTTATCATCATTACAGTATTTAATGTGGAACAAAGTGTGAACTTTCAGCTTGGTGCCTCCATAAAGCTCCATCTTCCTCTCACATTGTGTGAAGTTATAAGTTTATAAGTTTAAGTTAAAACACAAAAACTGCACAGAGGTTAAATTTGCATGATGTGTTTCCACTGCACGAGTGGCATCACAGGACAGCGATCAGCTCTGTTCAATTCATTCAGTCCTCAGCTCATTTCATTCATTCACACATGATGTGCTCACTTCATCATGTGTTCACACTGCAGCATGCTGACTGATCAATGATTTTTACTGTAACTGACCTGCTTAGAAATGTGAGGGGCTTCACTGGAACATATGACGAGCTGGGACATGTGATGGATATGGCGCTAAATAAAAAATCTTCTTTGAAAAAAATATGAAGATGTTTAGGCCACGTTTACACGGGAGCAGCCCTGCTTAAAACAGAAAAGTCTCTCCTTTGCGTCTTCAAAATATGTCTGCGTTTACATGAACAGACGAAAGCACTGTAGTACGCATGCCAGGCCATTAGTCGGCGGTGTAAATTTGTAATGACAAACCATAGTAGCTGCCGAAGTTGTACACTTCCTGTTGGTGCTCAGCCCTAAGCAGCCACAAATGAAAGACATTCAATCATAGATTGACTTCTAAAATGACACTACGAACACCTAAATTCATCTCTATAGACTGTCGTCACATCTGACATGCTTTCGATGCACTGCGGAGTGTTTAATCAGAGTTTGGTCATGGCTAGAGCCAATGCATTGACTTGCACCAGCATTAGCATTAGTGTCGTCACCGTCTTCAAAGACACTCCGCTTGCTAGTTTACACAGCCGGAAAGAAGGTTGTGATTCAAAAGATTCCACCATGGAACCCGGTTTCAAACGTTTGCTGTTTCATCAGCGCCAGCACGCTGTTGTCATGTAAAAGGACGGCCGAACAGCAACAAAAGTGTTTCATTTAATGACAAAACTTGGGCAATGTAAACTGCCCCTTAGTTTGAAAAAGACAACATCTGAGGACCTCCACTGACTCGACAGGTTACCGCCCAACCAATCAGGTGAGGGAGCACAGACTCCATCATTACTAAAGTGTAACATTACAGGTCAAAGTTCACCTAATTTAAACTCAACAAAACAGTTAGTATTCATTCAACAGAAGATAAAAAAGTTGGATTGTTTTTATTGAAATTTCAGTTTGAATGTTTTTGTGTCTGAAGACAAAACTGCATGAAATGTCAATTTAGCTGCAGCAACAAAAAAAACATTGTGAAGACAGACAGACAGACAGACAGACACACACACACACGTACGTTTGTACTGCTATACTTGTGAGGACCCTCATTGACATAATGCATGTCCTAGCCCCTTACCCTAACCTTAACCTAAACCTGATTCTAACCCTCAAACCAAGTCTGAACCCTCAAAAGTCCTTTAAAGGCCTGTCAGAGTGAGGACCGGCCAAAACGTCCTCACTGTCCAAAAGGTGTCCTCACTTCCATGGAGTAAAACTCAAATGACTAAAAACTGGTTCTCACAAAGATAGCTGTACAAGGACACACACACACAAACACACATACACACACACACACACACACACACACACAGACACACACACTCAGTAATGCTTTATTGATGTACATATTTTATAGGTGTGTTTGTTGTTTGAGTGCAGCATGAAGGACCCCAAACGTTTCTGTTCTTGTGTTGCATGATGAGGAATAAATAAATTCCCATGTACCTCGAGGTGGAGGAGGATCATTTATAGAGAAAAGTTCATAAGACATATTCTAAGTATCTCAAAGTGTATCACAGTGTGTGTTGAGCAGCAGCAAAGTATGACACATGAATATGACACGATGTGATAAGACTGACTGACAGCAAACAGAAGGAAAGCTGCGTGCCAGCAGCTCTGTGCAGTGATCACCTGATCTCTGCTCTGCACACTCTCAACATGAGCATCATCATGATTACTGCAGGGAACAAACGCCTCCCCGAAGATCTTCACAGATGCTCCACACCTGATCTTCAGACAAGCATTCAGCCGCGGCAACAAACTGCAGGAGGAGCAAAATTTCTAAAAATCCTGAAATGCTGCTGTGGAGACGACAGAGAGGCAGTGAGCAGCAGAGAGACAGAGAGAGAGACAGTGAGAGAGAGAGAGAGACAGAGAGAGAGACAGAGAGAGAGACTTCCTCAGAAATGTGGGCCACATTCTTCACACACACACACACACACACACACACACACACACACACACACACACACACACACACACACACCCCTCAGGAGTCAGAGTTCAGGTGGTGTTCCTAGAAGTGTGCAGACAGTTCTGGATCTTGGGTGGGCCGTTTGACGGAGGGACAAAGCCCAGGCATTCAGCATGGGTGTGTGTGTGTGTGTGTGTGTGTGTATTTGGGGGGTTGTCCAGCAGAGGGATTTCTAGGAAAACCTTGCGGGAGGGGCTGTGTTGAAGAGAGAACAGGTTTGTTACCATTCACTCGCTCCTGTCCAGCTTACACACGTGGAAAAGTTTAAATTCTGTTGCAGAGAAACTGGTTTAAGGTCTCGACTGAGCTGCAGTGAATGCAAATATTTATTGTTGTTCCCGGTTTCTCCTCTACACTTGGTCTAACTCTTGTACAAATTACAGAATAACATGAAGCATCCAGGTGGAAAATCCTCCTGATATTAAATTTTATTTGTGATAACTTAGAAGTTGCACAACATTTAACAGCAACTAAACACTAACAGACGAGGTCAGTGGAGAAGCTTGCAGGACGCTGGGTCACATTTCTTTGAAGGGATGAAGAGGAGAACTGAGGGTAATGTGAGAGCAGAAGTCTTGCATCAGCATTTGACATCAACAGCAGACAAACTGAGTGAGGAGCAAAGTGTGTGACAGCAGTCAGATTCCATCAGGAGTCACACACACACAGCAAGATGACACACAGGCTGCAGAAAACAAGACAGTCAGCTTCATGCTCCAAACACAAACCAGGTTTAAATCCTGATTAGCAAAACCAGACAGACACACACTGATGACACACACACACACACACACTTTCACTCTTGGTTCCAGATGTTGCTGATGATGTCATCGTCTCAGGGCTTTCTCCTCTGTGAATCATCACACACACCGTCATACACACCCTCACACAAACATACAGGAGGTGGATATAACCATATAAGAGGTGTGTGTGTGTGTGTGTGTGTGTGTGTGTGTGTGTGTGCGTGTGCGTGTGCGTGTGCATGCCCTTGTGCAGCTATATTTGTGAGAACCAATTTTTCACTCATATGAGCTGAGTCAGGTTTAAACTGGACTCCCCGCTCGTTGTGCCGCGTGCTGACCGTCTGACGGCCTTCCTGCATGAGCATGAGCTGTGACTTGACGGTGAAAACACTCCCACCGCAGCAGCTGAGCGGCAGAGTGACTCAGCACAACCCTGACACACATTGACTCTCTGCTGACTCATCGTGTTTATCTGCATGTTAAATTTAGCAGGAAACTCTGCAGCGGCCCATCGTTGGTTCCTTTTTCTCAGCACAGATGTGTCACAGCTGGATGTTGTTCCTCTCAGAAAATGTCTGAATTGTTGAGCAGCATCTGAACCTCTGCTAGCTTCGACCTTGCTTGGTGTCAGTGTTACTTAGCAACGGGACTCCTCCTTCTCCTCCTCTTGGTGGTGGCTGTGTGTTTGTTTTTAGAGGGAAACACCTCCGAGCAGGATAACGTTGCAGCTGACCTCGAAGCCGCTCACCGCGCCTGCAGCTTGTTTTTCAGGCATAAAGGCGTCTTTGTGGGGGGGCGTTGCTCTGCAGGGTCGAGTTGCCGCCCGACAGACTGAAGCACTTTATTGAGCAGTGAAACAGTGAAGGACTGTTTGTGACAACAGCAGCTCCTCAGCAACATGAGGGAGCTGTCATGTGATCTGAAAACACACTCATGACCGGCGGCCATTTTAACCCCTGATGTGTGAGCACAGAGCTGCGAGTGTGTCTGTGTGTGTGTGTTACAGTAATGAGGTTAATGAGTCACATGGTCTCATGACTGTGACAGACGGCGAGGACTCTGTGCATCTTTGTCCAGACTGTTTCTCGTCTCTGTTTGACGTTTTTCTCCAACTTGTTTTTGGCTTCACTTTTCTTTGTCATCGTAAACTCACTGAAAAAAGAAATCTGAGGCCTGTCAGCCACAGAGTGACGAGGGTCTGACATCATACAAGCTCCTTCTGTATGAATATGTCTTCATGTTATTGCAGGGTGATTGTATCCGTTTGGTTTTCTTGTTTTCTGAGTTCTCGTTGTTTGCTGTAGGTTCCCTCCTGTGCTCCTCCTCAGCCTGTTTCTCCTTCCTCAGCTGATCTTCATCAGCCTCTTTCCTCCTGAAACTGAGCTCATGTCACCAGGAGAGCTCCGATAATCTGACTAAATGTCTTCCTGTAGCATGGATTTATTAAATGTTGCTGTCAGTGTTTTTCTCTCTCATGCTCCCACTGCCCTCATGTGTTTGTTGCGTTATTGCTGTAGATGTTGAAGCTTGAGCTCATTCGATCGACTTTATATCCTGTCGGCTGTTTTCATCTGCAGCAATGCATCATGGTCTGTAAGATCATCGTATGTTTGGAGCATGGCTGTCCTGTTTGTAGCTTTGTCATGATGCATTTTGCAGCTCATCCAAGATTCTTTTTACAGCCATTACTCAGCTGAAGAAGAGGAGAATTTTCTCTTCATCCTTCATTGTTGCAGCACCCCATTGCAAGATGGAGTTGGTAGTTCTGACTTGGTATTCTGGACTGACGACCTAAATGCGTTCCAGTGCATGTGCTCGGGAAAACATGGTAGCCCTCATATTTTGTACTCAGTACAAATGTTGCATTTGTACTGAGTACAACAGACATGCAGTAAGGGCCTACATGGATTACCACAGTGCCAGTAATAAAGAGAAACAACGTAACTGTCTTGCTCATTTTTTCTAATTCCAATAACGTACAACAGAGTGTGCTCAGTTGGGTGGCCTACAGCCACTTAATGTTAGTTAAGTGAAAAGAGGGAGCCGGTAACATGATTTAACACTCAAATTACATAAGCTGTGATGTCAGGTGTGCTGCTTTT
>JAPZDX010000003.1:26551584-26561780 GCA_029783625.1 Naso annulatus | reverse complement strand
AGTTTTGTTTATATTGTTTATACATGAGGTTGACGAATCAGCAGCTGTTTGTTCTGCATCAGAGGAAAAACTGGAACTTTAGAATAAACAGAAATCATGGTAGGATGTCACGTTTTAACAGCTATTATTCTTTTTTTTTTAACGAACTTAAAAAGTGACTTTAACTGAAGGAAAACAGATCATGTTTTTGTTGTGACTCTAAAATTCATTTTATCACAAAGAAAGTATTTTTAGAAGAATTGGACAAACTGTCTCCAAGTGCCTCCAAGTCTGACACACTAGCTGCTCAGTCAGCAGAACCACAGCAAAACTGCAGAGACTCCAGTCACTGTGTGTCAACTGGTTCCAGCACAAAGCACAATAACAACCATGAACTTGGATTATTCGTGAACTGTTCATAAAAATCTATTTTCTGAAGCTCACAGTGTCAAAGTCCAACTGAAGGACAGAGCGTAGGCCCATGTCAACTCTGGGTTCATGTTGTATTGGGCTGAATGACGCGCATGAGACCGGAGTCGCATTTACAGAAATGCATTTGCAGTTTGTCTCAGCCGCTCCTGGGGTTCAGTTGTTCGGGGGCTTTTCCTTGGATCCGCTCCTCTCTGAACGTTTTTGACCATCACACCCCCCCCCCCCGTTTCTAAACACACCTGCAGTCACCTGGTGCACCCGCGCACGCTCCACTGTGGGAGTGCTCGCTGTGCGTCACTGAACGCGTGGGCCTGGCGGTGCTGAACGGATGAAGTTACTGGGTCCGCTCGTTTTGCGGCTGCCGGTAGGGCTGTGAGGTACCGGCTGGGCGGAGTTTGCACTCGATTGAAACCGGGCCTTGCGGGCGGAAGGCTCCCGACCTGCCCGCTCAGAACCGGCACGCGGATGTGACAACAAACAAGACGCACATGGCGGAGCCAGACGACCAATCAAAAGGTTAAGCAGTCAGTTCGATAAAAAGAAGCATTTAAAGTCCAGGTCCTTGTCCCTTGAGATGCTCAATAAGATTCTTCGAAGAATCCACAAAAAGCAAATTGTTTGTGTATGTGGGTGGTTTTATGTCCTCACCTGTTGACGGAGAACATTACTGACCTTGTCTCATAGTGATTTCTGAATTCATTCTGTGTTCTCTGAGCTCATTTATTACATGACGATATTGACTATTATCATTTGTCACAGAATTCCCTATTATCAACTTATCTGTTCAAGCGCAGGCGGCTATTTATGCGCTCGATTACGGCGGTGCACTCCGCCCGTCACGTGAACGGGAGGGTACCAGGAGCTCCGAAACGATCGGAACCTTTGAAAGGCGCCGAGGTGAAGTAAGACTGAATGGGAAAGGTGGGAACAAGCACGTGCTGATGACGTGGCCTGTACCTGCTTTTATTTCTCAGTCTCAATATTCAGTACATGTATTTATTTGCGAACTCTCCCTGACTCTTGTTCTTTTGTCCGTACGTATGAATGACTCTTTTTTGCTTGTTCTTGTTATTGCTGCTACAACCGTCACAAGGATTGTTTTTTTATTTATTTTTTTTCAAAGTTTCAGTATTCAGGCCCGTTCTTCCTGCGGCTCCTGTTGTTGTTTCTGTAGAAAAGAGAATCACTGAAGGTTAACTCGGTTCCTTCATCAGCAAACCCACAGAGTGTTAACGTTTGAAAATAAAGTGAAATTTAAATCAAGACTTCACACAACGTGCAGGTTCTCCTTCATTGTCAGCAAACCCTCACAAGAGACTAAAAATAAATACTGAAGTGAGTGCTCCAAATGTTTGGGAAGACAATAAAATTTATTCTTAATTTCCAAATTTTATCTATTCATTTATGTAAATGTTGGCATACTTTATTTGAATAAATAATTCCGGTATAGTTGACTGATTTTCATAATTTTTTTAAAAACTAATTGTTTTACGTAAGATCAAAAACAGAAATCAATCAATCAATCTCCCCACTTATCAATCAATCTATCTGTCAAAAGAAATATATAGGCGTAGTGTTTGTGCATTTAAATCATCACATTGGAGAAAAGAAGATGGTTTATCAATTATTGTAATTATTATTATTAAGAATAATAGGCTAGTAGAAGTCGCAGTACAAAGAAATAAAGGAGAAAATAAACTATTTTATTTGTGCTGCAGTACTTACTCTTGTTGACAGGATGCGCTCTGGTTACAGCGTCATACCTGCTGCCTCTGGCCTCTCACTCTGTGTGTGTGTGTGTGTGTGTGTGTGTGTGTGTGTGTGTTTCCTGTCCAGCACAATGATTTTTATTAGTAGACAATAGCTGCGCGCTCGGTGCCTCCCCACTCCCTCTTTCTCCCCAAAAAACTCACACATGAACGCACACTGATCGTGCACGCGCTGTGTTTGCCGACATGAATCCAAACTATTACTGTTGTTGAGAAAACAAAGCCGAGGAGGCTGCCTGCCATGACTGCCTGTGCGCTTTTACGCACACGTACAGGCGCGCGCACAAGACCGACGTGCGCCTTTACGCACAGGCTCAGAATGGGATTTTACGCGCACATGCAAAAGAGGAGGCATGACGCACGGCACCATTGCATGACCGAATTACGGGAGGGTGTGTGTGTGCGTCCGTAAATACCGACAGAGAGGGAACGCGATGAAAGAGAGTCGATGAAAATGACAAGTTTGTGTTTTCGGACATATTAAAGGTCGTAATTTGAAGACGGACGGACGGAGAGGAAGAGGCAGAAAAGAGGATTTGTTGACAAAATCACCAAGTTGGAGAAGCTCCTCCTCTCCGTGATGTAGCCGCGAGTCGGAACCTCCTTAATTACTAATTTCTCCAGACCAGATCCAAGCCACGCTCTCTCTCTCTCTCTCTCTATCTCTCTCTCTCTCTCTCTCTCTCTCTCTCTCTCTCTCTCTCCACTCCTCCATCCATGCATCTCTCATCCTGACCATCCTCTCTCCTCTCTGTCTCTCTTTCGTTTCCAGCCCGGATAACGGAGGTGGACGCGCTTGGAGTTGTTGTTATTTTTTTAATTATTATTTATTCCTCGTTTTTGGGAGAGCCGCCACCGGGCATGGAGGATGTAAAAGACCCGCCGACCGTTCACCGGTCCTCCTCCTTCAGCATCAAGAGCCTCCTGCTGCCCTCCAAGTGCGACAGACCGGACTCAGTTGCCGCTGCCGCTGCTGCTGCCGCTGCCGCCGCCGCGATCGTAGGGATCCCTGGGACCCTCTCTCCCTCCCCGGGCTCCGACTCTGAGAAGTCGGTGGAGCCACCGGAGGTGGACTCAACAGCAGTGGCTCTGGACCCGGAGAAACCAGGCAAGGAGGAGCAGGAGGAAGAGGAGGAGGAGGGCGGAGGGGGAGGCGGAGGAGGGGACGTCGCTAAGGCCACACCGGAGCAGAATACTAACGGTAATAATAGTGGGAAAAACGGAAAATATGACAAGCCTCCGTTCAGCTACAACGCCCTGATCATGATGGCCATCCGGCAGAGCCCCGAGAAGCGGCTCACGCTGAACGGCATCTACGAGTTCATCATGAAAAACTTCCCGTATTACCGGGAGCACAAGCAGGGCTGGCAGAACTCCATCCGGCACAACCTAAGCCTCAATAAGTGCTTCGTTAAGGTGCCCCGGCACTACGACGACCCGGGGAAGGGAAACTACTGGATGCTGGACCCGAGTAGCGATGATGTTTTCATCGGAGGAACGACCGGGAAGCTTCGCAGGCGCTCCGCCACCTCCAGGGGCAAGCTGGCGATGAAGCGCGGGCTGCGCTTCGCTCCTCTGGGCTTGGGGATTAACGAGCGGGCGAACAACCCGCTCTACTGGCAGATTTCCCCGTTTCTCTCCCTGCACCATCACCACCACCATCACCCGCACTACAACGGTTCTTCATCCGGGTTTTTGAACCAGGCGGCCGGCTACGGGTCGTTGCTGCCCGCAGTGGAGCAGCTGAGTAATGGGGACCTGGGGCGCTCCATCCTTGGCGGGTCTGCCGCCGGGGCGCTGGGCTTGACGAACAGTTATGGCATGAGCACGTCGCCGGTCGGGCTGCTCTCCGGTCAGACTCCCGGATATTTTGTCTCAGGGACCCAACACGCTGCTTCAGCGACACCAGGGCCGCCGGGAGGAGGACCGCCGCCCCCTCCACCACCGCATCTCCAGCAAGGCGCACCGGGGTTCGGCGGTCTGGCAACCAGCAGCTCCCCTCAGTCGCTGCTTTCGGACTCCCTCAGAAACAGCTCCCTACCGGCCTTCTCCCCGGGCGTGTCCGCGGGGTTCCCCGGGGTGCTGTCCCATCAAAAGAGGGTGACCCCAAACGCTTTCCTAAACTGAGCCCCCCTCCCCTCCTCACCCTCCTCACCCATCACCATCACCTCTCCGTGGATGGCACCGGGACGAGGACGCACAAAGGACGTCATGTTAAGGGCAAATAATAGGTGGTAAATATCAAACGTTGATTGCAAAAAATATATATATGAGGTTAAACTTTTTGGCCATATTCTGCCCGGAATAGCAACGGGTTCATTAAGATTTTTTCTTTTGCATTTTATTGAAAAAGGGACAAACTTTTGTTACCCGCGGGTTGTACAACTGTAAACTAGACTTGCCAAAGGTAACACTTTAAGTATATTTCAAGCTATTTATATCTTGTACAAAGGTTTTCAGTACTTTCTTTGAGTCTTTTATTTATGTTTTGTATTTATTGTACAATGTATTTAAATTCTATTGTCAGTGTAAACTCATCAGTATTGAGGAAAAGGGGCAGGGAGGAGGGTGAAAAAGACATACGGGGGTTAATAATTATTTATGAATTTTAAGACAATCAAGCAGAAACAAGACAATCAAAACTTTTTCTTTTCTCTTTTTGTTGAGGGGAGAAACTTTTGAAAAAGTAAGTAAATGAAGCCTTAAAATCAGCAGAAACAATCAGGGGTTTTAAGAGGAAAAATAAGCCTACAAATCATATCTACTCAGGTTTGACCCCGACAGGCCTAATAATGATTAAATATGAATATAGGGATTAAAACTGCTCCCTGTGAAGAGTTTCCTTCCAAAATAATAATATCCAAAAATAAATTTGACTTGTTTTTAGTGTCACAGAACTGCGATTAATTGTCAATAATGGATTTTTCGACTTAAATCCCCCCTTAAATAAATAAATGTGTAAACAAACAAATGGATATACACGTTTTTGGAATCGAACTCTTCATATGTAAAATTATGCAACACATCGCAGCTGAGTTTTTCTATGTATTTTGTTCATCATCAAAACGCAGGTTGTCCTTTTCACTTCAGTTAATTTTGGTTTGATGATGTGTGTGTGTGTGTGTGTGTGTGTGTGTGTGTGTGTAGGCCTGTGGGAGCGTAAAACCTCGTGCGCATGTGCGCTACGGGCCGCCGTGCAGACAAACAACTAGCCTACCTGAATGAAAAAACTCCGCATTAAAGAAAAGACAGAACTTTACCGGCTCCTCCCGCTGATCATTGCCCCGCTGATCTGCTGCGGTTTCCGGGGGAAGGCGGTGGATGGAGGCCTCCGCGTGCCGGAACATTTTCGTTTTTTTTCTGCAGGATTTTTTAGGGAAAACAAGCCGAGCGGCGCCGAACAGGCCTTACATCACACACACACACACACACACACACACACACACACAGATATAGCCTACAGATGTTGTCAGGTGAAAAACTTGTATCTCCAAAATCCAACTTTTCCTGGAAGCTAATAAGAACAGCGGGTGAAGGTTCATCATGTTTGGAAATTGTAGTTTGACTAATTAATCATCACTCTGCTCTACCAGAGCTTTCAAACACGGCCCCCCTTCACAGATGGGTCAGCTGTGGAAAAAAAATACATTTAGTTAAATTTTTAGTAGCATTTTATTTTTAATTATCTAGCCTAGATGATTTTTTTGCACCTGAGGAGCTGAAACAAGCAGCATGTAGCCAATTCCCTCAACTGTCACAAGAAGAAAAAAACCCTCTACACTTGGAGATAGGAGGCTTTCAGCAGACTGCAATAATATATGTGAGACACATTTTTTATTTTCATTTAAAATTACACAGCGAGCTTCAATGGAGTCTTGACCAGGTGCATCAGCTGATGTTGGCGGGGAGGGGAGTCGCCGGTTACAAACCGTTAGCAGATACTGATGTGACGGTGAACGATAAAAACAAACAGGTGTTATAGATTAAAAACCGGAAAATTGAATGAACACGTCACAGCATTATTTCAATTGATTTTATGTAACTTTATCTCAACATGTTTCTGAAAGAAGCTGTTTTTTGTTGTAGGTGTAACCCATAACACCATTAAAAAAAAAAAAAAAAAATTTATATAGTTATAAATTGAAAAAGAACACCTGTTTGTCTACCAGGAAAGTATTAATGACTAAAATAATATGAACATTAAGTTTTCCTAATGAGCAAAACGGAATATTAAATTAAAGATCATTGGAAATAATTCAGTGAATCAGCTTCCATTGATCTTGTTCCTATTTGCAAAGAGAGACTTCAAAACAAATTGTTTTTTACCTTGTGATTGCATCAGAAAAAAAGACAAAACATGTTTTTTTTGTTTTTTTTCCCCAAGCACACCAAATGAGCCTTTGACTATCAAAGTATTGATCGCTGTGGTATTGATCGGTCCCTCCTCTGATCTCAGGTCAGTGCTATCTGAGCTCTGCAAAACACTCCGGATCGAATAATGTTGCCTTTGCAAAAATAATGCAAACAAAACTTCCAGGAGAGGTCGCGAGGCAGCAGATAATGTAAATGATATTTTATATTTAAAAAATGTGTTGAAGCAAAATATCATTAAAGCAGAAAATCTCTAATATGAGAAAAAACAGAAGTTATAATGTAAATTATTACAGTTTGAATCTTTTTCCTTTTTAAAAAAAATAATAAATTCAGGTCTTTGATGAAAATCCTCCAGTCACCTCTGACATCAATATTAAACTGTTATATTTGTTATTTGTTATTATTACCTGAATCTGTTTGGGGCTTTTTATTGCAGGAACCACTATCGACTTGTCTGTTACTGAGCTTCAGGTGTGATTTAATTTGAATTCATTTAAATTTGAGTCACACAGCAAACAAAGTGCTGATTGGTCGTTTTCTCCTCCCAGTTCTAAACTGTTATTTTTTTACAGTGCAAGACAGGAAGTCTTACATAACCTCTGACCCACATAAAAGCCTCCTGAAGCCCAAAAACAGACCGACCTTGACAACACACACACACACACACACACGTTGGCAAACAAACAGTAAAAGAAGAATATTATTGTCAAAATAAAAGCACAAACACAGCGGGTGTGATAGAACCTCATCACATTAAATATGAAAATGTTCAAATGTTGGAATTTCCCAAACAGAAGAAGAAGAAACAGGGTTGGCTGGCAGCAGGATGCAGACTGATCCAGGCTCAGTTTGTTTTCATTCAATCCCTCCATGTCACTTTTTTCCATTTTGGTTTTGTAAAAAAAAAAAAGTTTTTGGAGGTGTTCTGTTTTTATTTTTTGCACTTTTGTCATTAGCGTTCACTTGTATGACATCTGTACTGTCTGTTTTCATTGCTGTCTGTCTGGTATTTTTTTCAGAGAAACTAAACTTGATTAAAAAGGATGAAATAACCTGAAGCAGAGTTTCTGCCTTGTGATGTTTGCAGAGAAACGTGACACATAAACTTATAAAAGATGTTTTAATGTAAACAAACGTAAACAAACGTCCAAAGGTCTGATGATCTGCACTACAAACGCGTTGTCTTTAAGAAAAGACGGTTGAAATTTTAGTTTAAAGTTTTGAAAATAAATTCTACTTAGTTTTAAGGTCTGTAATTTTATTAATTACAGAAAAGACTTCAGCTATTTTAAAGTGATTGAGTGTACGTTTTCTAGAAGTTGTAACTTTTATTTCCCCCGTTATATTTTTTTCAGTGATTTTTCATTATTTATCTATTTGGTATATTTTATGAATATTTTAAAATTATTTACTTTAAATTTTAATATTGCTGACCTTTATTATTCATGACTTTTTAAAGGACATTCGTAAGTGATTTTTTATCAATTAAATGATCTGTCATTAGTAATATAAAGGACCCTTAAAAAATCTGAGTAACTGATTTTTGTGATCAATTAAAAAAGCTTCATCAGTTTTCAATCACTAGAGAAGTCTGAAGTTCCACGAAGATCTGATCTTATTCAAACATTTATATTTATTTATTTATTTGGGCTGTTCTAAGCTTCAGCCTCATTGATAAGTTTTATTATCAATCAACTCTTTCGTAGGACTGTTTGTCAGGACACATGCATTATGAATTAAAAAAACCTGGTTCACTTGCAGCAAAATGATGATTTCTGTTGAATTTTCAGGATTGTTTTGAGGCTATTTTATACTTTACATGTGACTGAGTGAGAACTCTTTCACCAGTTTAATGTTCAATTTATGAAATTTGCCTTTACACTCAGACATTTTAAGAAGGTTACATTTGGTAAGTTCAGATCTTCATTAATCAGATTTTTATTCTTTTTTTTTTTTTTTTTTTAATGCTGCGTGAGCTGTTTCATTAAATATTTACAATGAGTTTTTAAATTTCTCATCATGCAGCACTTTGGATCTTCATCTGCAGTCTGTGAAGCTGATGGATTTTCTTACTCCAGGAGTTCGAGGCTCATTTCAGCAAGTTTATGAACATTCGCAGAATTTCAGTAAAGTCCAAAACTCATCCAGTGAGTCTGAGCTTTGCTGCTTGTACTCAGCAGTGTGTGAAGTCACATGATCTGTGTGTGTGTGTGTGTGTGTGTGTGTGTGTGTGTGTGTCCTCAGACATACAGCCAACATTCAGTCAGACTGACCTAAAAATAAAAAGGCTAAACTTAGAGGGAAGTACAAGTTTAATACAAACAGATATTTATGTTATTATATAACTTGTTTGATTTGCAGACAGTGAATGAATGTGAAGGTTTTCTTGTGGCACTAATTGGCACTTTGAGCAACAAAATATTTATCGCTCATACAGCTTGGCAACATAACGTTTTAGGGCATAAATATTAATATTATCACCCCAGTGCCAATTTCAGTCACTCAAATTAATTAGTATCACTATTATTAAATTATTGTAATATTCATGATAAAATTTAAAACCCACTAGTGTTTGGTGTCCTGTAATAATCTTGTATGTGTTGTGATGAGGTTGTAGTTGTTTATCTATTGAAGCATTTAGACGTGTTGCAGGCTTAAACTTACAATGCATTTCATAACTTGTTTATCAGTCTGGTCAAATCCAATCAGTACAGTAGGCCTGTCACAGAAAGGAAGGAAGAGAAGAAACAAACAAAAACAAAGTTGCAACCAAAGCAGCCACATATAATTAAATAGGCCTAAATAAACAAATAAGTATTTGTAATGTTGTAATACATTTTTTGTCATCTCAGACAACCAAAAATGTATTAAAAATAAAAACAAAAACATAAACAGAGTCAGTAAAGAAGTTTTCAGTAATTTTCAAATTAAAATAGTTTTTTGTGGTAAATTATAAAAACTGCAACGACACAAAGTGAACAATGAAAGAAACACGTGGTGAAATTTTTCTGACAACATAATGTTTGATATTTTTTCTGTCTCTCTTTACACGCTTCTGTCTGTGTCTTCGTCTCTGTCTTCCTCGCTCTCAAATTGTCTCTTCATGTCTTCCGGTTTTTCTCTGTTTACCCTCATCTTTGTCTCAGCTGCCTTCACCTGTATCTGTCTGTGTCTCCTTGTCTTTGTATGAGCCCGTCCTGCCTGTCTTTGTCTCTTTCGGTGTCTCAGTCTCAGTGGGTGAGTCTCAGTTTTTATCTCTGTCTGTGTCTCAGTCTGTATCTTGTCTGTTGATGTCTCTTTAAGCCGCTGTGTGTCTCTGTGTCTGAATCTTTGTCTCTTTCTCCTTGTTGAGGTCTCAGTGTTTGTCCGTCTGTCTGTCTCGTCTATATCACTGTCTCATTTTTTCTCTGCTGGTCTGTCTGTCTCTCAGTCTATGTATGTAGGCCTATCTGAGTCTCTGTCTTGTTTGTATTTCTATATGTCTCTTGCTGTGTCTCAGTCTCTATCCATTCCAGTCTGTCCCTCTGTCTCTGTCTCTGAGTCTGTGTCTCTTTCTCACTCAGTCTCTGTGTCTCTGAGTCGGTGTCTCTGCAGCTTTAAGAGGAATCTCTCTGGGAGAATTTAGGTCAGCGCAGCGCTTCA
>JAPZDX010000003.1:26511924-26524836 GCA_029783625.1 Naso annulatus | reverse complement strand
CTTGGCAATGGAGCGAGGTCTGTAAGAAGTGCTTTCAGTTTTTGGTCTCCTCATCAGTCCACACATCTGTTCGTTGTTGCTAGCAAGCATGTTCCTGCGTCCTGACTAATTTAATTAACTGTCTCATGAGTTCAGTGTTTGCTCTGTCACAACTTATTTGGCAAATGTGTTTTCCATCTCCCGGTTTTCTTTTTGGCAGAAGTCAAAAACCACCTCAAATGAGCGGAAAAACTTTTTTGTGAATTAAAGGATTTTTTTCCCCCAATTTTGGCGTTTCCTTTACCCTTTTTCAATGTGATACTTCAAAATGCACGTAAAAACAGGGTGATGGAAACCCAGCAAGTGACTGACTTAAGCTGCATTAAAATGAACATGAAAGTTACATTTGAAAAGATTAAATTTAAACAACACTAGCTGGGTTTCCATTAAAATATATTGCAACTTTTTACTGAATTTTTAGAAATTTGGCAGATGAAAAAGGGCATTTATATGTGATTTCATCCACTACTGTTATGTGAATATTAGGAGTTAGTTCATCAAGATAAGCAGTAGGTGGCACTACATTTTCCAGTCAGGTGTCATTTACCACAGCAGAAGAAGACAGAGCAATGTGATGACATAATTAGGAGGCACAAGAAAACAAACGCCAACGGAAAGGACAGAAGATGAGGAAAAATTAAACTAAGCAAGTGAGGAAATGTCCAAGTTTCCTCATCAGTCCACGCTTACCTTGTGTTTTTGTGTGACACTGCCGCCATTGCTTCTCTGGTGCAGATGACTACCGTCACTGTTTTAGTCACGTGATGTCTAAATCTCATCCTTTAATCACTAAATCTGTTTCCATTGCACTTATTTACATATTTACCCTTTGTTGATATGACAACTTTTCCACCTCCCTCATGCATCAAAAAATTTTGGAGATGTTTCGGGATTTTTATCGAATTTTCTGTGCTTCCATTTAGGCATTTTTATGCGCAAATCGCAAATGCGCATAATACATGCCGATGGAAAACCAGCTACAGTCATGAAAAAAGCTGATCTAACTTTTAAACTTGTGACTTGTAAACGCCCCAGAGCTCCAGCCCTGGGAGCGTCTCTCTTCTCTGGATCACCACTGGGATTTCTCACTGTAGAAGTTTGATTTCAAACCAAAGCTGCAGATAATTAGTCATAAAATGATGCAAAAGTGTTTATATGGACGTGTTATTTCTTCTGCCAGCGTAAACCTGGAGGAGATCATACGTTCTGTGGTGTGAAACAGTCCATCTGTCTGCTGTCAGCCTGCACTCACACCTGAACCACCTCCTTCGTAGCTGTAGTTTGCTCATAAAAACATGATGCTTGACATAAACTACACCAGAAGACTTGACAGAAAGACTTGTTTCAGTTTTATCACAACAAAAAAAACAACAACAAAAAACGGTAACAGTAAAATGTGACTGTCTCCTCTGGCCTTCTCACACACGGACGACGGCGACCTCAATGGTGTGAACCGGCTGTGACGGACTGACCCAGAAAGCCAAGCTGCAGCAAAGATCTTGTTCATTTTCCGAGGATTTTCAGCACAGATTACAAAAGCTCTACCCCATTTGTTTTGTAACAAGCGTGTGAAGTCAACACTAATACAAACGCCGCAGCTCCGAACTTAAAAATGCCATGGTACCTTTTCAGAGGCTTAGGGCCTGTGAGCACATTCAACGCTCAGGGAGCAGAAGCTCCGTTAAGCTGCGAGGGCAAAGTACTTCTTTGATTGTTTGGTCAAAATCTCTTGCAAAAGCCACCGAACAAAAACAGAGGAGGGATTATCCTCTTTGGAGAGGAAATGAAATTCTTCAGACGAGGCACTTAAACAGGTTTCAGGATGAATGATGGGAGCTGCTGTTTGGGTGGCTGAGTGAATGTGTGAGTGTGAACGTGTGTGTTACTACTTCTTAGCTCAAACACCTCAAACATTCAATTCAAAAAGGTGTCATCAACAGTTGGTGAGACAAAGAATCAGTCAGCTGTCCCATGTGGCCGTGAAGCTCATCACACTCCAGAAAATGTTCAGCCGACTGAACAACAGAGAGAAAACTTTATTCTTACATCTTCATCACATGAGAGTGTGGCACAAGTGAAAAAGAATATGAGGATTTATTATTCAAAATACAGTATAAGAAGTATCCTGCATGGTTAAAAGTATGAAGAACTTTTGCATTAAAGAGACAGTGTGTTGTTGTTGTCAGTGTCTTACCTGCAGTATAGAGTTGGACCATTGGACCATTGTACGGAAAAAATATGAACTGTAGTCAGTATGGAGACGAAAATTGTTCTTTGATCCTGTTTGAGTTGTGCCCTGAATTACACATGATGTTTGTCATTTCAAATGATAATCAATGTATTAGCTTGTGAAAGTAAGTAATTATAAAAACTACAACACCAGTCACGTAACTGAAGTCATAACATTTTCCCTCCTCTGATTCACAGAACTGACTAACTCTCCCTCCGAGTAGCTGCAGCTCTCAACATGACCTGATTTGTAATGTTTTCCCCTCATCCTGAAAAAACGCTGTGAAATCTGCCGAGCTGTGTCTATGTCTGTGTTGATAACATATCCAAGACGAGACACGTATTTCACCGAGTGATCTCATAAAAAACATTTTACTTTACTGTTTGACAACAAAATTCAACTTTCTTCACATGAAAAATTGTCTTTTAAATTGCCCACCATCATATGTGTAATTCAGGGCACAAATCAAACAGGATCAAAAAATTATTTGTCCCTCTCCATTTACTACCTTTGATATTTTTTTCCAAATTATGGCCCGGAAGTAGAGGAGCGTGATTTAGGCACTATATATAACTGTAAGCTGGCCCTCTGCATGGAGGTGCAGCGCCATGCGCCAGCAGGAAAAGGAGCATAAGCCGTGTTTCCGTCATCTGTGAGGTGGATTTTAAGAGAACTTTTGAAATCTTTCAAAAAGTTTTCAACAAGTACTTGGGAGCAAATAAAGTCTAAGTAGAAGAAGTCAAGGTTGCAGACCTGAAACATAAACATTGTAGCGTTCCATTGCTGTTTACCGTCTAAAATCACAGTTACGTTTTTCATATGAGATCTAGGAATACTTTGGTCTCCTCATTGCTCCACACATGCCTGTTGTTGTTATCAAAATTTTTTCACACGTTGAAGGAATATGATGGCGGAAGCAGCCTCTTATACTTCTTCTTTTAATTAGGAATTTTTCGACACTGCTGTTTCAATTGCCCATTCTGTACATTAACTGTTTTTTGACAAAGGCAAAAACTACCTCAATTAAGTGTAAAAAGTTTTTTTAGGACTTTTGGAATTTTGCCATAATCCATTCACCATTTCTAACGTAATGCCTCAAAATGTGCAATAGCAAAATGCGTTTTATCCACCTAAAGCAGGGGGTGCAAGATGCCTTCCAATGCATTTTAAAATAAAAATTACATATTTAACCCATTATTGTATAAATTTTGCTTATATTCTGTGTTAGATTACTTCAGAATTTTTATGGCTGTTAAGCTGTTGTTCTTTTGTGCTGTATTGATGCCTTGTAGGCCTAATAGTGTGTGTTCGCAGCTGTGCACAGCGTTATATGGTTCGATGGGGGTCTCCAGTCTCTGGCACCGTTATTTTGTTGGTCGCAGGCTGAAAAGTTTGAGAACATCTCACCTAAAGTATATATGTCCCTTTAAATGCATGCTACACTTTCAAAATATTAGTGCTTTACCTTGTCGTCAGACAGACGTTTCATTTAGGACTACATTGCCTTCAGCACAGAACGTCTGTATTCCTATGGACAACTGCAGGTAGTCCCAGAGACAGTTGTCTGATGGCAATGTAAAGTGCTAAAAATTTTAAACATGAGGCATACACATAAAGGGACATAAGGGACATATCTATAATTAAGAGAAGTGGTTTTGTCTGTGGCTAAAAGACGTGTTGCAGTTGGGAGTGTTTACAGCAAAACTATGATCTGCCTCTCCATACAGAGAGCGAGCTGACCGTTATCACCTGCAGATAAGACACTGACTGGATGTGAGAGCCTCATACAACCACACATTAAAATAACAAACAGAAACAAACTAGCCCTTCAATGTTTGGAAACTGAATTTATCAGCAGCAAAATCAGGAGAGCAAACTGAAAAAAGTGTTGCATTTCAAAGGAACTGTGCTGGTCTGTCTGAAAGGAAAGAGACATAAAATGCAAACCAGATATTCAGTCATTAACAGATCGATGAGTTGGACTTAATACTCACTGTCAGGATGTTACAACTCTGTAAAGTTTTCATGGCTGCAGCTGTTTTATCCTTTGAAGCAAAAAATAAAAAATAAAGACTGGAAATACTCTGTTAATGGTACAAATGTACCAGGACTGCAAGGCTGCATGTATTTGATTGGCCACAGCAGATGATGCTGCTGAGTCTGGTTCAACTTTCTGGAGGGAATGAACCCTCTGAACAGGAATCTGCTGTCCCGAGGGTTGGCCACAGTCACAATGCTGCCTGATAAGTTTGACTCAGTCTGTGTTTCAGGTCATCACAAAGATGTTTGACTGACACAAAGCTGAAAAGCTGCTCTCTTAAAACACCATCAGTACAGCGCAACTTTTAAATGGAAACTTCATGTTTATGTCAGTGAATTAAGGGGAAATCATGCCATAATTTAAAAATTAACATCACACATTTATCTATATGTATCTACATTGAACTGAGGATGTTATTTAAAAAAAAAAAAAAAAGTTGAGGAGGCAGTGGATACCTTTTAGCGAAAACTGATCCAGAACCCTGTTTTTTTTTCTTTTCTTTCTTTTTTTTTTTTGGTAACATTTTAGTTACCGTGTCAACAAAAATGCAGAATTTAGCAAGTCAGCTGATGTTACTCATTAGTCGATAGGGGTGGGAATCACCAAAGGCCCCATGACAGGATATTATCATGATACTGTGATATGTTGGGTACTGCAAAATCATGTATTGTGATTTTTTCACTTTTTTGAACTGCAAATCAATTTCCCAACATAAAACTCTGTCAGCATCATCTGTTTCATCAAATATGATACATTTCAGTCTATTTATCTCCCTGTAATAATTTTTTATTGCATTTTTTATACCACACAAGTGAGCACTTAGCACCATCTAGTGGACTGAAAAGTCAACTGATTTTTATTATTCGATTCTACAGAAAGTTGAGTTTGTATTTGCAACACTAAGAATTTATTCAATAAAATATTGATACTTTGTGTCTGTGAATCGATACAATATCGTCATGCAAAATATCGTGATATTATGATGAATCGATTTTTTCCCCCACTCCTACTCGTCCACCAACAGGAAGTCCACCTCGGCGTCTGTCTGCCACCTTTAATTTGTGAAGCTCAGACAAGACGCCAGTCCAACATTTACTCTTCTAGTTTGTCACTCTGTTTCTCTCCTTCATCATCAGCCTCTTCTCTCTTGTGTCTTATTCATGTTGCTGAGCTTGTTTGCTCGGTCAGGATCGCTGGCTTCAATCCCATTTACCTTTCTGTCCGGCTTAAAAAAAAAAAAAAAGGTAACTAAGACACATTATCTTATCGTAATTATCAATAAATTTTAAGAATTGGCTTTGTAGTTGTTTTTCTGATAATGATTTACATTTCACAAAAACAAAAAGTGTCATTTCTATCATGCCAGGGGCATCTCCAGGGTTGTAGCTGGATATTGACGGAGAAAAATTTAACGCATTTTATTGAGGTTAAAAAAAGTGTAGGCTGGAAACTTTCAGGTTTCAGGTATTTCAGGTCCAAAACTCATTGAAAACTGTCCCCCACCCCCACAAACCCATTTGATTCACCCTTCTGTGGAATGTCTTAAAATTCTGCTTGTCAGGTAAAATTTTTGTGATTGGTTTCTGCAGACATGAAGAGTTTCAGGAACCACTGATGTAAACCACACTGAGAACACACAATGATTCTCTAATTAGCTTCAACACAAATCCTTGTCCACTGTTGGAATCACCCAAAGGTTTCTCTGCCTCTGACTTTGTGACCAAATCCAGTTTGCACAGATTGTGTTTGAATGTCAGACTGAAGGGAGGAGCACAGGAACACTCACGGGACACACACCTCTCCTGTCTGCTCACTGTTTCACAGATGTTGCTGGTGTTAAATGCTGGAGAAATGTAGCAAAGCTCAATTTGATCACTCCTTAGCAAACATAAATATAAACAAAATGTTCACAAAGTGACCTCTGGTGAGAAACGCTGCATGTAAACAGAACAGTTCCACAGAGTAACTTTAATTTCTTTTGCTAAAGTTCAAGTGGATTTCCAGTGAGTTCTTGTGATGTTTGGCTCTTCCACAGCTGCTGCAACTTTATCACATTTTGGAACGAAGCCCGTGAACATCCAGCTCGTTAACTGACTCAACTCCTGGGAAAACAGAGTTTCCCTCGGTGGGAAAATGTTCCCCTTGTTAGATTTTAAACAAACCCAGTGATCAATGAGTACTGGCCCGGAAGAAAAGGGGAACTTGGGCCTATTAGTGGTTTTTGGAGACCAGGCGGGTCCTTCAGTAACGGGTCAGGAGTCTGTTAGCCTCCTAACACGTTGCGACTCTGCCGGACTCTAAGCTGTCTCCTCACCTCAGCCTCACGCAGCGGCCCGCAGCGCCGCTCGTTCATTTCAATATTTTCTGGGCTGATGAGGATGCGAGGGCGGCAAACTGCGGGCCAAAAGAATAACATGATTGCAGGGAACAAAATAATGACCAGACACTGCAAAAGTTGCTTAAGTGTGTCATACATTATTATGCAAGCAGGGCAGCGTGTGGCTGAGACAGAACACATGAGAGGGAGAGTCTGTGCCGTTTGCCAGAAGAATCCAAACGAGCCGACGGCTGACGCACTTTCCTCGCAGCTCCTCTCGTCTCAGTGGAGCTTCATAGTGACTTTCAGCCTTATTGTTTTTCTGTGCAGACACAACTTTACTGTCCTGTTTCTCTCTCAGCGTCATTTTCATTAAACAAACTGTAAAAAGTCAGTGAACATGAGCTGCTAAGCCAGAGACGAGCTGGTGAACACAGTGGAGCATTTAGCAGCTACAGCAGATATTTCCTTCAGGAGGAGACCAAACACGAGCAAAAAGAGAGAAAATGTTCAGCTGACTTTCATCAGGTGACAAAAAGACTCCACATGAAACTTCATGTTGATGTGCGACTGCACAACCTGTTTGTTCGACACAAAAGCTTAAAAGTTTTGTTAAAGCAACAATATTTAACTTTTTACCTTGAAATGACGGTTTTAAAATCACTTTAATGTTGGAGTGAGTTGTAACAGGTTGACTGGGCCCTCTGCCCGCTTGTTTCTGCGCTGTGTAATCTCAAGCCATGCCCCACAGTTTTAAAACTGACACGTGACAGTCAGTGTTACTCAGGGTTGGGTGGTAACGCATTACTTTGTAACAGGTTGGTGGGTCGATAACCGGCTCCTTCGGTCCACATGCTGAAGTGTCCTTAGGCAAGACACTGAACCCCAAATGCTCCCAATGCCCACTGGTGTGTGAATGTGTGTGCATGAGTACCTGATGAGCAGGTTGGCTCTTTGTAGAGAAGTCAGCTGCCCTTACAGTGTGAATGGGTGTGTGAATGTGTGTGTGAGTGTGTGAATGCTGACTCGTGTTGTAAAAGCGCTTTGAGTAGTTGAAAAGCGCTGTATAAATACAGTCCATTTACCTTTTAACACGTTACTGTAATTTTATTACTTTTCCCAGTAACTAGTAAAGTAAGAGATTGCATTTGCCAAAACAGTAATTACATTATAGTTAATGATCCAAGTAACTTTTAAGTTACTGCATTACTATAAAGGGCCATCTACATGCTGGCACTGGCGGCACTCCTGATCTCTGACAAAAACATCTGTCCTCAGACATCTGATGACAGTTTTATAAAGTAAGTCAAGTTTTGGGAGCTGGCAAAACAGGTTGTGTGTCACTTTTTTAGGAAGTCAGTTGTATTGCAAAAGTAATGTAGTAAAGTAACTAGTGATGTAACTAATTACTTTTGATGCAAAGTAATGAGTAAAGTAAATGTATTACTTTTATAAGGAGTAATCAGTAATAAGTAATTTATTACTGTTTCAGAGTAACTTTCCCAATACTGACGTTACTATGTCGCACGAAACAGTAGTTTTAGTGAAAGCGGGTCATATTTTACGGAGAAAATGTCTTCTGGTTTTCCCTCTGATGTCCTACGACAGCTCGGCCTCAACTCTGTGATTCATGGAGGTTCCTGAAATGCTGTAAACTGTAGCTGCAGCTGCAGCATCAGGTAGAGTTAGTGTTCCCGCTATAACGGTGCAGTGGGAACACTGTCCCCTCACAGCTAGTGGTGTAAGGGCCTCCTCGTGTTATCTTGTGAAGAAGGAGCCTCTAGTCTGTGGGAGTTTGCATGCTCTCCCTGTGCTGGGGTTGTCCTGCATACATGAACTCCCACTGATATCATCCCCCGTCTGAACGTGCCGAAGTTTGCCCTCTGACCAACTTTGACTTTTGACGTCAAACTGCTGCCGTATGCCGCTAGGTGTCTGCTGCCCACCACTCCTGGCCTTACTGACGAGGGAGGACGAGGAAGGCGGGGTAAAATGTGGATATCAAGTTTCACAAGGTCTTTTTATACTGCCATTTCATTCCGCAATATTTTCGTTACAGAGGCGAGATGGGATCAAAATAAAATGACCAGAGTGCCATTGCAGAACAGTGTGTGACAGGTGATGCAGGAATGCCGAGATCAATATAAAAACTACACACGTCACTCCAATTTTACACCGTTGCGGGATTAATATAAAAACCAAAGGTGTGATGGTCGCGGAATCCCAATATAAAGAGGCCTACAGTGGGCGCGCTCCTTTTCCACCAGCCGGGGCGCAATCCGAGAAGAGGTGATGGCGAGTGGTGAGGGAGGAGCTAATCGTTTAAATTGAGGGGAAAACCTTTGATGACGGGAGGAGGTGGTGCCTCAAACAAAACATGAAGAACTCCGAGCAAAACATGTTCTGGCTTGTTTGAATTTTCTCTAAACCAATCACAGACGTCTTGCAGGTGACCCTGCAGCACGGTAACACTCAGATAGCCAGTCGTCCACACTTAATACTCACAGTCTGCATCTGGTGAGTCAGACTAATACAACAGAAGAAGAAATGATGAGAAACGTTGGACTTTTACTTTCATGACCTTTTTTTAATATCAGAGTCCCAGTCGTTCTTTTCAAATAAACATACATGGATCTGTCTCATATTTGCAGAGTGTCGGCATCAAACTGGGCTGTTCTTTATTCTACAAAAAAAAACCCAGCGTGTCTGTTCTATTGTTTCCTCTGCATTTGTTTTCTAAGCTCAAATATACAAATTAAACCGTTTTGTGAATGTAGGTTTTTTTATTTTTTACTCCCCTTAAACTAAGAAAGGCACCAAAAACTTGTGACCTGTCAGGAATGAAACACATTCAGCTTGAGTTCAGCTTAAAAAACACAAAGAAACAGAAGAAAATATCTCTGAACTCATCAACATCCTTGTGGAGTTTACAAAATGGTCATGCTGAAACAGAAATCAAGACTTAATTTTCTCTCATCAGGAATGTTGGTGGATGAAGTTTCCTGGCAGCCTTTCCTTTTACAAAATAAATAACCATAAAAATGAAGAAGTTTGAGTTTCTAACCATCTTCTTATCAGAATCCTGATTAAAAAACAGCATCAAACATACCAAACCAACCTCAGTCCACTTCTTGGTCCCATTTTTAACAAAATAAATACCACAACACACTCACTGTCTTTCTTCTGAAGTCAGGTGATGCTCACACAAAAAGGTTTTACAGCTAAACTCTAAAGAATCAGCTCGTCCTCTAACCGTCGCATCCTGCCGTCACACCTGGACGATATGTTGCCAAATCTGCCGTCCAGTCTGAACAGGAAACAAAACTCCTCTGAACTGAAGTTTAGAGACGCTTGACCATGACCACTTAAGTATTTGAAAAGTCCAGAGTTCTAGCTTTCCTCCCTCAGGGTCGATATTGTCTGTACTGTGACTGTGAAGCCAGAGGGTTGTTGGTTCCAAACCGGAGCGGTGCCGTTGACCCTCCGAAAGAAGTTCTGTAGCTGTGAGAGGAAGGCACCCCGCTCCCGCTCACACCAAGTCCATAACCCGTCCCCAGACCCTGCACACCCAGTCCCAGCCCGCTGCCAGGCTGCGCCAATCCCTGACTCAGCATCCCTGTGTAGGGAGAGGCTCCATAGGCGAGTCCCAGGCCTCCATAGGGCCTGTGGCTGTGGTGTCCCGGGGCAGGGAGGACCACCGGCTGCACATTCCTCCCTGGTGTGTCGAAAGCGAACTCTGGAGGAGGGCTGCTGGGTTTGGAGGGCGTGGAGGTCAGTGGGTCCAGTTCTCCTCCTGAGGAAGAGAGCAGAGGAGGCAAAGAGGAAGAGGAGAGGGCGGCGTATCCCTCAGCTGGACCAGGAGCGGGTACGGAGGTGGAAGAGGAGAGGGCTGCAGAGAGGAGGGGTCTGGTCCAATCATCTTTAAAGATCTGGACCGTCAGCGTGGAGACGAGTGGCAGCAGCCGGTTGGTGACGTGAGCCAGAACCAGCTGCTCATTGGCGTCACGGCGGATACGAACGTGAGCAGAACCGGCCTGAAACACAGAGAGGGGGGTGGGGTTGAGGAGGGACAAACGCAGTAAATTAACTCATTGTTACAGATGGTGGTTCTCTTACAAAGAAACAATTTCAAACTACAAGATGTGAGCTGTTCAGGAAAATTCAAAGGAAAAACGATTTTAGAAGCTTTGCAGCCGAAACGTCTCGAGCACAGACACACTGTAACACTTTTAAAAACGAACCAAATCAATTTAAAAAAGAGAATGAAACTCAATGATGCAAGTATTTAATGAAAACATCCAAATCCAAACCAAAAATCTGTTGCTCCAGTACAAGCTAAATCTCTGAGGACCAGAAAGATCTGTTTCTTTACTCAGATTAGCTTGTTGTTTGTTTTTAAATCATGTTGCTTCTTTCGTCAACAGCTGGTTGAATAAACACTTAAATGACTCTGTGACCTTCACTGCAGCACGTCTCAACTCAACATCCAGCCTCAAACTTCTAATTCTGACCTTAAAACACCAAACTGAGCTCCTCATTTTGACATTTTTTGCTAATTTCACAGCAGTCCTCCTCACTGGAACATTCAGCCCTCAAAAGGACTGAGAGGACACACACATGCACACACATGCACTCACAAACACACACACATACACACACACACTCACACACACAGAGAGACAGACACACACAGACACGGAGTCCCCCGTGGGGCAGGAGTGCAGTCAGAGGGTCAAATCAGTTTGGACAGTTGCTCTGTTAGTAGTGGGCCAACAACCAACAGTTGTGTAACTGCAGCAACATCAGTGACAACAGCAGCAGCAGCATCGATAACATAAACAAAAACAACAATAAACGCAGCATCAAGAAGGATGTAAACAGAGGAAGCTGCTCCACCTGGAGGTAGGCGGTAGAACTGCGTCACATGACACACTCGCCACTTTCCATGAAGAGACATTAACATGTCAAAAGTTTCTCACACAGAAATGTTGAGGCTGTGACATCCACTCCTTCATGTTCATGTGATGCAGGCTGACAGTTTTCCATAAACCCAACCAGACTGAACCATCTGAAGGTTATTTCAGTGAACACACAAACGTGTTTGTCTTTGTTTTTAGTGTCCTGAATGTTGACTGTTAAACTGATAAACACGCTCGGGAAAAGCTTGTAACAGAGTCAGAGGAGAAAAAACTTGTTTCCTGCTTTTTTTTGGCTCCTGTTGAATAAAACACAAGCAGCTGTTTGAGACACTGAGAAGGAAAACTTCTTTTTCTGGACACATTTGGACATGAACATCATGCTCTGACTGTAGGTCACTGATCTTAAAGAGATCCCAGTGTAAGAGCAAACTTAACATCCCTTTACGTTGTTTTTTCCATTGGCTGACGGTTTGACTGATGCTCAGTGTCGGTCACTTGTGCTGCTGTGTCTGTCGAGCTCAGCGTGTACGTGGACACTGTGAACAACATTTCCAACGTATAGGAGCATGATGAAGCACAGGTGTGCTCTACTTTACATCATTAAACATTTGACCTCTGTGTTTGCATCGTTCTTCTCTCTGGTTTCAAACATGGTGCAGATTATGTACCTGAACTCACATCACTGTGGCTGCTGATTCATTCTGAAAGCTGCTGCATGTTCAGTACATCCTGTGACAGACACGTCACACACTGAGGCGCCACGGTGGAACAACAGTGACGCCCACAGCTTGGTTCCCAGCTGGGGGACCTTTGTTAAAAATCACATTTCCTGTCTGTAAAACATCTCTGTCAACAATGTCCAACAAGGGAAAAACTGCCACATAGTTAACTTCAAAAAAGACAAAAACATGACAAATGAACCATCAGCAGAACAATTTGGCAAAAGAATCTCAATTCAAGGTTCAGTTGACTCGTGTTTCCACAGCAATCAGCCACACAGAAATTGGACACATTCAGCTTTAACCCTCAGAATCCCAGGGCCCACCAGCAGGCCTACCCCCCTTTTAATATATAAGTTATCATAGAAACTTGTATATTAAACATAGAAAAACTGTTTAAATAGTCAGATTTTCAAGTTTCTGATGGTCATTAAACATCTCACGTGTGGCGTCGGACATGTACTGAAATCTAAGCATAAATGTAACTTAAAACTGTGACTTCTCATTGAATTTGCTGTATCCCTCATGTCTTCTTTAAAAAACTGCTCAAAAATAAACCATTTGCTCTGTCTACATTCTGTAAAAAACAAAAAATTCTGGGTTCCTTTGTGCACTTGTGAAGTCGTCCTGTCTCCTCTCTATGACTC
>JAPZDX010000003.1:26322512-26335702 GCA_029783625.1 Naso annulatus | reverse complement strand
CTGCACCTGCATCCCCCCAAGTCCAGCTCTGTGCTTTCCGGACCCCCCCGCCAGTGTTTGTATTCAAAGCTAGGAACCAAAGGAGTGTTTAATTACCATAAAGCGCTATCGGCATTTAGCCCTCTGACACAATGAATGGCAGCATAGAGCTCATTGAGGTTATCAACAAGGGGACCAGTGGTCAATTGGGTCATTGATTTGGATTGTTTGACAGACCCGGAGCCAAGGCCGCAGGAGAAAGCAAAGTTCAAAAATCCCCCTCAGTTGAATCGAGAAGTTTGTCACAGAATCTGTTGGAAGGGGCTGTCAGGAGTGATTAGGGGGCATGAAAGGGCTCAGCGATCAAACGGGGCCTGTCCCAACGCTGCACATTTAATTAGAATTTGCATGTCTTTGTTCCTGACCCTTCAGCAGGCATGATCTGATTACAAGGGTGAACAGTTACCACCAGGGGAAAGGGGAACTCGCAAAGAGCAACCGCACTTTTCTCAGCTTAAACTTCATTTTTCATTTCACTTTTTAAAAATGAAAAAATATTTCTGAGCGTCAGCCTGGATCCACAGCGAGCTGGAGGATCGATGGAGGAACCAAACGGCTGCAGCGACGCTCAGGTTGAGCTTCCGCTGAAATCATTTCTTTTTTTTCTGCTTAATTTTTGTCTCCCACTGAACTGTGGGAGTTTGGGGAGTGGAGGGGGCGACTGAGGCGCTTGCTGGCTCATTAATTGGGAGGCGCAGCGCCCTTTGACCCCAATGATGCAGGGTGACAGGGCAAACGAGGAGAGGTGATTGGCTAGCAGCTTCAGCGGTTGAATGTGCCACCAGTGGTGTTCCAGAGTGGAAAAGGGCAGCGGAGAAAAAAACACACACTTCTCTCCTCTGTTCAGTGTTTTTCTCCTTTTCTTGCTGGTTTTTTCTCACTTCTGTTTTCTTCTCTCTCCTTCCATCTTTAAGAATATGTGGAAATTAAATGATTGAATTGTGTTTTTCAAAACCAAAACAGAACAACTGAATTTTTGTTGTTGTTGTTCTTTGAAGAATGCACGTGTGCCGTCTTTAAAGAGGAATTCATTTCTCCTCGACTAGTATTTTCCTTTTGTGGAATTCTCTCTTATTTGCACCAAACGAAGTGTGGATCATTACAACTGAAGAGTTTAACTTTTAAATAACCGTTTTTACATGGATGAAACCGACTGGACTATGATACTAAGTTTTTAAATTTTAATGAAATGCTGAAATATTAAGGAGAATAAATGGAAAACACAGGAAACACATCACCTGAACTGCACTGTGAGCAGATCTGAAGGTCTGCAACTCTGATATCCACAACAGAAACCAAATCTGGTCTTCATGATGAAAAAGTGTTATTAGATTTTTATAAATAAACATACAGTAACATATTTATTTCAACTGGAACTTGAAAGCATAAACAAACAAATATCATCTGAAATGTTTCATACTTAATGCTTTTATTGTGAGGCACTGTGAGGCGCTATCTTCACTAAAAAAACTAAACTCATGTCTTAGTCTGTCATGTGAAGTTTTCTTTTTTCACTTCACAAGAAATATTGTATTTCTCCACCTTTTGTCATTTTAGTTTATTTTTATTCCACTTCTGACTCTTTATTTTCTTTACATTTTTTAAACTTTTCTTCTTTAAATTCACCTCTTTTTGAAAAGCCTAGCATCCTCTTGACTCCTCACGTTTGTGACGCTCCTCACAGTTGCGTGTAAATGCAGATTCAGGTTTAACTGTCCTGTTCTGTATCAGTAAGACGTGATCTGATGCGATCTGAAGGATTCATGCGTTTGGGTAAAACCTCAGGCCTGTGTTTTGTGTGATGGAGGTCATTAGTGTGTTGTGTTTGCATGTCGTCTCCTCTCCTGTCTTTGTTCAAGTGTCTCCAGTGTGTCTGGGATGGAGGCACGCACGCCGTTCTGCTCCCACATGTCTTGTTACCTCCACCCGCCTCCAGGACACCACCTCCTCTTCCTCCTCATCATACCACCGTCAGTCTTCCTTTACCTCTTCTCCTCTTCGTCCAGATTCTACAACTTCTCCCTCTCCAGCCGGCTTCACTCTCACATCCTCCTCGCTTTTTTCTCACGTTCTCCGTCCTCTAGTTTCCTTCATCACCTCCTTCATTGTCTCTTTCTTCACCTTCTTCTCTTTGTCTGGTAATTTCTCAAAATTGCTGAATCTAACATTCGGTCTCATGCTCATGTGAACTGTTCGCTGTTTTGAAGTTTTTCGTCTTTATGCTCTACCCAATCAGAAGAGACTATCACACCAATGTTACTTTTACATAATCACAGAAGCATCCTGATTTTTTTTCTATTAAGTCACAGAAATATGTCGATGAAATTTGATTTAGAGCAAACTGCACGGCTCTGATTGGTGATTGTTTCTACAAACGTGGACAGGCAGTCGACTTTAATTGATCACATTTCTTGCACCAGTCCTCTTTCTGCTCTGACTGTCCATTCCTGTTATCATGTTGCATCTCATCTGCTGGGTCTGAAGCTGCAGATGTGCTCAGACGTGCTTCCTCAGATGGTCGAAATGCTGAGAAAACCCTTCCTCCGCCACGTGTTAAATGTTGGATTGAATTATTCACAGAATCTTTCTGGAGAAACGGAAACTTTGCTCTGTTTTTTCTGGCTACAGACGGCTTTTCATGAACTACTAATTGATTATGCAGATGTTGTTTATCAGAACACCTCAGATACTCACCTTAAGCCGCTCAATGTTCAACTCTCCACGTAGATTCATTTTGCGTTGTCCATAACTCTTCACTTTTACCTCTAAGACTCACTTAACTGGCAGCAGCCTGAATCTAGAAGACATTTCATTGGATTCATTTTCTCTTTAAATGTGTTCACTTTAACTGTCCTCTCTTTTTACAGGACTTACTGCTTCCATGCAGATCTTCATATCCCCTCAGACATATGCAACATCCCTCTTCTTCTGTTCCTGGACTCTCCAAAGAAATCGGTGCTAGGTCACACAAATTCAAAGCCCCATCTGACTGGAGTAATCTCCCCCTTTCGCTGAAATCAGTTACCTCTCTCCATTGCTTCAGGATATCTTTATTTTCTTGTCTAAAAACAACCTGTTCATGCTTTTTAATTTGTGTGTACTCTTCTTTCACTTTATTTTTATTTGTATTGTAACTATTCTTTTATAAAAAACCTCAATTTTGTCTGCCATTGACGTAAGCCTCCTCTATGATCCAGGTCATTATTCCTAATAAGTTTTTAATAACTTTGTACATCTGAGGGTGGAGGATGGGGGCGGGAGAGAGTGAGCGAGCTGTATTTGTGTCTGTAGTTTATGATATTTTCGTTTGTTTTGTAATTTTGTTTCGGTGTTGTTTAATGTTGTATATGTGTCTGTGAGGCCCCCTTGAAAATGAGATGCTGCATCTCAAGGGGCTGTCCTTGAATAAATTCAAATACTTCTGTTCAATGTAACCTGCACCCAACTTCCTGTCATTTTTCCTTATTTGACCTTTTCCGCCGGTCCTCCTCCTTCCATGTCTTTCTCCCAGATCTCCTCTGTTTCTGCTCTAATCTCCATCACGTTGATTCCTCCTGATTTGCCCTTCTTCCATTTCCTGTACCTCTCTCTGCTCCACATTCACATCACGCATCTACTTTAGTATTTCTACTCCAGCTCAGCTTCTCTCGTTTCTTCACGTTTTAGTTTCTTATCCTTCTGTAACAAACTCAGCTGAATCTTTAGTGACATTTATTCAACTATTCCTGGTGTAATCTAAAGTTGTACCTTCATAGCCATAGCAGTCTGCTTTTTTGAATGGTTTCTGTCAACTGTTCTGCTTTAAATTATTAAAATGTCTTGAGTTTGTGCCTTGTCCTCAAATGACCTCTTTGAATCGACCTTACAGTATCACGACTTGTCTTCTGCTGGAGCTGCTGGTGTTAGAAAGTCTAAGTGGAGTCTTTCTCTTTCAATTATGGATTTATCTTGGTTTTAAGTAATAAAAATGCGCTTTGTCAAACAATGATGCACATGCTGACGTCGTTGACTCGGTCTCACAGCATCAGTAGTTGCCATCCTGAGCTAGCAGTCCGCTTGTGCGGGGTCAAATGTTCACCGTGTATTTTTCATTTTGGGTGGTCGTGATTTTGTTCATGAAAATGCATTTGGTGTAAATGACGCACGTATTTACGTCTTTGAATCGGCCTTACAGCGTCACAACTCGCCATCTGTTGGAGCAGGCGGTCCAAGTCAGCTGTTCACCTTGTACTTTTGGTTACATTGTTTGTTCTATGTTTCACAAGGAAGACACACAGGAAGCCATGGGAATCACTTTATAGCAGGTCATTTTCCAAATGACAAAGGCTGACGTTGAAATGACGAAAGTTGAAATGATATGATTTCACTCGGCGAGCTTGGTGCACCGAGGTGGAAAACGGGCTCCTTGTGCTCTGCCGCGGTTTCTGTACTCCCTGAACCCTGAAATAATGACCCTTCCTTGTTCATTAGTGTCTACTCGGTCAATCATAACACATCAGAAATGAGTTTAGCATTCAGGCGCAGGACAATTGACCTTGTGTGTGCCCTTCCTCACCAGCAAGCTGTCACAGGGCTTCATCCAAATTGAGGCAATTAGCTCCGATGTGTCTCCCCCATTAAGCTGAGTGTCTCCACTGTGTCCTAATGACAGCAGCAGGACATGGCCTAATCAGCTCCAGAGTCTCCCCAGAGTTCACATCCAGGGAGGCAGGAGCATGGGGGGGTACAAGCCCAACATCATCTACAACCAGGCAGCATGAAGAAAACAGCCGCAGCGACGAGCACATCAACAGGTTTTCCACATGAAAAAAGCACAACCCAACCGTTTAGGCTGTTAGAAGAAACATCAAGTTAATTTCATTTGTGAGCTGCTAACCCAGCGATCCTCGTCACCTCTCCCCTCACACCTGTGGGTCGCAGACCAAGGCGAACACGATGGGAACACACAGCAAGCATGCAAGGGTTTGTGAAATGGACTGACAAAAGCAATGAACGGGCTTCAACTGCTCAAAAACAAAACAAAAGATTTGTGATTATACGACCAATTTTAGCCAGATTTTTTTAAAATGTTCAGAGCATTTTTACTCAAATATCCCTACATGTTTGTTTCAGGTTGAGCAAACTTTGCCCACACTGAGAACTGTTTCTCTGATACATTTAAAACTAACAAAATGATACAAAACTGAAGGACTGACAATTCCCAATATGTTCAGTTTTATCCATTAATCGTGGTCATTTTCTGAGGTGAAGACATTTACATGAATCTTCTGTTGTAACAGGTTTGAAGGATTTAATCACAGAATCAAAGAACCACAATTGTGACATTTTTACAACCTTTTGTTAGAATGAAGCGATATCACATGTGAGGAAGTGCTGCTCTACTCTACTGTTTATACAACAGTTCTATAAACTTAATTTAGTTTTTTTTTCACCTTTATTTTTTCAGGGAGAGTTCCTCTGAGAGCGAGCTCTCTTTTTCAGGGACGCCCTGATCACAATCACACAGTTACTCACTCACACCTGGAAGCTGCACACTACCACTACGGTCCTAACTACCCCTGAGCAGCTCCACTGGAGCAGTTTGGGTTAGGGGCCTTGCTCAAGGGCCCTCAGTGGTGGAAGTGGAAGTGGCGGGGCCAGCAGTTCCCTTCACTTTCACCACCCAGATTAATCCTGCCGGTCGGAGGTTTAAACCCGTTACCCTCCGCTCACATGCTGGCTTCTCTAACCATTAGGCCACCACTGCCAAATTGTGTAGTTGACATCAATAAGCAAAAACAGATTAGGATTTGTTTGTTTATTTAATCATTTATTTGGCTACACCAACACAATAGCTCCGCAACCAACCATAAAAGGACTGTCGCTAAGCAACACAAACAATCAACATATTCCTACACACTAGCTTAACAAGTTACAGCAGCTCGCCATGGTGCAGTTTGTTACAAAGTAACATAGCGCCCGACACTCAGTGATCAGAGCACCTGTGAAGGGCGTAATACATGAAGGCAAAGGTCCCAGTGCTGTTGAACTCTGTATCAGCACTCATGAAATGCCTCTCGTCCAATCAAATTACTCAGTCGAAACAACCAGTTGTATAACATCTCTTGTAACACTGCTCTAGCATTTCAAATGCACGTCCTGGTGTTACCATGGTGACACTGTCATTTTATATTTGCAATGTACCTTCTTGAGTGTCTCATGTTATGATGTTAACATTTGTCTGCTGCTTGTATTCGTTTCTGCTTTTCAGTGCATGCTTAAATAAAATTGATAGTTTTCTTTGGTCACATCTTTATGCAAAAAGGTGCATAAAAAAACAAATATACATTTTGCTAATTAATGCTGAGAATAACAATATTAAAACATTAACGTGGACCAGAAACACAAACTGTTTTTAAACATTTTGCTCAAGTGGACTTAATCCATCAGCAGAATGACATTTTTTACAGATGCTTTGCACCAATATGGAGATTTAAACTTTAATCTCCAGCAGCAAACTCACTCCTGTAACCTGGAGGCCACAGCCTGAGAGCCTAAATGAGATCTGCACAGCTGACCTCCTCCTGTCCTCGTTCAGTAGAAACATCCCATAATACACCTCATTCTGTCCTGACCTCACATGTTGTCAGGTTATGTAAGCTCTCTGGACTGAATATACAAGCACACATTCTTCACTGGGAAGCAGCTTTAATTAAAATCTGTTAGAGTTAACATCTGAAACACTGACTAAGGATGGACAGTGACGAATTACAAGTAACCAGTAATAAAAGGGTGTGTGTGTTTTTTAGGAACCTTGTCATGGTCCTTTTGAGACGGCTACTGAGCAGCTCTACTGAAGGAAAAGAAGCACCACCCGTCTCTTTACCAGGATGTGATGATGACGGAGCATGAGGCTTCCAGTGACAACATCTGTCCACCAAATTTTGTTGACCAAATAACACTGAAGATCAGTAGCATTAGCAGTACGGTAGAAGCATAAAATGAACACAACGTAATTCATTGAGATCGGCTGACTTAAGCCACGTTTATCAACATTAATCAGATGTGCAGTGTTGATATCAGGTGCTGCTGTTGGCCATAACGAGGTCAATGTTATCATGCTAAACAAAACTAATATATAAAAAACAGTGCAACATAACTCCTGTCGCTGCACTAGAAGTGAAAAGGTTAAAGTGACACAACAATGCCCATTGTTAGCAGTATTAGCAAACTGCTACCTCTGTGCTCACGGCACATCCCAATATTCACACTAGAAAACGCATTTACTGCAAAAAATAAGACAAAGGCGGCCAAAAAACAAACTTTAAGGTGCCACAGAGAGTGTGCTCTTAAAGAGGTTTCCCAGCCATTAATCTATGTTTTGTATAACAACATCTGATCAGCTCTGTAGGATACATTTTAAGAATTGTCATCAACAATATTACGCAGAAATTTGCGGAAATGATTGTTACTTGTTGCTAAGGGATCATAGAAACATCACTCTTAAACATTGCATGTATTAAATATCATCAGAAAGTATGAATTGTATCTTTGCAACCCAGATAAATAAAGCAAATTGTAATACCCATGATCCTTTGCATTCATCAGAGCAGTTTAACTCCATCACAGTGCTGCTAAACAGAAAGGTTCCGGAATTTATACAGCATCTGAGAGGTGAATGATGAAAGGAGAGAACAGAGAGAAAAAAAAAGGAAAGAAAAGATTTATAAACAAACATGAATGAAATCAACAAAGATGGCTGATAAAACAGCTTGTTGATTTAAACGCATCCAAGCCTGCCTGCTCAGTGTGTGTGTGTGTGTGCGTGTGTGCGTGCGTGTCTCTTTCTGTGAATGAAATAAAAGCTTGTCTTGTTTAGCGGCCCGCTAACAGTGAAAAAGGCTAATAGGGCTGACCTGCCGCTCACCCCGGAGCAGCACAACCAGAATGAGAAAGAAAAACAGAGGGAAGAGGAGCCGGTATTCTTCTTGTGCATGAACGAGAAGGGTGAGCGAGGGAACAAACCGGCGCCGGGTGGCAGATTAGTGCAGGTTGTGCCCCTGTGAAGAATGGAGGAAGAGACAGAGGAAGAGGAGAGGTGGATGGATGGATGGGGGGATGGAGGGATGGATGGGAGGCTCCTGTTAATGGAGCTGCTGATGAGGACATAGGAAATGTCTGCACGTAGTTAACAGTCTGATGAAACCCCACACCGATTTCTTTTCAAAACAAGCAGCAACATAAAAAAAAACTACACGCGAACACAAACTGTCGATCATTTCACATTTTCATTTATTTTTTCTAAACTGTCTTCAAATCAACATGCAGGAACACTGGAGGGTCAGAGCTGGACAGTTTATTAAGCAAACTTCTGACAGTGTTGCCAAAATATAAAATGACAAAACATTAATTAAATGTGTTATTTCACATCTATGAGAGAGAAAACTTTAACTAAAAAATTGCACAATGTCAGACACATTAGGTAAGAATAACGATTTAGATCTTGACCACAAGTCGAGCTAAATGTTTAGTTTGTCCTGACAGAGGCATGAGAGAAAAGAGCATGTTGTCTCTAGAACAGAAGAGTTGTCTCTGTATGGTGTCCATTTTAGGACATTTTAACACTTGACTTGTAGACTCAGCTCATCAGTCTCAAGGCTGATTTATGCTCCCTTTACATACAGAAACATATCTGTAAGTTATAAACAATATAACCGTCACTGCCCTTATACTTCCATGTGTACCTTACGTTGGGATGGATGTTATGCAATACATCCACTAGAGGGCGCCTTTCATTGAACAAACCACTGCCACACTGACCTCCACTTCTCCTCCGCTGCCGTGCATCTAACATTCATTTCCTGTCTGATTTCTTCCTTCCCAGCTGTTTTTTTTCAAAATATTCTTCTTCATTGTGTTTCACTGGTCCTGCATGAACTGTAGGCTACGCCGTCCGACACTGCCCCAACGATTTCCAGTGGTGCTACTTCGTTTCGTTGGCATCCATAAGATTCCAGGAAACTGACAGAAATATGAATGAAATGAACGCAGAGCACGGACAGAAGGCTCCGTCCATGTCCATATCCGTATCAAAATTAAAGCATAAACGAGCTTTAAGTTGGACTTTGATGGAATGATCTTTCTGCTCTCTTTCTCTCTCATTACCTCCTTTCAGACCTGCATCCCTTTAGTCAATCTAATTTATCGCGTCGGCCTTATGTGTGAGTAAACACTCGAGCTATGTTTACACAAAATTCTTAAGGTGGAGCTGTCAGTACCCGATGTGAGTCACACATGCGCGAAGGAGTCCGCCATCTTGGACAACTAGCTATGGCTACACCGTTTGGACGAATCATGTGATTATTAAATGTTACGGATACATTTTCTACTAATTCCCAACGATATATTTATGTCAATATTACTAGTTGATTTAGAGGCAAAGGCATGGTTTGCTGTAAGCTGGACATAAACTGTTGATGAATAATTTATGCCAGTTACATTAGTTCAAGTAGTGTTAGCTGCTAATGTTATGCTAATGTTAATGTTATGTGTGGTAGGGCATGCTCAGCGCTAGCTAACCAGCCATCTCAAATTGAAAATAAAACAGGCTGTCATTAGCATCAGACCTGACAGGCCACTGTGCAGTTATGATGTAGTTTTAAAACGTTAAATGTGATTTAGACTGTCAAACTCAGATTGTGACATTAAACTCAGATTGTGATATGTGGTTTGTCAAAGTGCCAAGTGGTGTAGCCACAGCTAGCTGTCCAAGATGACGGATGTTTTCACGTATTTGTGACTCACATCGAGGCAGAACCCTCATCAGGTACTGACGGGGTGGGACATGTAACGGTGCCATTATGCTTTCAGCACTTATAGGATGCTACAAATTAATGTAACAGCTGCAGGAGCAAAAGGGCCAAACATGCAGAGGAAGAGCAAAATACAAGTTTTGTTTTAAATATAAGTTCACTGAAACAAATTTATAATCTAAACTGTCATCTCTTGCACAAATAAAATCAGTTGAAAAAACTATGAAACACCGTCAAAAAGCACATTTAATTTCTTCAGGGAAAGTTTCTGAGATCCATTAGTATTAAAATAGGTCAAAAAACTTTCATACTGGGGCACCCCATTAGCTCAATTGCTAGAGCTAGCATCCCATGTACCGTGTCCTCACCGCAGCAGCCATGTGTTCGATTCCACCCTGTGGTCCTTTGTTGCATGTCCTTCCCACTTTCTTGTTACCATCAGCTGTCCTATCAAAAAAGTAACAAAAAGTCCAAAATCTTAAAAAAAAAACCAAAACCACAATAATAATTTAAACTGGCAGTCTGTCCTCAAAGCAACATCATGCAACTTTGACTGCGACCCGTGGCTTTGAAAAGTGAAACTTAACAATGCATGTTAATATGTTGCACAAAACAATTTTAGTAAAATCGGGTCACATTTTATTGAGAAAATGTCCTCTGGTTTTCCCTCTGATGTCCTTCGACTGCTCTGCCTCAACTCTGTGATTCATGGAGGTTCCTGAAAGCAACATGTCGGCTGCCTGCAGACTGAAGCTGCAGCTGCAGCAGCGGGTTGTTGTTGAAGACAGCTCTGCTAAATAAAAGGCTGCAGACAGACAGAGCAGTCATAGAACATCAGAGGGTTAGGGTTAGGGTTAGAGTTGTGTGACGTATTAGTGTGCATTGTTTAGTTTTGTTTTTCAAAGCCACGGGTCGCAGTCAAAGTTACATGATGTTTTTTTTAAATTATCTGTTTACATTCATGTCTAATGTATAAATCCAGGAAAACTCTTGACGAGCACATGAGCTAAAAGGAGGGTTAATTTGAGCCTTTAATATAATCAACTTCTGGTTTCCTGTTGTGTAAATGATGACCTCTGTAATAATATGAAGATGCCTGCAAGTGAAAGCACTGTGATGAAGTGTTTGATTGTGTAGCAGGAGGTTTAACTTTCTGGCTTCCTGAAGTTTTTGTGAGTTTGTTGCTCTAATCTCGTCAACTCAACACACCTAAGAGATGACTGGCGCCCGACTGGCCCCTCCCCTGTAATGTTTTGGTAGTTCTTCACTGTGGGGATGCCAAACCAGGAAGCGACACCGTATAATAACAACTGATGTGCTGTTGTGGAAACACACTGTAGCACTTAATGATGGCTTCTGTCTCTTGCTGCCACTTCTGCAGTCACGGCAACCGCCGCGCCGCTTTCATCAGCCTCGAGTTGGAAAGAGAGACGGGCTGCCAGCTACTGACAGAGCAGGGTCAGCCGGGAGTGTGTGTGATTGTGTGTGTGAGTGTGGGCGTGAGTGTGTGAGTGTGTGAGTGTGTGGTGGGGCATGTTGTCTGTTTTGTTAGGTTTGTGTGTGTGTGTATGTGTGTGTGTGTGTGGTCAGTGGAAGGATCCAATCAAAGAGCTGCTGTCTCCTGTTCTATTGATTTACACACTCTGATCCTAAACACACACACACACACACACACACACACACACTCAGGAAGCAGCTAGCAGTATTTTAAGTGTTGATGTTTTAAAACAAACACACAAATCCCTGATCAGCTTGCCAGCGTCAGACTTTGCTCAAAACAGTGAAACAGGAAGCACATCTTTCATTTGTCTGGTTGAATGACGGGAAAATGTGGAGAAAATGAAGCACAAGCCTTTAAATGTTCTGTTTGATGGATACAGCATGCCTTCTTGTAATACGGACAGTACATTATTGTAGCATTTCTTTTATAACGAAGGCATTAAGGGCATTTAGGCTTGGCAGAAAAAATCCTTTTTTTTTAAAGTCAATGGATATTTGTAAATCTCAACAGTGACAATATAATGTATAGCCAACTGTAGAAATACAACAACTCCATATCAAAAACCTCTTTTGGGTGCCAGAAAGTTTTTGAGACTAGATTCAATCAAATTTAACAGATTATATTATATTTTCTTTTTTGCACTGGACTTAAAGCTGAGGTAAGCAACATTTGGAAATCAAGCCAGCTGTAGCATAAGACTCCTTAGGAAACAACTCCACTGCACCCTTCCCTCCCTTTTTTTGCTCTGGCTCACGTTTATTTCATGTAATTGTCGCTCTCTCTTGTAATTGTCCAGTTTACAGCTTCAGGTTGAGACAAAACAGTTGCAGGGAAAGTTGCAGCGGTGTAAACTGCTCCGTCTCAGCTGGACTCAAGCCGGCTGACGATGTCGCCTGCGACTCAACTTGTCGAGTCGACAGAGGCCAGTTTTAGAACATAAGGCACAACACTTGTTTCAACAGTCAATCAGCTCGCAGAAACATCACCTGTCGCTAAGAAGTGCAGCGCAGAGCAGCCAATAGGAACACGTGCTCTCTAAAATTACCCATGATTGGCAGTGTCCGTCATGATCTGAATACAGAGCCAGTGAGAAGTGCAGAGGTCTCGTGTTCTTCCTCATCACCTGAATTTATAATACACTGAAAAATTGTTGTGGAATTTTAGGAATTTTTAAAAGAATAAAACACACACACACACGCACACAGAGCACCCAGTGGTTACCAGGCAGGCTTACTGGTGCGGAACAGAGGACCAGTAAGGATGTCTGAGATGCTAACTGACAGGCCCAGTGTCTGCCGGGCTGAGTGGGTGTGGAGGGCTGCTGGTGCTCTTATTAGGCAGCGCTGCGTGGGCTTTGACCTCTCACACACTTCATGAGTTCACTTAATGAAGCCCTGAGCCTCAGCGCCACTCAGCTCCCTCCAGCCTCTCATGTTTAATACAGTGGCAGCAATCAGCAGTTTGTTTTTCAGCCCTCTGTCTCAAACTGTTGGAACACCTGAGGCTTTTATTTTGAAAGCCAAGTGGCCACAGCTGACCAGTTCCTGTCATGTTTAGAAATGTTTGAGGTGGAAAGCAGCTCCTGATTTCAGGCCAGTTTCTGTGATTGATGTTGGATGAAACTTGTGTCAAAGCAAAGACACACAGGAGCTGCAGCTTCATGAAGATCCACCAGAAGTTCTTTGTGCTGAAAAGTCTGATTAACACTGGCGTTTTTTGTTCCACTTGTGGAAACTAATTGAAACAATTGATTGATTGATCGATTGATTCATTATTTACTTGATTTAAACTTTTTCCTGAGTTATCAGCTGTGATTGCTGACAGCTTTCTTGATTGTTTTTAATATGAAACATCACGTG
>JAPZDX010000003.1:26306231-26316381 GCA_029783625.1 Naso annulatus | reverse complement strand
GTGTGTGTGTGTGTGTGTGTGTGTGGCTCAGATCTGTCAGCAGCAGGGTTTCCATCCTCGGAGTCTAAAGAGATTTGGTCCTCAGATTTGTTGACTGACTAGTTGGTCTCAGGCTTAAATCCTGCCTTGACCTTTGACCTCAACACTAATTACATATAGCCCGGGTGCTGACGGCTATAATACATCCCGGCTGAATAGAAAGTCTCCCAAGGTTGTCTACAAAAGATGCGGAAGCTGCAGGGCCGAAGACGCCTTGAACCTTTAAGCCTGGACTGAGACCCACGACTGTGAGGAGGAATAGTGATCACTGGAGGGACGGAGGTGTTTCCCAAAGCATTAACACGACCTTTGTTCTGCTGTAATCCCACAGACAAATAATGATGTCAGTGAGAAGGTGGTACTGGGAAAGAGGATGATGATGGTTCAGGATCAGGGGTCACAGCAGAATTAATTACAAGGGAATTTAATGGAAAACTTCACTTGATTAGATTGGAACCGTTACTGAACTTTGAATACAGATCCGTGGATATAAGTGACTGAAATGGTTTCTTGAAGAGAGTTGCTGCCGTCTCCCTTAGGGATAAGGTGAGAAGTTCAGTCATCCGTGACAGACTCAAAGTAGAACCGCTGCTCCTTGCGTTGAAAGGAGCCAGTTGAGGTGGTTTGGGCGTCTGGTAAGGATGCCTCCTGGTCTCGTCCCTATGGAGGTGTTCCAGGCACGTTCAGCTGGAAGGAGGCCCCACGGCAGACCCAGGTCCAGGTAGAGAGATTATATCTCTGCACTGGCTTGGGAACACCTCGGGATCCCCCTGTCAGAGCAGGATAATGTGACCAAGGAAAGGAAAGTCTGGGGCCCCCTGCTGAAACTGCTGCCTCCACGACCCAACCTTGAATAAATGGCTGATGATGGATGGATGGATGGACATTGCTGAAAATCACACATGAGGTTTTTTATGGCTGGAAAACATCAAGGGAAGTCAAACAAGGAAGAAACCATTCAGTCTATTACATTATGTTGGAAAAAGTTGATCTATTGTGTTAGTCTGACTAAAACTGGACTTTTCTGACATGTTAGTCGATTGAAATCATACCAGGTCGAACATCTCGAGGTTGGACTCATGCACCTAGATAATGCAGTTAAGGACTGATTTACTTTTGCATGTATTTGCCTCAAACGCTTCTTAAGTGCACATGATGAATTGTTTCCATGGCGGTCTTTGACCTGGAACTCGAACCACATAAATTTGTAAAAGAAAGCCATGAAGAAAACAAGAAGAAAGATTCAAAAAAGTATGGTGTAAATACAAAATGCAGTGCTGTAAAGCTGTCCCTGTTTTCACTATTCAACATGAAACTCATTTGCTAACTTGTTTGGTCAGCTGGAAGAAGGGCCAATCCGCTCTTGAAGTTGTGACGTAACACCCTTTCAAAATACCATATCCAGGTTGACACTCTGTATTTTCAATATGCCACATTGCTGTGCCCTGTGTAGTTTAAAGAGATCTAAGTAAAAAGAGAATGATCTAACTTTCATTCTGTTGCTTTCCTTGCGATGAGAAACACAAGAGGATACGGCTGCAGTAAATGAAAAACATGGGGAATGAAGAAAAAGTTTTGGCTTTAGTAAGTGGGTGTTAAGCATAGCTAGCAAACGTTAGCATCCATTCACTTACATGAAACCAACAGTGTTCGGATATCTCTGATAAGGTTATGGTAATGTTAACGTTAAACGTAAAGTCAAGTAAGAGCTCAGCTGATACAGCCAGTAAGGATTACTGTGTCTGTAACGACATAACGTTATAAAAACTGTAACTTGTATGAGGGATATTCGAACAGTGTCAGTTGCGTTTAAATGAATGGATGCCAACGTTAGCTAGCTAGCTAATATTAGTGGAGTGGATGGATGTTAGCGAGCTAACGTTAGCATCCACTCGGAAATGCCAAAACTTTTTCTTCTTTCACTTACCATACTTAATCAACTGCGGCCATGTCTTCTTCAGAAAGAAAGTTTGATCATTATTTTCAGTCAGTTCTACCTAAACTACATGAGACACAGTGCTGCAGCATATTGAAAAGAAGGGGCTTGGACCTGGATATTGTATTTTGAAAGGGTGGTATGTCGGACTTAAAGACCAGATAGCAGCTGCCTAAATGGGGCATTTTTGCCACGTACTGTAGTGGAGTCGAGCAAACGTCCGTAAGTAAATTGATTCTCCTCCAGTTTAAACTGTAAACTTGGAGGAGGACAGTAGTCCGCTCATGCTGAGGTCAGACTACAAGATATTTTGGTCTGTTCACTGTGTCAGATTGGGTTATTAAAGACTCTTAAATTCTTGCCATGTCGTGGCAAAGAGACATGACAGACTACACGTTGCTCCCCGATCAATCATCATTTGCAGTTCATGACATGTGTGACGTCACCGGCAAGGAAGCACTCGTCACTGACTACTACTATGAAAAGCCATCATGGAAGGTAAACAAAAAAATCAAAAATGCTTGTCTTTTTGTCGTGAGGTCCTATGAGCCGTCCTAGATGTGGCATCGGTTGTTGTCCATTATGACACACTACACGAGATGAAATGATCAATTGTCACGCCCCATTGATCTTTTCCAAGCCCACCCGATGCGCTACATCTTCCTGTTCGAGCTAATATTGGGCTAATATCGTGTAGTGTGACCTCGACATTGAATGGACTAATTTAACAATAACCACAGCTTGACTTAACTGTACATGTCATTGTGAAAAAGAACCTAGTCAAGAGAGCGGTGGTGTCTTGTCAGTGTTTCAGCCGGCTAAAAAAGTTTAATAACGCTGTGGTCAATATGAAAGGAGGGTTCATTGCAGGACTGCTTGTTCTAGTGAAAAAAAATTTAACATGTCATCAGAAAAAATTTCACTAATATGTTCAGTATCAACATTTTGTGTTAGTAACAAACATTTCCTGTTAATAGAAAACCTGAGTATTATGTTTCTCTCATAACTTGCTGTTGGAAATTAGTTGTGTACAAATGCATCTTCCAGGAGACAGACCTCCAAAAACAAAACTACTGCATGTGATCACTTAAACACATGTGCAGCTTATGTCAGATCATCGATGAAGGTAACTACAGTGTTTTGAAAGGTGTAGCACATGAGGTGTTACAACAGCTCATTAGGAAACAATCCCAGTTGTAGGTGTCTGTGTTTTCATAGTGATAAAAGCTTTCACATTAGCATGAAGAGAAAAAAACCTGTAGTCCAAAATCAACAGAGACAGCCTTGGAAGACAAAAGACGACTGCTGGAAAATAATGACACTGAAGGTGAGAGTGATGAAATCCAAAAACCAATCCTGGTGTGACTCCAGCAGCTCTTTTCTGTGTGATGACAGACGGTGCGCATCGCAAAGGAAAAGACAGGAGGGGACAGACGACCTGCAGCAAAGGTCATGACCTCACTGTGATCCAAACAGCCTTTAACATCTTCACCTGCTGAATCAGTTTGTTGACTCATAGTTGCATTTCATCATGTACTTACTTTCAAAAACTATGTTTAAGCACCTGTGTATGCAAAAATCAACACTGCCCAAAACTTCATTTACAAATTTATGAACATTTTTATGAAGTTTCTGCTGTCAATAATGTTCTATGGCCCCGGTTCCACTGAGCGGTACAGTTCAGTTTGGTTCAGTATGTTACAGTTTGGAACGGTCTGATCTGGCTTGCGTTTCCACCACCGACCGTACCCTTATTTGGTAGGCAGTGTATATGCCGGGTGGCAATAGCCACATCAGCTTCGTAAGCATCATACTTGCTAAAAATAAATCCAGCTTAATTCTTCACTTAATGCACTTTTTCTTTCAAAAATAACAATTCCTAGAGATTCAGTAAATTATGTTTCTTAGTCTGTAATGTGGCTGTGATAAAAATCCAAACTGTTATGTAGGTTTGTAAAACAAAACAAAATTAGACTGATACATTCATATTAATATATTTATTAACTGAAACGGGGGGCTGTGCGCACATACAGAGCCTCAGAGGCAGCGCCGTTGTTCTGTTTTACGCTACATTTACATGGAATCAGGCAGATGGTAGACGGCAAAACGGATGTCATTTAGTGGATGAGAGCAGGATGGTAAATTTTGATGAGGCCTGCAGAGAATGCTGGGAACGGTAAAGGCAGATGGCATTGCCGTCCAAAGTTAAAATATTTTAACTTTTTGCCTTCCTCCACGACGGCATTTACAACTGGATGTTACGTTAATCCTCAAATGCCTCATGCAAGGATTGAAAACATGACTGATCTCAGCAATGAGAGGGTGATAAATTTGGTGCACTAATACCCAGAGTCGTATTTTCCACAGCCTGGAAACCCTCCGAGAATTCAAACAAAAAGCTGATACATGGAGAGCAATCAGCACAAAACTGATTGTCCTCCCATTTAACTTTTATGTAAAGTGTGCAACAGAAGAATAAAAAAAACTGCATTTTATAGCTATGTGTATAGTCACGAAATAATTTCATTAAATATATTTTATTCCATTCTTTGTAAACAATACAACATTACCGCAGCAGCACATTGTCATGGGTGTTTCATTTTGCTGTCCTTTCATTCCGTCGGAGTGTTTGTTTTTCTCGTGCCATTCACGAGGTGTTTCCCACCGTCTGCCTGATTCTATGTGAATGCATCATTAACTGTACATTCAGAAAAACTAGCGCAGCAGGTACAATTATAGATTTTATCTAAGATTTATTTATCTAAAATGAAATTGTATCGCACTTTAAAATGATACAGAAACATTACAGCCAGTGTTTAATCTCTAAAAAGCATCACAGATCATCGGTTTATCGGTTAATTTTCTGACAGTGTAAGGAGTTGGGCTGCTGCCGCCAGATGACTGACGGGGCTCACCTGTTGAGCTGCAGCTTCTCACAAGTCTGAAAACTCAGCGACAGATTTACAAACAAGCGTTTTTAAGATAAACTCACGGCATATTTGGAATCCACATGATAACATCCTCGCCTAAAATAAAAGACTTACTGAAGTGTTATATATTAACAGTTAAAACACTTAAAAAACAACTTTTTTCCTGCTTGCAGTCAATGGACTGCAGTGTGTTTAGCTCCTCCCCCTTGCGCCCCCCTTGGATCATTGTGCTTCGTACCCCAACGAAAGGGTGCCAAAAAGTAGAACAGTACAGACTGGTTACATGGGTACCCTTCCAACTTTTGACAGTCGGAATGCAAATAATTGCATGTTTTACTTTACCAAACCAACTGTACCCCTCAGTGTAGACCGGGCTTATGAGAGTCAGTATTTTTTTATTGTTGGCATATGTTTAGTGTTCGTGTACAGCTTTAGTGTTGATGAATACAATGAAGTCAAAGGCTCAAGAAAACTAACAAAAACAAAATCTATGTGAATTTCCTTGATGGAGACTGTATGCTGCAGTTTAAAAGCTCCTAGAAAAGCCAAGAAAGAGATGTAGTTTGTTTGGTTTTGTCACTACTGAGTCAGTTAATGGTAAAGTCCTTGCGAGAGAGGATATAACTGCTGAAAGTTCTGCAAAAAGCTGGTAAGGTGACCTTGAGTGGGAATTGTTTTGCTGAGGTATCTTAACAATTTTTGTTGCATTTCTAAATATAATTTTTTAAAGCTAAATTAATTAAGGAAAAAAAGAAAACTGGAACCCGACAATCCCCCATACGTTTCAAATCTTCCATCGATTCCTATAAAAGTACTTAAAAATAAACAGCCACGTGGTATTAAAGCTGAGTTACGCAACATTTGGAAATCAAGTTAGCTGTAGCATGAGACTTCCAGCAAGTTGCAGCAGTGTAAACTGATCCGTCTCAGCTTGACTCAAGCTGGCTGACATTGACGCCTGCAGACACTTTCGTCGCCAGAGGCCAGTTTTAGAACATAAGGCACTTCACTTGTTTCAGCAGCCAATCAGCTTGTACTGATGTTAGCTGTCATTACGGTAAAAGTAAAGGTACTTTATTGGTCACATATACAGTGTACAATGAAATGTGTTCCCTGTATTTAACCCATCCCTGAGGAGCAGTGGGCAGCCACACTGCAGTGCAGTGGACTATCTCCAGAATCTGAGCCAGGATCTCGGTCAAGGGTACTGACTGGAGAGAGACCTCTATACATGTTTTGATGGTGGGGGAAACCCGAGCACCTGGAGAAAACCCACGCCCACATAAGGAGAACATGCAAACTGCACATGGAAAGGTCCTGCCCCAGCTGGGAATCAAACCTTGGACATTCTTGCCATGAGATGACAGTGCTAACCAATAGACCTCCGTGCCACCTAAGAAGGGTGGTGCAGAGCGGCCAAAAAAAACTTGCCATGATTGCAGAGAGGTGCAGACGTCTAGTGTTCATTCAGACCGCCTGAATTACAATATGCTGAAAGATTATTACGGGACTTTAGTGCGATGACACCATAGATAAACTACCTATATCAGCTTTAAGTAAAGATGTTTAAATCTTGAGTCTTTATGCTGACGAGTGTCTGCAGATCAGCTTCTTCACTCAACCTGCATGACTTTACCTCCACTCATGAGCTGATTGGGCAGACCGTGAAGTCTGATCCTGCATTTGCTGCATGCGGAGCCTCTGCCGTAAGCTATGCAAGTAGCTATGCCGTTGAGAGTATTTATACTTGTGCATCGGCAGATTAGACCTGCAGTTAGGTCTAAAGGTAAATGTCATTGTGTTGACCTTTGGATATGTTCTTCGTTACCATAAACAATGGCGAGTGCGGTTGAGCAGATTGTGGTGGAGTTGGAGCTGGTTAACACTGAATATGAGACACTTTTATATCAGGAACTACAACACAGAAGGGAGGAAATACATTGGATCTATATGACTACTGAACCGTATGAGGCCAAGGGAGGGTCAATTGTTGGAAAGCGAGTTTACCAAGCGGACAAATCACAGTCGTTGCGTGTGTGTGTGTGTGTGTGTGTGCATTCGTCTTTTTTTTATGCAAAGATGACTGCATGTGACCCCTCTGCATGTATTTGTGTTTAACATATTTGTATGAAAGCATGCTTAAAGTATGTCAGAGCTCAGGATCTGTGTATGTAGCCCTGTGTAGGAGTGTGTGTGCATGTGTGTGTGTGTCACATGTCAGTGTGTAGCATCCTGCAATATCGCTGTTTGCAAAACACTTGTCACAGAGCAAGTATGTGTCTTCTGCAATGGCAAACAGGTAAGAACAAATCTGCAATGTCCAGAGGAGGAGATGTGGTGCCTCTGCCAAGGTATCCTCCACATTCTTTCTTTTGTTGTGACTGAAACACAAGAATACACTCTAACTCTCTGTCATGTCTCTGCAGACGGAGCTGGAGCCGTCCTTTCATCATCTGTTTGACCACAAATATTGCAGAACAACTTGAATATTTAGATAAGAGTCTAATATTATTTATCTGAATTCATCGTGTGGTGAGTGAGTCAAAGAATGGAGACACCACTAATATCATGCTGCAGATTTTTATTATCAGTGTCATCACTTAATACCAGACAGACGAACGTAAGTCAACAAGTGAACAAAAGGTTCCTCAGGAGCTGTTTGAACTTTGGAGTCATAAATGTTTTTCTTTGTGTGTAACCAACAAAACTGTCATGTCATCCAAAATCAAAACAAGTGAACACCAATTTTGATGTAAACAACTGCAAGTTAGTTACCTCTTTAAAGCTTGGGTTGACAGTTTATCTTTGGTGTCATCTGGTGAAATGTCATAATAACCCTTTTTTGCATTTTGTTACTCAGGCGGTCTGAAAGAACACTAGTCTTCTGCTCCTCTCTGGCTCTGTATTTAGACTGTAAACTTTATTTCAGAGAATGTGTGTTCCTACTGGCTGCTCTATGTTGGCTCCTCAGTGACGTTGCAACGAGCTGATTGGCCGTTAAAGCAAGTGACGTGCCTTACGTTCTAAAACTGGCTTCTAGCGACTTGACAAGCTGTGTTGCAGGCAACACCGTCAGTCTGTTTGAGTCAAGCTGAGACGGACCAGTTTACACTGTTGCAACGTTCCCTGCAACCGTTTCGTTTCCCTCGTGAGTCTTTGGTGTAAAGTGGACTTAAAAGAGAGAGCGACAAAAAATGAGCAGGGGCAAAGGGCAAAAGTGCGCCCAAGAAATCTCAAAATGCCCCTTAAAACTGTCACCCAGGGGTAAAAACTGCCCCCAAGATTTTGATCATTTTATTTTCATTCAATTCCCTCCCTTTCCCAGACGTTCTTAAAATTAATCCAATATTTTCTGTCATTAGCCAACTTCAGAATAAAAGTCTACTTGCATTATACCAGTTAAATGCTTTTAATGTGAAGCTGCAGCAGTAGGAAATGTTCAGTTTGCAATAGCAGTAACTTGGCACTGTGCATATAGTGAGTGTGTATTTTGTGTAGGAAACTTCTCATGAGCAGGTTTTGCTGCAGAGGAAAGAAATCTGACTTCAATGTGGATAAAAAGAAGGCATTAAAAATAACAGGTGTAAATGCAAAGGTGAGATCCGGTCTTTTACTATGTGGATAACTTATCTGGATGTAGATCGCATTTTAATACCAGGTGTGAAAGGGGTGTTAGTTACACACACATACAGTCCTCAACCGATATGTTCTAATTCCAAGAAGTCAGACTGCCAGTTCTCCTGCAGTGCAGTACCCCTGGAGCATTTTTGGGGATTTAATGCCTTGCTCAAGGGCTTCATAGTCTAGATACCAGCTGACATCTGGAAAATATCCTCCTGTTGATGCCGTGATCAACCTTTCAGTTACTGGTCACATGTCCCCTGCTGTGTGTCACTGATACAACATTAGTTTCATTTGTGGTTTTATCAGGACAGACAGGTAACCTCTCCTCTAACACACACACACACACACACACACACACACACACACACACACACACACATTATGTCAGTGCTTTGCTAATCAGCAGAGTTAGCCTGCTGTCTGCTAATTCAGAGGTTTGTTGTGTAAACACTTCAGCACAGCCGGCCTGATTCAGTCACAATGTCCACTCCCCCTCTGACCCCCTCCAGTGTTCTGCTATCTTCCCACCTTTCCTCTCCCTCCTGACCATCAGCCATGATTGTGACACCTGGTTTGTAACATTTGCAACATTTAAGCCCACACTGCTGCAGTGCAGAGACTTTTGGAGGCTCTCCTCATTTGGATGCAGCCAAAGATTTGAAAGTCGGTCAGAGGAACCGACTGTGATTGCCCAACAAAAACCACCTACATTCACGATCAGATGCCTGCTGTTTGGTGACATCGATGAACAAAAACTGAAGGACAGAAGAGGGCAATCCTACTTAAAATGTATTTCATCATGTTTCCACATGGAAAATGCTTCTGGTTGTTGAGGAAACAATGAAATCTTTTGAAAAGACTTAGATGATTGCAGATCCAAGTGGAGAAAAATAATCTGAGCAGCTAAACTTTTCGCTTGTTGTGAAGCAGAAGATAATTGATGTGCTGTTATCTGGAGCTCAGGATGGACAGTAAACACAGACAGCAGGCAATCATCAGCACTATCAGCTCGCTAACTGCTCCGCTGCTGATAAAACACAAACACACACTGATAACCTAAACACAGTCATTAGAGAAGAGGATTTTCAGTGACTTCTGTTGATGTGTTGATGGTTTTTTGGATGGTAACGTCTCCCACCCAGATTAACCTCCCACCTCAGATGTTTGTGTTGGGTTTGGGTTTCACCTCCTCCTCATTCATTCCACATAATGACTTAGTCAAACATTTACAGTAGCACAGTGACATCAGTGGGATTTGCATACTGGGCTGAAATGAATCTGAGCTTGTTGAGACGGATAAGATAAGTGTTTGAGTGACTGATGGAGTTAAAACGGCTACTGAAACCACACAGACAGACAGCTTAGCTTTAAACACACGCAACATTATTCAGATGATAACCTCCAAACATGTCTCAGTCAGCTGTTCATTAATTATCCGGCACAGAATGGCTGATCTATACCATACCAGTCTATCTCACCATTAGCAGCAGTTGCCACTATTTTCTACAAATGTTGTTGCTGAAGTTTGACCATGTGTATACTTCAGTAGATCTCAGTCTGCATTTTTAAACCACATTCACTGCCATTCATGTTGAAACTGGGTATAGAAACACTATGGGAC